>VZTJ01001951.1:0-189727 GCA_013397795.1 Orthonyx spaldingii | reverse complement strand
GGTGTGCTGCGGTTCCCCCCTTCTTTTCCGATTTTATTTTTATTATTGTTGGGTGTATTACTATTTCCCTCGCCGAAGGGCTTTACCGAAGCCTCCCACCCGTGGGCGCCGCGGTGCGCGGGGCGCCTCTCGCAGTGCAGGGCTGGGTGTCCCCCGGGTGTCCCCCTGCTGTCCCCCGCCCCGCTCGCCCGGTGACCTTGGGCACGGCGCGGCGCCCCGGGCGCGCCCCGCTGCTGCGGGGTACCCCCGCCGGGCTGGGCATCGCCACCTCCGGGCAGGGGCCGGCGCCCCGCCGAGCAGTGCCCGGCTTTGTTCTCCCCGCCGGAGCAGGAGACACCATTAGAAATAAATACAACGATTACCCAGCTTTTTTTTTTTTTTCTTAACTGTTGTCATTGTGCACAGGAAATAGGACGTTCTAGATTTCCTGTCATTTTAAACCACAAACCAGCAGTTCTCTAATGCAGATTAGCGAAATTCACACAGACTAAGCAAACGCCGTCTCGCTCCCAAAAAAGAAAAACCTGTTTCCCCGACCCCCTTCCACGCTGTGAATCGCTCATCCGCCACCAGTATCCTCACTAAAACACAGGGTGGGGGCAAGGCAGAGAGCACAAGAGGGTGTTCGCTCTCCTCGTGTGCCACGGGAGGTGAAGCAACCCCTCACCGGGCGCACCCCGGCACGTACGACCGGGTGCAGGGTGACCACGGCGCAGGCCGCTCCCCCCGCACCACGCTCCAGCCGCCCTTCCCACGGCGTTATGTAGGTTACGGGGGAGGGAGGGAAGGAGGGCGGGAGGCGGGGGCCGGCCGGGGCTGGGGAAGCTCTGACGTCCGTGGCCGCCGCCGGGAGGTGGCTCCCCGCGGCTGGGGCCGCCCGACGGCGCTGCCAGGCTGGCCCCGTCACCAGCGCCGCTGCTGCGCTCTCCTGCTCGGCCGGGCGGGCAACGGAGCAGCGCCGCGCCCTCTCGCTCCCGCTGCCCGCCGGGGCCGGGGAGTGGGTGTCGCGGCCCCTGAGCCCCCGGGCTGCGGCGGGAGCCCTCGCTTCACCCTGTCCCGGCCTCCTCCTCGCCCTGGCGCTGGCTGCAGCGCCGGCGCCCGTGCCAGCTTGCGTGACTTTGCAAGTGCAAGGCCGGCTTGGCGTCCTAGAGGCGCCGGGCTGGACAGAAGCGAAATAAAAGCCCGCCCCGGCCCCCAACCCAGCCCCGCACGTCGTTGCGTGCTGCTACTCCGGGAGCTGCTCCCGGAGCCTGCACAGCTCGTAGCAGCCCTGCGGCGGCTGGCCGGGACCGGTGGGCAGCACCAAGGAGAAGGAGGCAGCCCTGCGGTGGCCCCGACGTGCTCCCGGAGAGCCAAGGGTTAACACCGGCTCGCTTTTCCCAAGCAGCCCTCCTTTCACATTGCATCAAAGTCCTTTAAAGCTGTTTCTCTTCCCTCCTCCTCTCCCCGGCTGGAAAGACGATTTATCCATGCAAGCTAAGTAAACAGATCTTTGTTTTCGTCTTCCACCCACTGCCCTCTTTCTCCAGCCCGAAGCTGGAGCCTCGCCAAGCCGGCTGCAGCGATCGCTGCCTCCACACACACATACACACACACACACGGGGAGGGGAAAGAAGCCGGGTTTCTCGGGTGAGGCAATGCGCCTGCAATTGGCAGGGACAAGGCAGGAATTGTAATTGCACTTCATCATGTGATGGCTTATGAAAGAGGAAGTTTGGATGTTTTAGTCACGTACTCCTTTGCCCTCTTGCTTTAGCCTCCAGGTTCTCCGAAGGAAAAAATTACATGTATTTATATATACTGGTGGAAAGCCAAGAAACAGTGTGTTTGCGCATTTCAGATCATGAGCAGAGCTGGAGTGCTAGCTGAGCGAGGCTGCAGGGTAAGAAGAAAGCAAAGCTTTGAGCTGTGGCAGGCTTTTAACTGCAGGACAGAAACTGTGATCTGTATTTATTTTCCTTTATTTTTAATGAAAACTAGCTGCATGGAAAAGTCAAGATGAGCAGTATTCTGGTTTTGCCGCATTTGCTGCCTTTGAATTCATTCTGGTGGAGAAGGGAAAAAACTCAACAAAATCATGTTGCCAAGCTCAATGTCAAAAAGCTGATAAAAAAATAGTGGCTGTGCTACATAGGAAATGTGGTTTATGTATCAAATCACAAAAAAAAAAACCCCTCAAAACTGCTGACTGTTACAGCAGTAACTGCACAGGAATCGAACAAATAATGCATTTGTCTCTGGTTCTTTTTTTCTCTTTTTTGAAACAGAAACCATCCCTTTGTGCCTGATCTCTGTGAAACGCCCCTTGCTACAACACACCAAGGCTATAGATAGGAGCAGTGAGTGCTGGACAATGTCTTATGGGGTGCAGGGCTGTGAAGGTCTGGGGCAGTCCCTGACCAAGGAGCACCATGGTGGCATAGATGAGGGTCCAGCGCAGTGTGGAAGGCTTTTGTCTTATTCTGGTATGCCCAGTGTCATGGATGAGGGAAGGAGGGGAGAGGAGAGGAGTGGGGCAGCTCTTTGAGATGAACTCTGTTTGCCACCCCCATGTCAATGCCATGCCCCTTCTCACCATGTGTTTTTTGCTTTTGTCAGTGAACCACACTGAGATCTTGCTGTGTTTCTCTTCCTTCCTGCAGGGTCTTATATCCTTTCCTACCTATCCTCTGCACTGGCAGCAGTGATCACATGCAGACCCTTGTCCCAGAACTGTGCTCCCAGCCTGCACTTCAGCCACATACCTATCCCCCATGGGGCCTGCCCTTCCTTCTGTGTCCAAAGCAGTAGTCCTCACTTGCTCCCCTCTGCCCTTGGCATTCTTCTTGCCCTTCTGATTGAGGGCTGTCTCACATACTTCTCCAGCAGATATGCACTGCTTCCTCCACGGCTCTTATTTGCATCCTTCTGTTGTGGCAAAAGTCCTGCAGGGTAGTATCAAAATGGTCAGAGCCAAGAAAGAAAGGGCAATTATGCTGAAGGGTGCTACCACCTCTCCTTCATTGATCCATGATGAATTATGGAGGTTGTGCTCCCAGAACTGAGAGAGGAAAGGCTGGGAATAGTCCTTGGAGTTTTGGATTTAGTCAGATGCAGGCGATTCTGGGCCAACAATGTTTAATCTAGTGCTATAGGGGGGAAAAAAAGACACTGATGCAAATGAGAGTGTCATCAGGCACAGCTTGTTGACATAAATAGACTTTGGACAGGCTCATGGTAAGCCACTGATCCTGCAGATGTTTACAACCAGTTATAACTTTATTCACTGGAGCATCCCTATGAATGTAAAGCTGTGTGAACTTATGGGCTTGCAGGATGAGAGCATGCTTCCCCGAGAGCCGCTCATCAGCGGCGTGCTGACGGCTGCCCTGCAGCCTGGAGCTGACTGCTGATGGCAGGAGCTGACAGAGCCACTGGCACAAAAATACTCCACTGAGGCCGGAGAGAGGTCACTGCACTAGTTCAGTGTGAGGCAGGACGTGCCAGAGGATTGAGAAGGACTGGAGAAGCTACTCAGTGTCTGCTATTTCCCATACATGAGGCCTTTTATTAACTCCTTGAAGACAGCTGCATTGAATGCTGGTGTTAACTTTGAATTGGTGTTAACTTCTGAAGAGCTGCGAGGCACCTAGGCAGAGCCTGCCTAAAAAAGGAAACAGCGACAAGACAATTGTTTACCATTAGTTCACAGATATGTCCCGAAATATGGAGATGCTATGTATGCTGCTATTCTGCTCCAATGCTTTGCTCTAGACGGCTTGGGCAGGGCTAGTTACCAGGGACTCGCACTGCGAGCAAGAGCCTGGGTGCTACTGCTTCTGCTCCATTGGCGGGCTCTGCTCTAGGCAGTTTGGAGCAAAATTTGCATGCTTTCTTTATAAAAGGAGACAATTCTGTTTTTAACAGCACAATTGACTTTATGCCCTCTTTTCACGTAGAAGTAGAAAAAAAGCAGCAAGGAAAAGATCATGGAAATGCTTGAGAAATTCAGAGGTTACTACCCTCCGAAGAAAACGAAAAAACTTCAGAGAGACACTTCCAGATACCAGAAGAAAGGGCAATTGATGTGGAAAAGCTTCCGCCCCTTATCCCCAGGCTGAGTAAATAGGCATGTCGGGTTATCCCATTTACACCCCGCCTTGGTGCTCTGCATTTCGAGCCACAGTCAGCAATTGTCTGCAGCCACGGGCGAGGGGGGCAGGAATGTGGTGGCCGGGGGCTTCCCGGGGCGCAGGCAGAGCGGCCGACTGGCCGGGTGACCCCTTCCCAAAATAAACAGGAAGCCCAGGAAGCAGTGACCCCTCTGTGACACCGCGCTGGCTCTGCTCCCTGCCTTCTGTGCGGGAGTCGACAGGCTTCCAAATACCCTCAGAAAATTGGACAGGGGGAGGACTCCACAGGAAATGTTACAAAATAAGAGCAGAAACAGATCGCCTGTTGAAAAAATTACAGAAGGCTTTAAAACTTCTTTTTAGGCTCCTGGATAGTCGTATTCCTTGTCGGTGCTTCATTCGCCTGAGCCCACGTCGATGCAGCTTGCAGAGCCCTGAGTAGCTGCAGAGGGGCAGAGCTTCCCTTTCTGCATGTGTGGAAGTGCTGGTGTGCCTGAGCAAAGCACAAAGAGGAGCCCCAAGGAGGCTGTGCCAAGGGCTTTCTTAGATGGGCTGGGGAGTTCAGGCTGGGAAATGCTTTTTCCCTATTTGTGGGAGTTGGCAGTAGGGTCCTCACATAAAATAAAAGTCAAAACCGAGGACCAGACCTTCTCAAAGTGTGGGCCAGGGCTATTAATGCCGTTTCCAACATGGGAGTTCCTGCATTACCCAAACATCCCCCTGAAGCTGCAAACTGGCGCTTGCTGACAGCTCCAGCTGGCAAATCACCTCCCGGGCCTGCCAGAAGAACTCGCCGTCCCAAAAGGCTCCCTGCCTCGGTGGCCGGTGGCCCCACAGCTTGGGGAAGGACAGGACCACCACCAGTGGGGCAGGCGGCCCAGCTGAAGGGAGACAGTGCTGCTGCTGATCTCCAGGCTTCCTGGCAGTGCCAGCCATTTCACAATCCCACTTTTCTGCTCACCCAGCAGCAGTTGCCTCATCCTCCCTTACAGGGCACAGACACCTGGAGGGGCTGGGGGTCTGGGAGGCAGGTGCCAATGGGTTTGGCCTCCACACAGATCAGCTAGTTCAAAAAGACTTGGGGGGAAAAAAGGGGAGATGGATTCCCTCTCTGATTCCCTCACAATTGCAAGGATTGTACAGCTGCCAAACACTGAGTAGCAAACCAGACATGCCCACCTCATTGGGTAGCAAGATGCGCTATGCTGGTGCCATTCTATGCTCCCCTATCCCCCCACCTCAGGGGGTTGCTCTTTAGGGAAAGACTCTGTTACAGGGAGTGATGGGCAGCTGCTACAGGAGAGTCCCTTGAACAGCCCAGTCTTCCTTGAGGAGGAATTTTGATCATTACATGCAAAGGCTGCAAAATGGTTCATTAGGCTGCAGCCTTGGTTTGTTCCAGGCACGTTGAGATATTGTTGGGGTGCCCATGTTTCTGCTAGTCATTGCAGCTATACTATTTCAATTTTGCTATGAGATGAGTCAACAGAAGTGTGCCAAATCTGAGAAAACACAAAACGTAAACAAAATTTGGTTTTGGCCTCCCAGCACTTCCTCTCATTCTCTCTCTCCTCCTGATACTCAGGCAGTGCCCTTTCTCTGTGGGAAACCCCTTAGGGAGCATTCTGGGCAGTCAGAGCGGGGAGGAAATGCTCCTCTCTGTGCTTCAGCCCATAGCCTTATCTTTTTGCTGACTGCAGTCTGATATGCTAAGTAAAAACAAGTAAAAAAGGATATTTTTATCTTCTTGTAAGTTCGGTGAGTACTTAAATGAGTAGGATACTACTATGTAGCAATGTTGAGGAGTAATACTTACAAGTTAAGGCTTTAATGATGTATTTGTAAACTTAAACAGCAGAGTTGTATTGCATAACTTCGTTCTGTCCATGTGTGCTTTCAGGCAAAAAAAATTATACACAGCCCTTTTCTAGGCACCCACATCCCTTCTGCTCATGCTGAGCTCCAGAGGGAGGTGCCTGCTAGGAAGTACAGTTGGGTTCATATTCGATTAAAAGAACATGAGCAACATTAATAACTGGTAGACCTGTGCTGGAACTGGCAATTAAACTCAGTCTCCTCCTGCAAGTTCCAATCATTAAAGGAAGTTGCCAAAGGCTGAGACTTGCATATCGCTTAGTCTCCCAAATAGGACTGGGTGAGCACCACTCATCTTCATAATGGGTCCTGCGAAGGACCTCACATCTTGCTTGAGGAATGGCCATGCCACTGGGCTTTCTGGGGCAGCTGCAGAGGCTGGTTGCACAGCTGCCACTTGCTGCTGATTCAGGGGTCTTGCATGTGCTCTTGGAAGAGGTCAGACAGACATCCCTCTACAATCCTCCCCCTAACACATCTCACCAGTTTCCACATGCAGTCCATCATGATAAGGAGCACCAAGCAGCTTCCTCTTTGCTGCGTGGCCTGCTTGTGCTTCCCATACGCCTCGTGCAGCCTCAGATGTGAATGACTTTTGAATATTGCAGATCTGGGATGGGTTTCAGTGGCTGATCCAGAGGCAAGAGGACGATCATCTTGATCATCCATTTTCCCTCTGCCAGTTACTATTATTGCTAACTGCTGTTCCACACACATTGTAATTAAGTGGAAAAAATACAGACCAAATGAAAAAGAGTACAAGCCTCTCAAAAACATCTCTGTTTTAGCTGCAGCCTGACTCAGCCTTCAATTAACATTCTTACTTAAAATAGTTTTGTTATACAGCTTTTGTTAAATCTTACATAATAGCAGACCAAGTCACCACCCCAGAGCACCATGCTGAAGAGAGCAGCTTGGACCTGGTTTCCGGAGCACTGTCTCATCATGTCTTTGATCCAGATGGCCTTGGGCATGAGCTGGGTGAGCTACCAGAGGAGAGCATGCAGCACACCTGCAGCTCTGCTTTGGTGGGCACAATGAGCCGGTGCTGTCACCACAAGAAGTGGTCCTGCTTTCCCCCACCCCAGCTCTCAGTCCTCCCGGCGCTGCCCTCGGCATTTTGCTTGCATGGCTGTTGGAGCAAATCTGGCAGCACCAACAGCTGCAGTGCAACTAAACCTGCCCCGGTGCCACCATCCTGCTGTGCCAGGGGTGCTTCTGGGGCAAAAGGGAGCAGGTCAGGATGGGTGGCTGGGAACAGATTTCAGCAGTGGCATCATTTTGGAGCTGCTGCAGAAGCCCCTCATGCTGCACCCATGGGCATCCTCCCATCACCCACCAACAACTGTGACAACCCTCCCCAAGCTGCCAGAGTGCACACTGAGGAGGAGGGAGGGACACATGGACCTGCTGGGCTTCCCAGGGGCCCAGGGCCACTGTGGGAGATGGGTCTGATTTCCTGCCAGGACCTGAGGAGCTTAAAGGCTGGACTCCATATCCTGCAGAGCAAGATGACACCCCTGCCTCCATCACCAATAATGATAATATGGGGAAACCCCTGCACAGGACTCCTCCTCATCACTGCAGAGGGGTCTCCTTATCACTCAGTAGCACTAAAAAAACATTTAACTACCAGCATGATTTTTCCTTTGTTGTTCTTATTCAGCCTGTGTCTAATGGGTACAAAACTAGAATTAAACGCGTGTGCATGTGTGTGTGTGTACATAAAACGGGAATTTGTATTAAAATCTCAAAAATTCGTACATGCAATGTAGGTATGAGGTGAGGAAGATACTCCCATGTCTTCTTCAGTATAGGGGCCTACTTTCCCTTTGAAGCCATTGCCGTTAAATTTATGGCTCCACAAATGCTTTCTGGGATTGTGAGAACCTTACCCTAGGACTGCACCATACTCATGAACCAGGATGGTAATTCAAATGGAGAGAAAGCTGGGAAAAGAAGGAGTCAGGCACATCTAAACCTAGTATCACTCACCACTTCCAGCTTCAGTAAGCCAATGATCACAGGGGAATCATAGTTCCCACTGGGGGCAGCTCTGCTAAGTCACTGAGTTTTCACTAGAGTGGCATTTGGCCTGAGGTGATGATGCACTGCACTGCTTAAGGTGAGGTCAAGCAGTCCTGCAGCTGACAGCTCACTCCTGCCTTGTCCAGAGGACCATTGCATCTGCTTGGCTCAGCTCAGAGTCCCAGCCTGGCCCACCAGCAGAGCTGAAGGAGGGTCACTCCTGCCAGTGTCCCCTTCTGCCAAGGAGCTGGGAAAACTCCTAGGGAGACAGGAAAGTCACATAATGGGCTCAGCTCCTCTTCCTCTGGGACATCCTGCAGTGGCACTCAACCTGGAAAGAAGTAGGTTAATGTAAGTGAGGCCCTTTCTTGTGAATTTTGTTTTAGACTAAGAGTTACGTGTTTTGGCAGACTTTTTGATGAATAGGTCAGCAGGGTGTGGAAACATATTCTAAAGCTTTCTGCATCCTTGCACATGCTTCTAGTTGCCGGGGGTTTTGCCTACTGCTTCACTTGGAAAGGTTTAAAAGAAAATGCAAATCATAGGCAAAGAGTAGAGATAGATTTTTGTGCATACTTTTGGCAGAGATTTTAGCCATTCCTTTGTCATTTGTGAAACAACAGTAAGAAGCCCTACTCAACTGTATATTATATGAAAATACCAGTTTCTCTGTTTACAAATGGAAAAAAAATCCCATCACAACCTGCTATGTGCACCTCCAGGTAGCATACATAAATGTCCTTAGAACTTTCTTTGCCTCAGAATGGATTCAGGGCAAGTGGGAAGAATCTGGACTTTTTCACATCTTCTTCCAGAACTAGCATTGGTAATAAAAAGATAATGTTTCATATACTTCAAAAAGATGTGAATGTTTCTGCATGCTAGGCTTTCAGAATCAAACTTCTACACTTGAAATATGAGAAAAATCATATGAGCAAAAGACTAAGAAACTCTTTTCAGATGTAATGAGATACACTGTCCGACAGACTGGAATACTTAAAATCCTTTTCAACCAATGGCATGTCAAGACATGCCTGCTTTGGACACTGTTAAGACATCCAGCCCCCATATTTTACATACCCTCCTAATTACATTCATATGTTCAGTTTCATATTTGACCTCTCTCTTGCAACAGAGTGCCAAGTAAAGGACTCCACCTCCTAGGTCTCATATAGGAATTAAGCTGGGGAGTGTGAAGGATTCATGATTGTCTTATTCCTCAAACATACACAAGTTAGCAGTAAGCAAACTAACAAGATTTTTTTAAAAATCCACCACAAATGTGCACTTTTAAATTTAAAGTACACTCTGGGCTCTTTCTCTTGGCCTTGTTTTTTGGAGCACTTTAGTGTTCACACCTCTAATGCTTCCTCCTTCATCTGGCAGCTCACCAGCTACCAGGTTTGAGCTTCTCTTTATTTGGAGAAAAAGACTATTTGCACAAAAATTGCGACATTCCAGAGTGAGAAACTGGCTCAGTTGTTAGGACTTTTGTCACTGAATCCAGTAGGTTCAGGTTCCCAGTGCACTGGGAACGGCTTTACATTACACCCCATGGAAACTGACCAGAAGACACCAGCTGAGAGAAATTCACTGTTTTCTTCCCTCCCCTAAATTCCCTAAGAAGCCGAAGCCAAAAATCACATCACTGTCAGCAAGAAGAGGATTGGAAAACCTGATAAATGTGATTACTTGGTGTGAAATGCACATGCTTTAAAAGCATGTTATCAAAGAGAAAAAGATCTGAAGGCACAGTGATTCCTAAATGGTGGCCTTTGGACCACTGCTGTTGTTTTGGTGAAGGAAACAGCAATGGTGACAGAAAGAGCAAAGTGACTGGCAGTCTACACCAAAGTGCATTTCACTCCTAGCTTGTTCTCAGGCAAGACAAGAGGTTTTCCTGAGTGCAGTCCACAAGACTGGATCACAGGCCCTCAGCCTTCAGCACATCAAGATTTCCAGATTCAAGACAATATTTTGGGTGAGCTGTACCTCCTGTATATTTTACTTGGACAGTCAGGTTTAAGTACCATGCTCCTCTGTTCTCCTTTAGCACTGCTACTGCAACCTTTTTTGTGGACAAAGAAGAGTAATCCTCATGTAAAAACAATAGTATTGCAAACCTAGACAGCAGATGGTGTTATTAAATAGCTGGGCAAAGTCTAAGGTCATAATGCTCTAACAATTAACAAGTTATATTGTCTATCACTTAATAGGTAACCTCCTGGTGTGGGATGTTTGCAAGGCTGAGCAGACTGGCAAGTGGTATCTTGTCCAAGCCCAGATAACTCTTCCAGTTAAATAAATATTTGACAATCATTCTCTTGCCTAAATTTGTTGCTACCAACACGTCAGATAAAAATAATATGATTCCATTTAGTCTCCTAAATGATCTCTTCTTTAACCAACTACATTAGGTTTTAACTAGACGGTAACAATTTGAGTGCTTATTGATAGTTGCCTGGCATATAGGATAATTTATAGGAGCACAGAGAGACAAATCCTTAGGGGATGTAAATCATTGTGAGTCTTCTGCAAAGTATGTCTCTGGCTGGCTCCCCAAGGCATTGTGCCCATGAGGTGTGTTCGCCAGCCAGCTTTTGTTGGTCACAGAGGACTTCAACCATGGCACGTCTTTTCTTACTCATGGGTCCACTGTCCTAGGGATGCACACATTTATCTGTGCTGATAAAGTTGCAAGTGAACCTTGGTAATGTGTGTCAAGGCTGTTCTCATTCCATGATCTAATAAAATTTTCAGGCAGGCCTCCCTCTAAGGATTAATTTCATATTGTAACAACTGCACTTTATCACTGTTTCCCTTGATATTTGCCTAGCCTTCTCTGAACTTTACCTCTCAGCTGATGGGTGACAATTTCACTTCTTTAATGGCACTCCCAGGTGTGAGAGAAACGTTGTGTATCTGCTTATTTGCCTATTTCTTCCTCAGATGTTTCTTCCCTGCCAGTACTTCTTAGGAAGTTTGCCCTGGCCAGCTGCTCAGGTCACCCCATTAAACAGCCACAGCCATTCCTGCCAATCCTGGTTATATTTTTGCCTGAGCAGAGCAGCTAGATCCTGTTGGCATGCCTGACTTTCTGAAAGACTGCTCCCCTGATGTGCAGCCTTCTCTTTTGACATTGCCTTCTTTTAGAAGCATAGGGAAGAGTGCCTGCATCACTTTCAGAGATGTAGAGCCCTCCATCATCTCTTCTGGCCCTTCAAAGAAACCATGGAAGCTAAGCATTGCTCTTTGGGCCAGATCCTGGCTTTCATTTAATTAATGTGTGATGGCAAGATGAGGGGCTAAAGAAGAGTCCTGTCACTGCCAATAGTTTCACACAGTACTTTTCCTCAACAGTAATCACTCTCCTGCTAGGATCCATGAACTTGAGAACAAAGTACATTTTATTATTTACAAGGGTTAGATGACAAATACAAACAGATGGTGTGAAGATGACTCCTAATGCATAGTGATCAAGGAATTTAATATTCATGGGTAAAGGCCTGGAAGATTAAGTAAACAGATTCAAATGTGCAGGGGAAAGTATCTCCTAACAATGCATAAAGTCAGTATGGCCTTTTTTGCCCTATTACTCCTTGGCTCAGGGCAATTAACATAAAGGAAAAGACTGGCCAAATTTTCCAGTCTTCTTCAAGCATCCAACTTGAGCAGCATCTTTATAAGGAAGCCCTCAGCAGGAATTTTTGCAAGGCCAAGAAAAAGCCCTTCTATTTTGCTGTTGCAGAGGGCTGCAAAGCCTGAGCGTGCTCCAGTCTGCTGCAGCTGCCCTTACGTAAAGCAGTTTTACCTGAATGACCGTGCTGTTTTAGCTGGGACTGGTCGGATGACTTACGATTACTCACCCAAGCAAGGGTTGTGCCACTGGAGTCTCACCACACCACTCGCCGCTAATGATACTTCTTGTGGCAGAAGCTGGGATTTTGCTGGTGCTGTTTTCACATGCAGTCATCTTGCAGAGGCAATTTCAACACTGATGAATATTACGAGTCAGGTCCTCAGTATGAATCATCTTGTCCTTCCAGATGACTTTTTCTTTCTGTTGTTTACACCAGAGGCAGGGAATTCTGATGCTTTTTTGTGCCTGTGACTAAAGGAGTGTTTCATATGGGAAGCAATTTCCAAACTCTCTTAAGTCATCTATTTCCTTTTATTATTGTTTTTTGTGCTTTTGAGCATAGGCAGATAGTGAGATGTTTCTAAGGTACTACTGATTGAGTGCTGAATGCGCATCAAGAAAGGAAAAGCAGGGGGAAGGGTTTATTGATGCATGTTTGGGCTGCATTGTGCTCAGATGTTTGCTCTGAAACTTTGATTTTCCTTGTCCAGATCGGGTTGTTGAACAAACAGATAGCGTGGGATTTGGGCATCCAGTTGACTTAGATGATCACTGAGCCCCAGAAAGGTGTGCCCATGGAGTCAGGAGCAGGACAGCAGCTCTGAGGTATCTGTCCCCCTGCCTTCTCTTGAAAAAACCCCTTGCCAGTACAATAGTCAGAATTCCACATTCTGCAGACAGATTGGAGAAGCTAAGATATGGGGTAGGGCTGGAGAATGGTTGAGCTCCAAACTGCAGCATACAAAGGGTGGTGGAAAGCTGCCCATGAATGTGGAGGTGAGCTCTGCCCCTGGCACTCCACCACTCTAGCTCCAGGAGGAAAAATGATACCCCAGACTCAAGAAAAGGAACTGCTGTTTGTCTGCTCTATTTTCACCCCCCTTCAGTAGCTGTAGTCACCACAGCTATTCTTATGGCAGCCTATCAAATTTCTGAAGACATCAGGCATCTCTTTCTTATGATCTTGCTGCTCTGCCATGCTTTGTCTGCAGCACCTGCAGCATTCTGGGAATGGTATCTAGTACCTGAATCCTCTTAAAGGATGTCATGTGAAGAAAGGCGTGTTTATTGCCATAACTCCAAGGCTCAGATTTCCAGAAGGGCCAAACTGCTGCACGAGTAAGTCATGCTGCTCACAGCAGCAGGGGCAGAACATTTCTGTGTCTGCTATCCTCTCAGAAATTTGTGTGGCTCTGTGGATGCATGTGGTTGATATGGCTATGCAAGCTGGGATACAGCCCAAGATATGCCACAGAGAAACCTGACCTGTGAATAACAGCCTTTGTTAAGATGGATCCCATCTGTACATGATTTCATCAGATCCATGAAATTTACAGGACATTCATATGGTGAAATAGGCAGAGTCCCTGCTCCAAAAGAGAAAAACCCTTCTGTCTGCTTTCCCACAGGAGACTGTTGCCATATGAGGAGGTGAAACCTTCTGTGGTGCCATTGTGCTCTTAACTGCAGGATGGGACAAGCACTGTGACCATACTAACATTGTCAGGAAAATAATGTGCATGGAGAGGCCTCAAAAGTACACACAAAAAACTGGCATTGCCCTCGCCTTTGCCTTCCCTTCCTTAAATGTGGAGCTGCTTAAAGCAGCATAAATACAATTCAGGCCAGCTAACAAGCAGTCCACAGTGCTGAAACACTCCTGCCGTCCAAGCCAGCTCCCTGCCAGCGATTTCATTTACCATATGTTTGGTGTGGTTTTTGGCAGAGTCAGCCTGAGGATTTTTTTGGGCAGGCCTGCAAAACAGTTTTTCCCTGCCTCCACCCAAACGTGAGCAGGTCCTGTCTGCCACCATCACACTGCTGTGCAGGGTCAGCCTCACTGTTTTGGACAAAATTAGTCAGAGGGGCCTCTGGAAAAAAGCCCAAAGAGGGCTGATTCATTTTCCATAAGAGTATTTGTATTAAGGACACAGTAGGAAGATGACTTCTTCAGCATCACGCCCAGCCACTGTTGTAGCTGCTTTTCCCATCGTGCAGTAATATCCCCAGGGATCACCGCAGTGATCGCTGTGTGCTTTCTTGCTGGAGAGCTTGAGAAGGCTTCAGACAGCAGCAAAGGTAGATCCCGACAGCAGCAGGGAGCCCCAGCAGAACCAGCAGTACCCAGCAGCACCCAGCAGCAGTCCACCAATAAAGCATTTCTGCAGATGCCTCATTTTTCTGGTTTGGTTTCCGTTTCTTTGCTGTGAGCATCTGTTAGGTTTGCAGAGGAAGCTGCGGAGGTGTAAGCCGGGGCAGCCCCCAGTGCTGGCCTGTGTCTGCAGCCTGAGAGCCCAGGGCATGGCAGGGGTGACTCCCAGGCTCCCCAGGGGTGGCAGCTCAGCCACCCAGTGCAATGCTGGCAGGTAAGAAGGCTGACAGCTTTCCCAGGGAAGGAAATGGGAGGGTTGAGTACACACTGGGAAGGATTAGCTCACGTGGGTGCCAGTAAGGAGCAAACCTGGCAGGATTAGGACACTTTTCTCCAGGCATTGGATCTAGCGTCAGGGATGACTTGCTGCAGCCTGTCTGTACGTCACGCTTCTGCTGCCTGCTGCAGGGCTGCCCAGCTGGGGCACAACCAAAGCAAACTGCGGCATGGGGAAGGCTGCTCTGGAAAGTCAGCACTGGTGCTAATGCACCTGAACAGACCAGCTGCAGCAGTGCAGTCCTGCCAGGTGGGATGGAGGTGCTGGGCAATGCTGGAGGACCACACTGGGATAGTGTCCCTTATCTCAGGATGCAGTACGCAGGCATACAATCTGGCTGGTGCCATCCAAGTCTAGTTGACCCAGAGAAAAAGAAAAGGGAATTTAAACACACTTCCCTGCCCTGTTTTAAGCAGATCCCAGAAGGTGGGAAGGTCTAGCTGCCTCTTTCTTTCCTGCCCCATGCTCAGAACACATATTTCCAGGGGAACAGCAATATTTCACAGAGACAAGTCATTTTCACCCAGCAGAGGAGCTTTGCAAAAGAGTCACAGGTTGTCTGTTCAACAGACACTGTTCTCTAACTTGCTGACCTCAGGGAACAGCTTTGCCAGGTAAGCCCTCCAAGCAGAGATGAAAAAAACCCAAGAGCCTGGAGGGCTATGATTCCTCCCTCCCTTTTTGCTGAATTAATTGCTAAAAAAGCAGCACATCTACAGTGGCCAGGCACTCCGTTCCCTCTGGAGGAAGACACTGGCATTTGGTCTTACCTCTACATTTCTGTTCTGTGAAGCAGCGTGTCTGATCATCCTGATTCACCCTGGAACTGAGATGTGGAATTTGGCTCGATACCCATTGGAAGTAAATTTAAATATTCATGCCTATAGCAACTTCTTTTGCAGACTACTCCAGCAAGCAAATGTGTCCCAGCTGGGATACCTGCTGTGCGCCTCATGGGCAGGAACATTTCTTTCCTTGCCTGCCTCATCTTGTCCAGCTTCGGCCCATCCTGGGGCTGCTCCTGAAGGCAGCAGACCTACATGCCATAGGACTGGCATATGTGCCAAGGAAGCTTCCGTGTACCCACAGAAGGGCTGGGGGCCCTCCCCGTGTGGGGACCTGAGGGGGCAATTCTGTCTGAGTCAGCCAGAAGAGCGCTGCGGCTGCCCTGGGCACCAGCCCCTTCCCGCCCTCCTTCCCCGGAGACACAAGCTGGCCTTTAATCAGCGTTAGCTGTGCACTGGGAACTGTCAGCATCGCTTTTGTTCCACTAATGGGTCTTTGCTGTAGCAAGGCTGGAGTGTGTTAACCCCAGGCGGTGACTCAGCATGCACACCCCATCGCACACCCCTACCTCGAGTGTGGGAGAGCTGCGGGCAGGGAAGGGAGCGGCGTGGGATGACCGGCGCTGCCACGTGCAGGGATGCAGGGTTTCTCTCTTCCCTGTTCTCATTTAAGGAGAAACTGTTGCAAATTTCACAGACCTTTCTAGCTAAGGCAAACAAAGGGGAAATGAATCCTGAGCGGGGGGAACTGACATCAGTAAATAGTGAAGGCATTGCTAAATGCGAGTGGCTGGTTTTTTTCTTGCAGAAGCAGAGGTGGGCAAGGGCAAGCTTAGAAAAGAAGGGAAAAGAGGCAGGGCAAGGGCAGGGATGTCTGCAGAGAGAACTCGGCAGATAAAAGTCAAAAGAACAAAGGGAGAAACGCTGGGGAAATATGACTGAGCAGATGCATTGCTTATCTGCTCCCGCATCAAATACAATTCCTATGTGTAAACCAGAAGCAATGACTAACCCAAAGCCAAGGACTGGCCTGTGGGAAAAGGTTGTGCTGCTGTAATCAAAGGGCCGAGGTTGAACCATTTTAGTTAAGGCATTGCACACGTGAGCTGCTGATAGAAAAAAAAGTTTGGCTTTATGGCTTCCAACAAAATATCACAAACACAGTGGCTTCCTGGTGCAAAGTGCTGATCCTGTACAAATGCATGCTTCCATTTGTTCAGAAATTGTTGACAAGTGTGCTGGCTGCCTTTATGCTGGATAAGGCATGGTTTGTCTTCCAACAGGTGGTTTAATGCCAGAAAAAAAAAATTGGGAGCCAGAATAGGCACATGGTACAGAATTTTGGCTCTTCTAACAGAAATGTGCCTGGGAGTTCACAAATAATCCTGATCAATCTTATCCTGGGTGCTGTGCTGCCACTTGTCTTAATTTTCACTTAAATCAAAGCAATTTTAGTTTAATTGGCCATTTCAGTTAAATATATGTCGGTGCAAATGTTTCTAGCTCTTAGGTCTCAATATAACTAATTTTCCAAGGCAATGCAAATGGTAAGAGAAATGGTGCTCAAGATTCTTAGAGCATTAACACATGCATTTGACAAACACCTGCCCCAGTTTTAGGTGCTAGGGGACCCCTGTGGTGTGTGGGGTGAGCAGAGAGACCTTTCCATGAGATGCTGGGGCCAGGCAAGGGGTTTGGGCAGGGGCAGATGAAACAACCATGGCAGGAGCCAGTGAGAGCCATGGCAGGGAGCTGGCAGCGGGAGCGGCAGACATCTTCCAGCCTCTGAGTGGGATGGAAACCTCCTTCTCTGGGTTTATTGCTGCACGGTGTGTGCTCGCCTGCTCACTCACCCTAACCTGCCCTCACCTGGGGTTTGAACTAGCACGTCTGGCCGAATTTTTGAGATGACTGTGTGAGTGTTTGTTTCTGCCACCTCCGGGAGAGGAGCTGTGCAGACAGATGTAGGCGGCAACATCTTCAAATTACAGCTTAATCCACACCAGCTCATGAGTCAGGGCTGTGACTCACAGGCAGAGACAGCTCGGCGTGAGGGGCACGCAGCTCCTGCCTCGGTTGCCTGCCCTGCTGTGCCCGCACTGCCTGGACACAGGCTGCCCACACCGGCCTGCCCAGCACCGGGTCTGCCAGGTGTGCTGCTGCAGGAGCCAGCTGCTGCAGCCCGGGCACCACAGCCTCCCGCTTCAGCCCGGGGCTCCAACAGCACTACAGGCCACAGGGACATGTGTCACTTCTTTGTCCAGCCCTGTATAAATACTGACAGTGTGGCCTGGAGACCCACGTGTCCTCTAAATCCTCTAAACTGTGTTTCCAGAGCAGAAGGAGGGTGGAGACATGTTTTTATACCACTGTGTTGGTTCAAGTAACTGTTTAGATATAAAAATTAACTCCCACACATCCTGCAGCTTCCTGACGTTTTACTTTTTCTTTCACTATGAGAGAGATTAGCCTTTGGTGACTGAAGATCAAGAATATTTCTACCCTTACAAGTAAGTCTGTTGGCGCTCAGAGGAAATGAGGTTTCTGTGAAGGTCTGAATTCAGATGAACCAATTATTTTAGCTGCATCAATGTTCCAGGCGTTAAAGGCAAGCCTGCATTTTAAATGTGTTGCATGCTCAAAAAAACTGTCTACCCTAGGCCAGTCCCAAGGCGTGAATATTAATGAAAGAGTTTCCCCACATGAACAACATGTACTGTCACATGCCTTATGCCTGCCTCGAATTTAAAATAGCCTGGTGCAGCCACAGGGAAGTCTCATGTCACTGTAACTCCACATCAACTGCAGGTAAATGCTGTGGGTGATACTGTTCTGCTGGGATGCATTTCCAAGTAGCTTCCAGAACAGCTCTCCTGTGGGAAATGGACGTGATCTGGACTGAGTACGACTGGACTTTGAGGACTCCAAGCATGCCAGCTTGGGTGCACAGGGACAGAGCTGTTTGTCTCACTGTTTCCACACAGCTGCTTTATTTTTAACTGCCAGGACTGAATTTCCCAAAAGGACTACATCCTCACAGACAACAGGATATTAAATTTAAGTGACAGATTTCCGCAGTGGTCACTTTTTTTCCAAAATCCACAGAGACCAGGGCGGCTGTCAGAGCAAATGTGCTGCGAACGGGTGCTCCATGCAGCACGCCTCCTGTCCCACAGGCCAGTGTCCCTTCTGTGTCCTCCTCTGGGAGGAGAAGGGCAGGCCAATCAAAGAAGCCTCTCTGGCATTTTGTCTGAGTTACAAAAAGCTGATAGCTGGAAAGTTTCTTCTGCGTTTTGTCCTTTGAAGGGACATGTTTAGTGTCACTGCCTTGCTTCAGACACCTGCCATATGTGGTGTTGAGAGCAGCTCTAAGTGGGACAGCGAGGTTTCATTTGTGCCTCTGAGGAAACCTGTCTCTTATTCCCTGGTATACACTGGTGTTGCTGTGCTCTCCTTCTCTGAGCTCTGACTTGCAAACCTGTCCATCACTCCCTGCATATCTGCACTTCACTGCCATCATTGCTTTTAACCAGCCTCTGTCTTTCCAGCCTGTGCCTCCATGGAGGGCTGGCCATTGGCAGGGGAGGAGCAAGCCTGGTGCTGGGCTGTTTCTCAAGGCATTGTTGCATTGTCCCTTTCCTATAGGCATTTGCCCCAAGCTGGTTGTCACTTCTTTGAAGTCTGACATACAGGTTTACTTAGAACAGGGAAGTAGGAAAACACTAATGGTGAGCAAACTGACTGGGGAGGCAAATATCTCTACTTCTCCTTTCTGGGTGTTTTCCCAGCTTGTGGAAGTGTCTCGTTGTGCCAGACTCAGCCTGTGTCGACAGATCAGCAACGACCCCCAGAGACATCCCCCATCACATCTCCCTGCACCAATGCCCCTGTCCTGTGCCAGCCTGCAGTGGCTGGAGGCAGGGGGGGGTCTGGCTGGGGCAGTTCCTGCTCCCCTCAACACAACAAACACCCTGGCTTCAGCGAAAAGGGTGAGGCTGCCCCTGTGTTTCCGTGGCATGCAGCGAGTGACTGGCATCACCACACTTTCGTTACCTCTTTTGTACACTGTAATATGAATGTCCCTTCCTCTTCTCCTCCCTCTGCCCTCCGAAGGTTCACCAAGCCTGGGAACGAGTGGTGAAGGGAGTTGTGCCCTTTGCTGCTGCCCTCTCCTTTCCTGCCACCCTTACCTACCCTTGGTGGAGTACAGGCAGCAGGTGTGGGACGGGTGGGCAGCCACTGGTTGTGCCTGGGGTTTGCTCCCCTTGGGGGTACCAGGCCCCCTTCCACACAGCTGCTTCTTTCAAGCTGTTTCTGAAGTTTCAAATGGGCTCAGAGGAATTGCAACCAAAGTACTTGGGAGATGTTGCAATGGGACATTTTGTTATAGTGAAAACTGCCTTCCTTCTTCCCTTCTCAAATCTCTTGTTCATGGCCAGCCCTGCTCTGGGGCTGCACAGAGGCTCACATGTGGGACCAAGTTAAAAATAATTTACCTTTTGGGGTTTTTTCCAGCTATATAATTTCCTTGATCCCCTTCAAGTGAAAGCACAGCATAGGAAGGGAGCAGGAGTGGGGCACTCATGACATGGGTGGCCCCCAGAGGAGACGTGGGTATGGGGGGACTCCTCTATGCTCCCACAGATGCCCACTCATAAAACCAGTCCTTGGAGGTTTTTAAGGCAGGCTGCAAGAGGCTGAGATCATACCCATTAATTGTTCCCTTTGCCTGCTCTTCCCTTGCCTGATTACAGGTTGTCTAGACTGAGAAGTGCAGGTTTTGCTCTTGGAGCATGATCAGAATAAGGTGCGACATGCCGTCCTCGCCATAGTGGAAAAGGGATGTCAGCACCTGCTCAAGGAGGCTTTATTTCTCTTTTGGCTTGGGCTGGCTTTACATCTGCCATCTCCTGGTGCAGGGAGAGGATGGGGCAGTCTCAGCCTACACAGTGCCTGCTTCACAGGTAGGGCTTGGATCTCCAGGCACTGAAAAATGACTCAATGTGGATCAGACAGTGGTGGTGTTAAACACCAGTCACTTCAAAGCTGTTGTCAGTTGGTAAGAAAATAATTTAAAATTAAACCAGTTCTGAAACTATCTACCGCAAGTGGTTACAAGCCTGAGTGTTGTAAAACTGGACCATTTCCTCTTTTCCTCACAACGATCGTGTCCTTGATTCCTCCTTTAGGCTGCTTTGGCAATTCTTGCACAGTAATAAAAAGGCATGACACAGCATATGTTTTGTGGCTCACCTTGCCAAACAAAATTACAATGTTAGTGTAGCTTCTTTGCCTTTGCATAATGAACTCTACAAAGAAGCTGGAGAGAGGGTAAGCATCTGTGCCAAGATAAAAGCAAAACCAAGAAGTACAAAGGTCTGGTTTAAAGCAGTCTCCGTTTAAAGTAATTCTTTTTAAAATGACTTATCTTGAAACTGTTAGAGACAGTTAGGGAAAGTCATATAGTTTCTAAATGGCTGTTATGTTCTAAGTCTGCAGCTTCATTGCTTAGACTAAGAAAAAAATAGATGCAACTTTGAGAGCTCACAAACATGTCACACAAGATCATCATCTGCGCAAGGCGTGCTGGGGCCAGGAGGAAGTGGGCTGCAAAGGAACTCCTTGTTCGCCATTCCTCAGGCTAGATGGACATAATTTTAATTTTTAATAGCATTCGGGACAATGTTTTTATTATGGTAATTACACTAACTGACAACAAGGGGAATTTGGTGTGTGGGCAGGAGGTAGTTTGAGAGAGGGCAGTGCCCAGTCATGCTGCCTTTTTCATCACCTTATGGTCACCCCTCAGGGAACAGAAATGACAGCATGGACCTCACTGGGAAATCCAATGAAAGGGAAGGATTTCCTTGTAGAGAGGATGATGACAGAGTAAAGGAGAAATCCTTCAGCCTATGGATCTGCTAAATCTGTTTCAGGAAAAAGGCAGAAAGCTGCCCCAACAAGTGTACTGAGCTCACACCACTACATACCTGTGTTAATAGCTGAAATCGGATTTGGGCAAACTAAGTGGTTCAAATACTGAATATTTAAGATCAGAACCTACCTCATTAATGATAAAGACAAAACTCCCAGCAAAAGATCTGGCCTGTAGTTTCTAGAAGTCCAACTAAGTCCATTAAGGGGAAAAACAAGAAAAGAAAGAAAAGGAATGGGTGAAGAGATTTTTGTCATCGGCTCTGGCAGGTCACCCAAATCTTACCTATCATAAATGAGTTCCAGTCATTTGACAGGTATTAAATATGTTCATCCTTTAATCACACCAAAACATCACCTGCTTATCCTAACCCTTTTTTGCCTAGACCACCTCTGTGTTCATTGTGATATACTATGGGTGACATTCAATAGCATTTGCTAATGATATAAGAGTTGAATGAACAATTCTTTTTTTTGTAAGAAATGGCATCAAGGAAAATAATTTAGTTATTTTTAGATAACAAACATAAGAGAAATCTCCAAATACAGTGGCAAGATAAGTCAGTGCTTGAAGAACAGCAAGAGGTGGAATCATTGTGGAGGGAAATGTGACCAAATCTGTGAAGCAGCTATGTGTCTGACAATACTCATCTTGCATAAAACCTGAGGTGCCTTTCTAGCTCTCTGTAGGCACAATATCCACGGGATACTTCAAAACCAGCTTCATTCTCAGGCCATCTCGCCATGGTCCATGTGTCCTTGGAGGCTGAGGGAGCACCTCCATGGCCCTGGTCCTGGAGCAGCACACCCAGGAGGTGGCTAAACCCCAGCAGGAATCTCTGGAAAGACTCAGAGATGCTGCACACTGAGACATGCTCAGTTCATGCCCTGCATGAAGCAAAGAAGACCCAACCACCAAGTGTCGCTGGGGGCGGATGTCGAAACACGGAACTCGAGAGGTCAAAGTGGCAAAAGGGCTAGATTTATTTATTAAATTTAGCTTTTATATACAGAATGGATTCTCAGTTAATTGGTTACTTGCTGCACGCCCCTGGCAGCTGATTAGTCACTTGGAATCTTGAGAATTTCACTACCTTTATCTTAGTTTATATAAACAAATAGATTCTTTCTCACGAGAAAGAGGTTTCTGTGCTGTCACAACCAAGCCCTAGCCTTCAGCCCAGCACGACTCTGTGGGTGAGCACATCCACCTTGGAGGCAGGGATGGCTTTGAGGATGCTCTCTGGTGTCCATGTAGAATTCATGGGTCAATTTCAACACTTCTGGGCATCAGTGCCCCATTTTGGAGGACTGCTGCTATTTTTATGGTTGTGGGTGTTCGGCAGCGGTGGCTCTGAGCCAGCTCAGTGTGCTGCTGCACCAGGCATGCCCTGCCCATAGCCCTGAGTGCAGGGCTGGCTCCTGAGCTGCAGCTGATGGCATAAAGCTTCCAATAAATCAAGTGGCTCACAAAAGCATGAGTGACTGATTTGACAATGTGATTTAAATTATCAAGGGTAAACATTTCAAATGTTCAATAATTTACATCACCACCTGTACTTTAAAGTACCTTTCCCCATTTCACTCCCTTAACCTTATGGGATTCTTCCCATGTTCTTGAAGACATTTCCTTCCTCACTTCAGCTGTCATTGCAGCTGAACTCTCATGTAATAAATAAAAGTACTGTATGGCTGGTGATTGTGCTGGGGATGAAAAACACAATGCCATTTATTATAAAATTATCTGAGTGGGCAGCTGATCTTAGCATGCATGCTGCATCCTTCCAAAATCAACACAATTTGTAAAGTACTATTGCAAAATTTGGTTTATATTCCAGCTTGCTTCTTATTATTCTTATCTTTATGAAAGCATTTTCAAATGCATTTTCAGTTAGGTTTTGCCCATGCTGGCTTTTCACTCTAAGCAGTGTTACCAAAGTCACGCCTTACCTTCATGGTTTAGTTTTGAAAGGTTTTAAATGTAAATTTAGAACTTATATTGCACATTACTGAGCTGTTTGTTTTTATATTTATTAACTAGGATTTATTTTCTCTCCAGTATTTGTCAGTTTTCTACAAGGTAAGCTCTTTGGTGAACTAATTCTTCAGGATGTACATGAACTGAATTATTGGAACAAAAAAAACAGTAGGGAAGAGGTAGGGTAAATTGTCCTTCCAGCTACTTCTGCAAATGTGTTTAATGGCAGGATGAGTTCTGGGACTGACATGTGGCTTTCAGTCCTTTCCTGGCAAAGCAGGACATCTGAGCAGTGGGGGGTAGGTGTAGGGGTTTGGGCCACTGGGTGTTCTCAGAGGAGCAGTGGAAAGACTATCTGTTACAACATGCTTTTCCCTCAGGTGAGTTACTTTTAATAGGTGCTTTGTTTTAGGAAATGATGAGTTGGCACTGCTACTTTTGATTTTACTTCAGGGAAGATGAGCTATAGGTTCAGGGGGGTTCTCTGCTTCTAGTAGTGTGATTTCTTTTAGTCAGAGTAGGCTGATGAAAATACACCAATTGTCTAAGCCTCTAGGTATGTATTTAGAAAATAAATACATTACCCATCCATGTCTTTATGGGGAAGCCTTTCAAATCTTCCCACTTGTTTTTTCACAGGTCTTTTTAAGCATTGTACAGTCTGATCCAAAGACCAAGAGCATGACCCAGGAGTGTTCTCTAACTCAAGAGAATTGATTCTGAATTAGACCATAAAAGAAGGATGTGATGTGACAGTATTTTGTAAATTTGGGCTTTTTTTCTTTTTAATGAGAAACTGGCTTTTCTACCATCCGAGTAGGAGAATATGCAGCATTAGCTCCATGGTTCACCCAGTCAGCCACTTGTGATCACTTTATTCTCCATGAGGCCTGAAGGTCTCTGCACTTTCCCAAGGAGCTTCCTATGACTCAAAGAGCAACCATTGGAGGATGTGTCAGATCAATAATTGCTAGATAAAGAACAAAATCAGGCTGCTTGCAAGGATACCAGCTGCTGATGTATCATCATAGCTCTTCTACAGTAGTGGAAGAGTTGTTTTCTTTTTATGCAATTATTTCAAGAGGAATCAGTTATAAAGTTGTGCTCATATGGTCGTTTGGACATTAAAGTCAACAGCTTCTTAAGCAACCATTCCAACTTCTGGGAAGATATCCATGGGAGCTTTGGTAGCTGCTTTAATTCTGGATGCCCCATAAAGAAACACCATTTATACTGAATTAACTAGCTGCTACTTCACCCCTAATAGCAAGGCTTGATGTAGTGAAGCAAAACTGCAGTGAAGTAATGAAATCATTAATATTATTAACATAACTCGCAGCAAAGTTACCAGACACCCTTCTGGTGAATCTCTAAGTACCTAAAAGGATCTTGGCAGGAACATGCCAGAGCCACAGATAACAGCCAAAAGCCAACTTGACTTAACCCCACTCAGGGGAGCTTTTCCAGAACAGCACAGGGGCAGGCACCCAGAGACAATCCCAGGATGGATCAAGGTCAGCTTGGGTGGAATGGCAGCAGAGAAGAGAGGACAAACAGCTCCAAAAAGGTTGGTTTTGGCTTGGAGTTTTGCATAAGAAAGCTTTTATAGCACTAATGCAGCTAGAGTGAGACATTACCAGGAGTAGCGCACACTGTGCACTGGAAAAAGCTGTCTGGAAAAGATTAATCTGGTCTTGAAGGCCAGATGTGTCTTGGTGGGCCATTGAGAAGCTGGAGGGTCTGGCTCATTGATGGATGCAATGAAGACAAAACAGCTCTGTTTGGCCTGAATCTCTGTGTTTAAAAACATAATTTATTGTCAATGCATAACTGAATAAAGAAGATTAACTATATGCTAGTACAGCCTAAGCCTTCTTACTGTACAAAGACCATAAAACCATCCTAAGATAGACAAACAGAACTGAGAAAGTATTTTAATAACCCACTTTTACTGTTCATGTTTTACACAAATAACACAAATATTTCCACCACTATTAGCCACATCTCCTGGAAACATGTTCATCGGCAAGTAATTCTAAGTGCTAAATATGCAGGGTCTTCTCTGTCTGGCTCTATTCTGGTACTCTGTCTGTGCCCTTCCCTGAACTGACTGCAGCTGCCATCTCTCAAGCGTCTTTCTGGCCAGCTACTCTGAAAATTTTTATTCTAATTAAAACTGAACTGATTTTGCAGGTGATGGTGACAAGCAACTGGTGTGAGAGTGATCTTGAAGTATTAGAAGTCACGATTTCTAGAAGAGGAGGCAGAGAAAAAATACCCACAAAGACAAAACAGTGGACTTTGAGACAGACTTTATCTAACTCACAGTGTTAATACACACAATCTCAGAGGAACAAATCCAAGGCAGAATGGACATTCAGGGAGTTGGCAGTGCCCTAAGGAAGTTGTATGAAAGGCACATAATTTCTGTGAGCCTCTTTGTACTGGGGCAACTTAGCACAAGTACAGAGGGAAGCTAGTAAGGTATCAACTGGCTAAATCATGAGCTCTTCATTAGTTTCAAAAGTGCACAGGAAGAACAGAGAAAGTGGAACTAGGTCACGCTAGTAAGTATGAAAGAGCAGCATAAGCATGGAGGAACAACATGAAGATGCAAGTGATGCAACAAACAGTGGGCGTGAAATGTGTGCAGTAATAGCAACAGGAGAGCCAAAGAAAGAGCTGGGTTTCACAAAGAGAAGCAGACACAGGGCTGATGATGTCAAACGTGCAAAAGTGTTTGCTTTTTTTTCCTTTAGTTTTTGCTCAAAAGTGCCCCGTTTAACACAACCAGCATAAGTAGTCCAAGGGTAAGAATACTAGCTACAAGAAAGAACAAAGAGGTCAGACAGTGTCTAAATAAGTCAGATATATTACAACTGACAAGACCTAAAAGTCTTCTGCCATGATGGGTAAAGCAGCTGAAGCCCACTCGGCACCATCAGCACAGAAGTCAGGGATGGGGGCACGTGTTTCTGCACACTGGGAAAGGCAAATCTAGCACCTACCATGAAAAGGGAAGGACAGACAGGAGGAACCAGGAATCAGAGACCAGACAGATAAATTTCAATTCCTGGAAAATTACTGGAAGTGGTAATTAGATAAACTATTTTCCAGCACCTAGAAGACAACAAGCAGATGAAGAACAGTGAGTACTGATTTGACAAGAACAAATCACATCAAATCAATCTAATTTCCTTCTACAGTACGTCTTAGATCTTAATTTTAGTGCAGATTTTGCCTTTGTCTCACCTGACACTTTCATAAACCAAGCAAAGAAGCTTTGAAGAACATGCTATTAGAGGAGTGTACAGCTGGTTGGAAAACCAGACTAAGAGCAGTTATAAATGTTTCACTGTCAAACTGGCAGTACGTATCAAATGAAGTCTGAAGCCATCTGTTTTATGTCTGGCAGCACACAGTATTTTCATTAATATCTTTAGAAAAAAAAAACCCAAGAGCAGGGAACACTTATTAAATTAGCACAGGACACTATGAAGAACAAGCACTGGAGAACAGGAGGAGAATGCAAAACAATCTTGACAAATGAGGTAGAGGGATGGGAAGCGAAGCCCATTCCGAACAGACAAACGGAGCTCTGGGTTTTTGTAGGGATCATCAAGGACTACAAGGCCAACTGGGGAACAACCAGCACAGCAGCAGTTCTGAGAAGAAGATCTAGGGATGTCAGCTCAACATGAATGAGTGTGGTCATGCTGCAGTGAAAAATGAAAGTGCTCTAATGAGGTGAACAAACACAAGTCCAGCCTGTGACAAACAGGAAGCCATTCTTCCCCTGTTGTCTATGTTGTCAAGGCTTCGTTTGAAATCATCTGTGCAGTTTTGGCCACTGTAGTTCAGAGAGACTGAGCTGATTGCAGAAAGTGCAAAGGAGAGCAATGGCAATGGTCCAGAAATAGTGCTGAGTGGAAAAGCTTGAATAGTGTAAACCCAAAAAACTGTGTTACAATGATAGTCTGTACCACAGTGTAGGGGCTAGGAAGACATGACTGATTATCTAATATATAAACCAGGAAGGGAATAATCTCATTTCTAAGTCCATCTGGGCTACTAGAGTCTTAAATTAGAGCACCAGACTATGTTGCCCAGAGTTGAAGAATACCCAGTGTGAGAGGGTTTTGAGCACTAATGCAAAATCCCACATGGGGTTGGGGAGGAGCAGTCAGGCCAGTCAGTGATTCTGCCAGCCCTACCTCTAACAATTTCCAGGAGTGGATAGTCTTTGGGATTCAAGTCACAGCTTCCATCTAAACATCTCCAGTACTGGAGGACATTTCTCAGTGAGGACAAATCAACCCATCAGAGTAATTGGTCAGAAAAAGGAGGGTAACAGGAAGACATAAACCCAGTGTCAGCTGAGCCAGTATAATACAATGGAGTGATATTAGAAGTTGCTTGCAGCCGACCTGGTGGTGTGCCATTGACAAAAGTGATATCTTGTTGCAAGCTTTTGGGAATCTGCAGCTACAGGTTTCCTCTTGTAGCTTATTGAGCGACATCATGGCTCTGAATACTCACACTCATTGTCCCCTGTTACCTTGACAGTATCCTCCTCTCTAGTATCCTTTAGGGACTGTCCTGGTGTTGCAAATGCTGTCTGCTTCTGGCTATTAGTAGAAATCCTTGCCTAAATGCCTCTTTGGCTGTAATATCCCCAACAGCTACAGTTCCCTGCCTTCGCTTAGATGTCCAGAAATGCAGCTCTGCTGTCCTCCAATTCATGTTAGTCCTCTCCTTAAAGTTCTTCCCAGAGTTTTATACCATGCGGTTCTGTAGCCCTCTCTGCTTACTAATGTCTTCCCCTCTGACCTTGGTCTCTTCCCAGGACTCTCAATTTGCCACCCTAGACTTTCACACTTCATCACCTGAAATCAGTGTCGTACATTTGCCTGGCTGCCCACAAAGCTGAGGACTTGACACAGGAAAAGGAAACTACCCCTCACCTCAAGTAAAATGCAAAGCAGCAGCTCTGGTAGTCCTCAGCAATCCCATTTGAATCCTTCAAATTCCTTTCTCCTTTCACCAGATTAATTAATTTCTCCTAGTGGTACAGCAGAATAGGTGGCTACAATGGTGCCTCCTGACCTTAACCACCCAAAGATAATCTAAGAAGGGGGGGTTGTGGCACAGGTAAAAACCACACACCACATTTTTAAATAAATGCTGCAGGCTGGATCCCTTGAACTTATGTGATCATGCACTGTGTAAAACAGTCTGACTTGAGTATGTTCACTTGTTTTACCAATTGTTGGGTTCTTGTTAACTATGTACTGATTTGACACTGAGTTCCTTGATGCAATATGCATTGTTATATATGTCAAATATATAAAACATTGCCTAGCTGTACTTTGGTTAGATGAGATTTTGCATGCCCCCACACAAGGCAATGTGCCCTGCAGAAAATGCTGCAGCGTCCCCAGCCAGGATGCTCCAGCAGAAGAAATGTTATGACAGTGCAAACATTTACCTCCGTTGCAGGCGTGATAGGAAGTGACACTGCAAACAGACATGTTTGAGCAACCTGGTCTAGTGGAAGGTGTCCCTGCCCCTGGCAGAGAGGGCTGAACTGGATGATTTTTAAGATCATTTTCAACCAAAACCAGCCTATGATTCTTTGTAATTTGTCAAGGCCTTAGCTGTACTCTTGGGCCCATCAGGTTGTCTTTTAATCAGAAGCAGTCCTGAAGCTCTCTGCTCCCCAAAGCCTGAAGGCACCTGCACACAGCCAATGTCCTACATGATGAAACCTGCATAAACTGCCTGAAATCCCCCAAGCAAGCCACCCCAGAAGCTCTGACCCTCTCTGTGTGTGCATGTTGATCCTAATTGCATTCAGTGAATATGAAAGCCTTCAGCACCAGTGCAGGCACTGCAGTGCCATGGTGGAAAACATTAGAGAGAATTAACAGAAGGTCTCAAAGAAATAAAATCATAGCTAAAGGAAGCTATACCGAGGAGTACAACATTTGACTTGTAAGTGTTGTGGCCTGAACCACAACCCCAAATAGCCCTGAGTTTCCTGTTTCAAAAACTTGAAATGAAAATAATGAAAACTTGTCATTAAAACAATATTTTTGCCGGAGTAGTCTTTACCAAGGGCAACTCTCATAGACTTGTGTTGGTTAAGGCAAAACTAACCACCTGGGAGGTGACTGAGACCCTCTCCTCAGGCTGATCTACAGCTGAGCACTGTACCAAGCCTGGGCCTGTCCCAAGGCGTGCAGTTGGCTCAAAGTCATGCCATGTGGAGATGTGAGGTCAGAAGATGTCAGACCATGAATCAGAAGACATCACAGCTGGGCTGACTCAGCCCCTAATACAGATCTAAAGTTGGTATCCGGCCCCAGCCACCGCCAAGCCCAGCCAGTGCACCCTGTAGGTCTCAGGAAGGGGAACCACACCTGATCAGTGCTTTGCAACAAATGGAAAAATCCTCAGGTCATCCACTAATGGTGCTGCTGTCTCGAAGATGGGTAGCAGCAACAGACACTTAATGAAGTTAAAGGTAAAACAGACCTTGTGTGAATGTGCCATGACTCTAAAAATGCTGCTGCAAAAAAAGGCACCAGTGCTCAATATTGACTGCAAAAAACCCCTTCCACAGGTTTGTGTGCACACATGGATATGTGCAGAGGAAGTCTGAAATGCTGCTTGCTGACCTCCTGCTACCACAAAAGGCTGTGCAGCATCCAGTCTCCCGTGCAGCATGGGCAGGTCACTCACCGTGTGTGTCTGTGAGAGCCCCGCAAGGCGACCTCCGGCTCTGGCACACCAAATCCTGTGCACCCTGTGAGTCTTGCAGTGGTCAAAAGCTGCTTGTGTGGTTGGCTCCACTGGCATTCACAAACCATCTCTAAATCAAGTGGAGGCATAAAGACAACATTGATAACCGTGAGGCTGAAAACACAATATGCAAACAAAATATGCTGAAGGCCCATAATGGCCAAGCAATTCAAACAAAAGAGCATGTACAATTGTGACCAAAGAAGGTAAAAACCTTTTTTGAGTCCTGTTTGTTACAGACAAAAGAAACTGTCTGTTAGGGAACCAAGCAGATGAAAACCTTGAGAGGGTTAAAAACACACATAGCATTACATGTGCACTGGGAGGGAATGTGGTCTGGGCATTGCCACAGTTCAAGAGAGTGCCCTTTCATGTGTTTCCCAGGAGCCTGGACAATTACTCGATTTTATATGAGAACTCAAGGCTGTATCCTGCAGGAAAAGAGAGGGCATAAGCGAGCCAGATAGCCGAGCTGACTTGTGACTGCTGTTCCTAAATGAAGCAGGAGAAAACAAGGAAGGATCTGGTGGAGGGAGGGAAAAATTAGCTGTGGCCAGGCCCCACCATGCTCTAGACTGCCACTTTTCCCTCTCACACCATGTTACCTCTCTCCTCCAAGCTAGCTTCCCACCAGTTTCGTTCCTCCAACACCTCATCCCTCACAGACATTACTTTTCTAAAAAGCAGTGTACAAATATGCTCTCTGATGGATGGGAGCAGAAACTGCTCCGCAGCTCAGGGCTGTTTCCCCATGCAGGTGCCTCCTTACATCCCTCTGCAGAGCTGTAGGGTTTCAGGCAGCAGGAGGCCAGCTTCTCACCTTTGCTCTTCACTTCCAGGACCCTGTTTACAAAACTCAGTAAAAACCCCTCAAGGCTAAGGACTGAAACTTTAACATAGGGGAGAGAGTTATTCACCTTCCATGGCTGGTAAGTGTGCCCACTGACCTACGTCGTGTCAACAGCATCAAAGGTGGGCAGCAGATCTGAAAGGCTCAGCACAGACACCTGGCCTTTCCTACAGGAAAAGCATAGGGTGTAAATATGCCTCCAGGAAGGTGTCAGTGGCAGGGACACTGGCTAGCACCCATACATGCCCCAAGGCAGCCCCTGCCATTATTCCAGCACTAGAGAAATGATGTAACAGCAGTGCTTTTTTTGGAATCCAGCAGCATCCACCTGTCAGGCTGCATAGGATGCCCATGTGCAAGCCTGCAAGCTGGGGCTCCTCTTCTGTTTCTGCTACCAGCACAAGAAAATTGAGATGGAAACCAACAGGAGATTGGAAACACAGACAAAGGACTGCTGAAAAATACCAGTTGTAGTAACTCTTAGGGCTAACCTTAGCTGTCAGATGAGTTGATGCCTCTCTTTTGAACATATGAACCATTTTGTGGGTATAACAGCAATACCCCCCATAATCCCTTCCATATTTGGCTTTATTGGCTTATTGTGCAGAGCCATTAGAACCAGGATCATCTCTTATGAAGCTGTTAATGGGATGCAAATTGCCTGAAAGATTTCTCTGCATCAATAGCAAACAACCTAGTAATACTTTCTTGCATAGAAATCTGCATAAAAATCTTCTACAAAAGACATACTTTGAGAGAAGCAAAAATCCTGCATCACTAAGGAAGAAATATGCTCACCACAGGAAAATGAATTTCAGGATTGGAACTAGACATGACCTGTCTTAAAGCTGCTTGGATACCAAAGAACAAATGTGCCTTTAACTACTGAGATATCCCAAAGATGTCATTCACACCATATCATGGCTAAAGCCAGGTGAAGAAAGTGCAATGAATATTCTATGCACTGAAAAATGCAGTTTCAGCCTGACCAAGCCTAAATCTGTGCTGAATTTAGCAAAGAGTCATGGCCAAAATATACATGCTGTTTGAATTAAATTATAAGCCTAAGCATCTTGCTCTATGTAATGCATTTTTACTTTTCAAGTTAAAGTGATGCTTCAAGACTGAAATTTGACTTTGAGTAGGGTAGAAACACCTAAAACTAACTAGTGTGAAGTGCCAAGCAGCAAGTCAAGAGAAATGTTATGCTTTATCTGCCACATCACTTTGGAATTGTTTTTTTCTTTTTGGTCTGGACATCAATGTGACCGTGGTTTCAGTCCATTGTTCCCAGCAAGCACACAGCTGGAATGAACCTGTTATTAGTGTCCAGCCCGTGCCACCTAGACTGGCTGCCCTGCCCATGTGGGGTAACTGGCAGAGCTCCCAGCACCTCCATGCACCATCTGTCTCTCACATCGTGCTATGGATCTGCCTGTTCTGTCTCCAGTCCTGTGCAGCCATAAATGTCTGGCACCAGAGCACTGAGGAATACCAGGCCAGGCAGAGCTGTAGATGTGAAGCCCCTCCAACTTGTCACCGTGGCAGTGGGCAGCCCTAGGGATACCTGCTACAAAGAGCCTGGTAGACAGAGAAGAAAATCAGCATTGCTGAAATTCCTTGACCTTTTTCTGCCCAAATCACCCAGGCACAACAGGAGCCCAGAGTTTCCCTCCAGAGACACTACTCCGTCTCAAGCATGAAAGCCCAGGCTTTTCCTGAAATAACATCCAACTCTTGCTTTGTCTCCTGCTGGACTCAGCTGATATACATGGAGGAGCCTAAATAAAGAAGTGCTGAACTCCTTGCCCAAGCTTTTCCTCACCGCTATCTGCATTCTTTTGCATTCATTAAAAAACAAACAAACCTGTTTCCTGATAGCAGGGAGGAAAATCACAGGGCTGGGTTATTTGGTTGTTGCTTTTTTCTTTTTTTTCACTTGCACAAGGCACTTGAATATTGTGGAGAGAAGCAGCTCTGCAGGAAACAGACAGGGAGATTCAAGTGGCCGGTAATAGACAAATGTGATGCGAAAGCAGAACAAACAAGAAATCCACTATCTCCATCTCTCAGGAATAGGAGAAGGGAAAGAGAGATGGGAAAAGAAAAAAAGCATTGGCACTGCTCTACCAGCCAGGCCTTAGAGAGGAACCAGCACACTCCCAGTCTGACCCAGAGACCTGCCTCGGACAGGCTGAGTGGATGTCAGCCAGAAAGGTTGGGGAAAACAGTCCCCTTGTTTTGCAGTGACAGTTAGATCTCTAAGAGAGAGCTGAAAGAAAGAACGAGTGTAGAAACCCCCAGCCAACAGCAACAGCCGCCTCCAGAGGATGACAGGGGGACAAAGATAGCACTGGAGGCTGCAGCACTCCTTGGCGCAGGGCTGGCCAGCGGCGGGAAGTGCCTCACATCCTCTTCTCTGCATTGTTCTCCAAACTCCTCCGGTGGCTGGGAAAGTTTCTTCCAGCAATTTACCCCATACTCACCCTGCAGCTGGCTAGCCTGCCGCTATTGATTCATTTCCCCAGGCATTTCTCTTACTGTCATGCTCTTGTGGCGTCAAAGCAGCCACTGAGCTCAGGCAGGGGGGTGGCCGCAGACTTCTCACTGTCAGAGGAAACTTTTCCTGCATACCAACCATTTTTAACCACAGGGAATGGCAATGGTAAGAGCGAGGGTAAATGAACACTCAACCAAGATACAGGTGGATTTAGGAAGTGTTACTGCTGCTTTGAGAGGAGAGAGGAGACACCTTTCAGTACCCAGCACCATTCCATTATGTGTAAGGTTGTTTTCCTTCCCTCTCAGCACAAAATAAAAAACATCAAACAAAAAGTCCTGGGTTTAGATGCGTAATTGGATCAAATTATTGTTAATGACCTTGTTTGGTCTATTGTGCCTTTGTTTTCCACCCCAGCTTGCACCAGAGCAGGTAGTGTGTTTAACACTGCAGTCGGGGTGACCTGACTTAGAGCCATCCTGGTTTTATTCTTCTCTTCATGGAAAGAGTGGGTCCTTGGAAGAGGACAAGTCTGGGTCTCACTGCCAGAGAGCTACGGATGATTGCTAATGTGTCATGTCAAGATAAGTACAGGCTGTGGTGTAGTGGACTGGATGCTTTGAGAGAACGGTGTGCAAGCACAGAGCTTTAACACTAAGGTTACAATTAAACATCACCTGGGGCTGGCTGTTTAAGTAAGGCAAGACTTGTTTAACTGCAGGAAAGAACATCTTGTAATAGAAATCTAATTACGTTGAACAGTACCCAATGTAAAGGTTATAGTTTATGGATTAACAGCAAGAACTGACGTTGTGAACTGGGAACTCATCTGGAACTGGCTGAAGGGGAAAAGGACATGCTGATAGTTAATTATTTTGGGCACCAATAGGATGCAGTTATGGAAAGACAGGCATGATCCCAGGATGCGCTGAAGAGTGTGTTCAGCAGAGATGAAGAACAGAGATGCTGACATGCACAGATAGGTACTGAGATGCTGAGTGCCATGGGGAGTCGTCCAAGGGAACCTCTCTCCCTTCATCACCATGTACAGGAGAAAGCTACAAAAACACAATGACATTTCTCTGTGTGGCACAGGAGAAACTGACTTGCTCGTGACCGTAAAGCAAAAGGTCCCTCTCTGGCAGGGCAGTGATGTTCTGGACCAGCCCAACAGTGAAACTACTGGGTACAAGAGCCACACAGAGCTCTGTGACAGCCAGGTTGGATCAGGACAAAAGCAGTGAGAGGCAGTGTCTGCCATGGAAGAAGCCAGGATTCAGAGGGCATTCATCCTCATCCCATGAACCTAGGGAAAAAACAGAAGCTGAAAATGGAAAATTTGTGTGGCTGTTTGAACTGGAAGGCAAAAAAAAAAAAGTCCTACTAATGTGTCACTGCAACCCTTCTAGTGCTGGATGTAGCCAGCCTTTGATCCCAGGCCTTTCATGCACTCGATAAAAGGCATGATGACTGCAAGCCCTCTCTTGTGTTATTGGTTACTTGGCTTAAAGGTGCGTGGCACTGTAGAGGGTATCTCTTGATGGCAACAAGGGGGAAGGAAGAATGAAAGAAAATTAAAAGATTTCATGGCAAAGACCACCAAGCACTGTGAAGGGCAGGTGGGTGGCAGACACTGGCGCTGGGTGTGGGGATACTGTGGAGGTGACCTTGTGTGGCATGTTTAAAAATAGCAGAAGCCACTGTACTTCCCACTCTGCAGGCTTCATGCTCCCTCCTTTGTCACATCCCCTACAGCACTGCATACATTGTAAGTAATTTAAAAACACAACTAATTTCTTCAGGGAGATGTTTAAGTACCTGAGTCTTCAGCAGATACAGGACACTTACAACGCTGCAGGCATTGTAATGCAGGAGCAGAAGGTCTCCTGGTGGGTGCCTGTGCCAGAGGAGCCAGCAGCCACAGCACCGGTGGCACAGGGAGGTCACCCGTCAGCAATCCCCACAATCAAGCTCTTGTGTGGGACGTGTGAGAAAGCTCTCCCTTTCCTGTCGCACGCTGCTGAGTGCTCTGGCAGCTGCAGGCCCCCTCCAACACCCTGGCAGGCCTGAATAGACAGAGCTGCCCCAGAAACACCCAGATGTGTGCTGGGTTACTTGGGATTTACTGGCACACCATGTGCAAGATCAGCATCAGGCCAGGACAGTGCTGTTCAGTTAACTTGGTTTTTGTGATCTAATTTCCTTACTTTAACTCTTTTTGTCCCCCCCACATCTTGAAAGGAAAGAAAGAAGAGATTCAAGATGCCAACATCTTCAACTCCTTTAAAGGGTCTCTGTTTGATATTCACTCCCTGACCTGTGTTCCTTGCTGTAAAAGCTCCCCATTCCTATGATTTAATGCACATGCCAAAACAAGCTGCCACTTACACTGGTCTTAATGCAAGGTGGCTCCAAAGACACTGCCTGCAAGCAGAATCTGACCCTCCATAGCAAAGATGTTGCTGTGCAAACTCGGAGATGTGCAGTATCTGCCTGACTTACGGCATCTCAGCCATTTAATCCATCTTGCTCCTTCACTCCAGAACAGGAGCACACCTCTGCAAGCCACAAGTCTCTGCAGCAATGTCCGCACATGCGCCAGTTGTTGGGATTCAGTTCCTGTGGCTTTTATGAAGGACCACAGACTGGAAAAATCAGACTGGAAAGGCTGTGAACAGTGTGGACCCCTCTGCTAATGAGAGCTTATGAAGGACCCATTTATTTCCGCTTGACTGAGAGGCCCTGGCTAAGCTGTAGAAGGTGACTTCAAGCAAGCCACAGAGCATGGCTTTTTGACCCTGGATACACTGCATCCATCTAGTTCACTACTCCTCTGATTTAGACCCAGCTTCAAGTGTTGAGGGATTTTCCCAAGAATGTGGAATTTTTATGGCTCTGTCACATTTTGCGACAAGCCTCCAGCTTGTCTAAGATCTCCCTGTCAAGTTCCATTCTTCAGGCTCTTTGTGCAAAAATGATACTTAATGGAGGAGCCTCTCCAGTGTGTGCACAAGCAAGGAGTAAAGAATACACAACATATAATCCATAAATAGACACACTTTAGAGGCTTTTTAAACATTCATGCTTTTTGCATAATTGATGACTTTCCATAACAGACATGGATGATAAACAGCTCTAAATAAAATGAAAATTTATTGTTGTCATATCATTTATCAGCATTACGTTAAACTGTAAAGTATGGGAAGAACATTGCCATGTTCTCAAATGAAACTGGTGGAAGTGAGAATAATTCAGGGGCTGCATCTTTGCATTCATCAGGGTTTTTGATGAGATTGCAAACAACCAAGAAGCTGCGCTAGAACCTAGGAGCCAGAGAAAGAATTGTGTGTCATTCCATAGCCACCGTAAGTCATCCAGCATCTCCTCTGCAGCTCCAAAGGACCGAAACTAAGCCTGTTCTCTAGGGCAGGACATACCATCTAGTGCTTGCCTTCTCTAAAGTGGACAGCTGTGCCTAACTGAAGCTCTTAGGCTCCTATTGTGCTCCATAGAGGAGACAGGCACTTCCAGCAAGAGATTTGCCCCACTGAGCGCATATAGATATATATATATATGTATGTATATATGTGTGTGTGAGATGCCTGTTGATCCTTATGCTGTGAGAGAAGAGAAAGGATGATTAGCTTGGATCATTGTGTGACTTTCACACTTCTACAGTCAGCTGAGATGAATCCCACCTCTGAGAAAGACAGAGATTTGCCAAGGGATTTTAAGTCACTCCAAATTCCTTCAAAGCGGGGAGGTCCTGTGTCAGGAAAGTAAACAAAATTTCTTAGTTGTGATGGCAGTGGGTGTCCCGAGGCACTTCAACATCTTAGCACAAGCTGCTGAGGAACCTCCTGTGCCCTCAAGCTTCACATTCCCCGTGATTTTTCAAAAATAATTGACAGAGGCTCAGCAGGTCAGCCAACTCTCACAGGGTCCACCCTACTGCAGCCTGCTCGTGCAGATAGGTTTGATTTTTCCAAGTATTCCCATATCATCTCTTTGCTGATATCTTTGTTGACAAGGTCAACAAAGACAGACCAAACAACCAAACATAACAAGCCCGCCTTCAAAAAAAGTTAGGATCCATTAGGAAAAAAAAGGTTTTTTTATATTCGCCTGCAGCTTTTCTAAACCCATGGAGCAAGGTTTTCACATCAGTTGAAATACAAGCCAGGCTTGAGAGACAAGCAGTAGTAAGTGCTTTCCCTCACCAAAGGCCAGCCAGACTGTAAATAGCAACCCAGCGAGCCACTTCAGCAGCCACTCCCCAGCCCCAAGATGAGGGAAGGAGCGCCTGGACACAACCACAGCTGGGTACCATCAGGCCTCTGCCACCTCACTGCCTTTGACTTTGAGGGAGCTATTTCAGCTTGTCAGACCCTTCCTCACCACTCAGAGCCTGGCTACTTTACCACAGCCAGTACAGCTTTTTCTGCCCAGCCCCAGTGTAAGACTGGAATAAGAATATTTATACCTGGAGGAAGCTGGGTTTACCATCAACCGACATGGTTTTAACAAAGAGCAAAACATCCCAAACAAACTTGCTCTCTTTTATTTTATTTTTTTTCTAAATTGAATTTGCAAAGCCGGTCCCTGACCTCACAGGACTGCTGCTCTGGCTCCTCCCAGCCAGGCAGCCTGTGAGGCATCCTGCTGACTCCGCTTTGGCGGGAGTTCATGCCAGCAGGTCCTCCAGCAGGACCGGGGCCGAGAGAACAAAACATCCAGCCCAGCAGGCCTGGCTCCGAGCACCAGCCCTGAACTCTTGTGCAATCTTCCTTGAAACGAATTCAACTTGGCCAAGAGCAGAGCATTTGCGCATGGCCTGAGAGCTGGATTGAGTACCATAAACAAAAGGGAACAAAAAGAGAGGAAGAGCGCTGGGTCCCAGGGAGAGGAGGAATGCAGGCATCTGACCCAGGCCAAGCTGTGCTGAGCACGGTGACGAATGCCTGAGGCAGAGGGGGTGCAGTGTGTGAGGGGACGAAAGAAGCCAGTGGGGAGCCAGGGACTGGGACTCGCCCCTGCTGCGGTTGGGAGCGCAAGGCGGAGGCGCTCATGGCCCCTTCGGCTCCATGTCAAGGAGCTGCGAGTACAGGGACACAAAAGAAGGGAAATGGGGTGAGAGGACAAAAACGAACTTGGAATATGACCACAAAAATATATTCCTCTGGGGTCAGTTCAAGGTGATGGGTGAGGAATAAGGACACCCCCGCACCTCCAAACAGAGAACGCTTGCACGAGAATCAGCTGCAGATAGTAACTTCCATGAAAGACAAGGGGTGCTCACATCAGTTTTGTGAACGTGATGGAGGGAAAGAGACTACTTTACATGAGGTACCCTCAGGGGTATAACTTGGGCCAATCCAACTATTTTGACTACACAGGAAGTTTTTGCTCCATCCAGCTCAGGCACCTAGCTGGGTATAAGGCATCCTGTAACTGCACTGCTGATGCTCCTCAGAGGGACAGGATTGAGAACTCCCTGCTCAAACTGACCTGGCTTTTTGCCCTTTTGGAGTTGCACTGAGAAGTTCCTTCACCCAAACCTCTCGCCTGCTCCTATGCAGGGAGCATGGCCAGGGGAAAGGCTCCATGTAGCCAGGGTGTTTCTATGCCTCAGCAGTCCTACTTGGCCAGAACAACCCCTTCGGGTCATTAGTAGTTGGTGTTAAATAGAGCATCCCTCCAGCTGTGTTTTCCTGTGCCAGCCACTGAGCTCACGCTCCCTGGCCCAGAGCTGGAGAAGCACATAGCTGTCGGGGAGCCACCGCTGCTGCAGCCCATGGAGCCTCAGCACCAGGGAGGCTTTCTCCACCCAGAGATACTTTACCCATGTATGGCAGAACCAGGCCAAGGTGGGGCAGATGGCAGCAAGCAGAGGAAAGCAGTAAATTATTAAAGTATAAAGACTGACCTATGGAGATAGTGAAGTGAGCCCAAGACATCTAGTTTGCCTAGAGGAATCAGGAGCCCACAGGCAGCTGGTACATTGGGAAGCAAGCCTAGAGACAAACTGCTGAAGCCAAATTCAGGGCAAGATGCACTTCCTAACAGCAAAGTGCATTAGGCAGTGATGAAGTTTCCCAAAGGAAGCCCCATCACTTGAATCACTGGAAACAAGGCTGGACAAAATACTGGATCATGTCCAAGAGGGGATAACTCTTCATCAGCAAGGAGAGAGTAGTGAATAAGATGAATACTTGAGTGTTTTCCATCTCCATGAATCTATGTACCTAATGCACTTCACTGCTTTTTCAATGTCTGAAAAAAATGTAAGTGCCTTTCCTGTGCCATCAGCACATCTCAGCATGGAGCCAGGATGGGGAGAGGCCTGGGTGGGAGCACACAACCATCTCCTTTGGTGCCCGGGAGCAGAGGAGGCGCACGTCTCTTGGGGTTTTTTGCAAGCAGGCAGGGAATGCGAGCAGCACTGTGGTTTCTCTGCCCTCCAGCATTGCAGCAAGCCCCCTGCCCACAGCCAAAGCCCCAACCCCGCTCTGCAAAGCACTCAAGCAGCTTTGTCTTGCACTGCAAACCATGGCTGACTCTTGCCTTGCTCCCTCAAGAGGAGGGAGCCAGAGGAGCCCACACATCAGCCCAGCCTCCTCAGCTGGAGTGAGCAGGTGAGGGTTGCCACTGCATGGGGGTTAAGCTATCAGGATTGAGGTACATCAGTTTTGTTTCTTGGTGCCTTCTGCTTCCCATGAAATCTTTGTCTCTGGAAATTTGTGCTTCCCTGGGGAAATCCCCCCCAGCCTTGGTCCTTCTGCAGCCAGGTTTATGCACCCAGCGGAGGGCAGTTCCCATCCTGGGAAAGCCACTTTTAGCATCATGGTCTCTCTCCTGACAGATGATTCTGTAATTATTTGGTTGCTGTTAACTGCTAATTAATTCCAGAGTCACGTTATTAACAGGTGGACCAGGGTAGCACGGCTGACGCCAGGCACAGCAGCGCCTGGTAAAATCACGTACTTCACCATGGGGAAGGGCACTACAGAATTTTTCAGGCCATTGACTAGTTAACCATTAACAACTGGTAAAATCCCAGGGCCCTGCACAACAAGGCGAGTCCTCTTGGCGCTCTTAGAAAATCCTATTTCTAGTGGGTTATGAAACAGAGGTTTTGATGTGCTGCCAGGTTTGATGTGGAGCTCTGGGAGCTGAACACTTGCTGCACTGTCAGCTGCCGGCCGAGAGTCGCTTACATAAAGCTTTCCTAGCAACCCTGCCTTGCCATCTACATTTGTCTGTCCATCTGTCTGCCTGTTCACCTCTGCAGTGGAAAAACTGAATGACCCAATGAGGAACTGGACTGGCTAGCTCTTCCCACGCTGACTAACATCCAGTGGTCTGTGGCAAGCCTTGAGCTGGGGAGCTTTTCCATCACTGAGCAACACTTCATGCAAAGCCCACCATCCCCTTTGGGCCCCTTTGCTGCGTCTGCATCAACAGGAGGAAGCAAGCATCACATCCTGTGGCCAGCGCCAAGGAAAATAGGAGCGTTGCCGAGAGGGAAGGAGGTGCAGGAGTGGGGAAGCAGCCCTGCTGCCCCAGCTGGCCTCAGCCTCCCCGCCAAGGGCTGCTCACCTCCTGCTGGGGGGAGATGCTGGCACAACTTGGGGGCTCCCTTGGGAACAGGACATGACTCTGTTATTTGGTTGGCAACGAGACCAGGTGGAAAGAGAAAAATGGCCAGGACAGAAAATGTCCAGAAGCTGAAAATCGGTCCGGACTTTGAGGGAAAAGGCAGAAAATTCAACAGTTTCTCCTGTACGTCTTTCTCCCCACTACCCATGGCTAGCAGCAACTAAAAGCTCTCCTAAGAAAAGTTCTTCCTTTATAGACAGGGCTTCCCTCCTGCACTACCCCACAGCAGTCCCATGGGCCCCCATGTACCCCTGCACCCCAGGCTGGGTGGTCCCAGCCCTGTGATTCTGCGGGACCAATGGGGGCTGCATCCCACTCCAGGGCCCTTTAAATCGGAGCCCAAGCCAAGATGATTTCTCTGTGGAATTTCATAAGGAAGCACATGACGAGGGCAGTTGGAAACCACAGCTCTTCGAGCACTGATTACAGCCTACTGAGGAAAAGGAGATTTTTATCTTGCAGGAATTCAATTATGAGACAAAAAAAAAAAGAAAAGAAAAGAAAAAGGCAAAAAAATGCAGTGCATCTGGCTTGGTTAGCCTGAGATTTCTGCACTCTGGGGGCTTTAATTTAACAAGAGAGGTGTGCAAGCATTACCTAAATCATCATGCTTGCTGGTGCGTGCGCGGTGGTGGTTTTTTTTTTTAAGAGGAAAAAAAAAAATCCACCCCCAAAGTCACCCTGCTGGCAGCTGAATGCAGCAGGGATGATGTCATTGGAACAGTTGGAGGAGAAAAGAGAAAAACAAGTCTGTGTGTGCTAATCCTGTTTGCTGCCCTAAAGGGAATGGAAAGCCGCCAAGGCGAGGAGTTCTGGGAAACCATATAAGGGTGCCAAACAAGCGCCGCCGCCAACACGGGGAACTGACATCTTTGTTCTCCCCAGCTCGGCAGCCGGCCAAAGGCCTCATTTCGGCGCTGCAGCATGATTACACTGGACATCTGCCAGCTGAGCGCTGAGCCCCTTTTCTTCTCCGTAAGCTTTTTGCCAAACATGTAACAGTTGCCATGGCAGTCGCAAGTAAAGTAGGAAAAAAAATAAAAAAATAACGCGCATGTATAGATAGAGAGGGAGATAAAAAACCAACAAGAAAGCAGAGGCACGCCTTGCTCCAGATGCGCCACATGTGTGGGTATAAAAAGCAAGCAAACTTATTAAAGATTTCGGGGACGCAGGGAGGGCGGGCGGCACAGGCTGAAAGGTGACGTGAGGATAAAACAATAAGTTCACACAGGCACACGCACACCGCAGCGGCCGGGCAGGCGGCGGTGGGCTGACCCAGTGGTCTCCTCCCCTGCCTGCATCCGAAACTGCAGGCAAACAGGTTTAAAATAGAACAACATGGTGGCACTTTCACTATTGCTTGCCCGCCTGCCTTCTTTTTTCCTCCTTCTCATGTGCTGAGAAAAAAAAAAAAAAAAAAAAAGCTGTTCTGAGGCTGAGAAGGGGGTTATTTATAAGCTCTGCATACCAGAGGGAAGCAGACAACCCAGATCTGGTGGCATCTTAAGGCGGAAAATCCCATTTCAGCCTCTGGTTCAGGCCAAATGGTATTATTTCAAGTTGTGCTCTAAACAGTTAACAACGAACCACCCAGTAGTCCCATGTTTATAGCAAGCATTTCATATAACTATGCAAGTGCTGCCAGACCCTGATGGGCAGATCTATGCACAAAATAGAAGAGGTGTGGTCCCCGCTCGCTTTCTTTTTCCACCCTGAGAGGCACGGGCTAGTTTCATTTTACAAAGAGGCTATATACAAACAAGTTCAATGCCCAGTGAGCTGGAGTTCATCTGACTATTTATAATTGTGTCTCTTCTCCCCACGCCCACCCTACAGGCACCAGGACAGTGGCTGGGTAGTGGTGGCTGTGTTTGCAGCCAGCCCAGCAGCCTGTACAGCCGCAGTGTGTCTGCAGGCGAGGCTGACGTGAAAGGGCAGATAACACTGCCCAGGGATGGGATGCAATGCCCAGCCCATTCCCGGTGTTCTATCCTCTTCAAACCCCCGGACAGGCTACCCACCTGCCCTGAGGACATTCACAGAGTGTAGGATATTGCCGCACTAAGAGGGCATCCCCAAAATGTAGGAACTGCTGGAGCAAACCTGGTCCGAGCAGTACCGAGCAGCTGCAGCCACTCAACGACCAGTCCACCTTGAGCAGGCATGCACTGGGAAGGCAAACAGCACCCAAACAGAACCATGAACAAGCTGGGTCTGGCCCCCAAGAGCCTGCAGCAGTCCCTCTGATGGCACCACTGCAGCATTGTTGGCATGGGGAAGAGGTTGGCTGAAATGCAGAGAAAGCCAGCCACAGTCACAGGCAATAATGAAGGACTCTGGACTCTCACCCTGCCTCACTGCTGCCTTCCTGCATGGCAATAAGTCAGTTAGCTATGGTTTGCTTCAGCTTCCCATTTGTAAGAAAAAGGGATGATTTTCCTCCGTATCTCAGAGGTGGGCTAAGCATCTTAAATCATTAATATCTGTAAAGTGCATTCATTTCCTCAGATGGAAGCTCCTACTGATGTGTGAAGTATTATTAGGATTATTATTGCTAATAAATAAGGAAGGCAGGGCGATTTTATTTCTTGATAGGCTTACACAGGGCACAAGAATGCAGAGCCTGAGGAAGATATTAATTGGTACCAAAGGTGACCCCCTCGCCAGTGCTAAGCTTAAAGGCAGCATCTGTAAAACAGAGAGAAATCCCCTGGGATCCTGGTGGGTCTCTAGCCCCCTGGAGACCTCTGCAGGGGTGCTGAGCCCCTGGCAGTCCCTGTGGGGCCAGTGGCCAGAGCTCTCAGCCACTGCCGAGTGAAGGCCAGCTCTGCAGCACCATCCTGAACTCCACCAGGTATTGTGGGTGGCCCAGAGGGGGAAACCTGTGCAGGAGTGATTTCTGCCTTTCCTTAGATGCCTGACTTCTTTCTGGGGTGCACCTTGTCTAAAGCAAGGGTGGGCATTGAGGCATCTTACCCAGCAGTCTGAGCGGACGCACCCCCAGTTTTGCAGAACTGAGACATAGCATTTGCTGAGCCAAGAAAAACTGTTTTCCTACACAGGCAAGGGAGAGAGGGAGGGAGGCACCTCTGCAGAGCAATTCACTCCTGTGGGCTGAAACCAGTGCCTACTGTTTCCTAGTGATCAACAAGGCCCCTCAGGCACCTGGCATTCCTCACCTAAAAAGTGATGAGCCACTAGGGCTTTCCCCAAGGTGGTAGAGCAAGCAATAGGGGAAGCCATCACTTGCTTCCTTGGTGTTCAGGTGGGCTGTGTGGGTCTCCACACTGCTTCTCAGCCCCTAAGGGATAACCCTCCCACTGCGTGATTGTTGCTAACTGGAGGGTTGTAACCTACAGAAAATTTTACCAGCACATTTTCATATATTAGAGCATGGCTGTAAAGAAAGAAATTTCAGGGTGTTGGATTAATGTTACTTGGTTCTGGCCAAGTTAATAAAATATGGTCTGAGTTACTGCCAGGCTGCTTAATTCACTTTTATTCAAAGTGGCTGGGTAATTTCCCTGAGGTTGGCTCAGCGGGAAGCAGAGTCAGCTCTGGCTTTGTCTGCTGCTGCATGTCACCTTCCTGGCTGGCAACAGTGGCTGTGTCCCCACAGGGCTGGGAGAACGGGGAGCAGGGGAACTTCCCTCCAGCAAGACAGCATGTGCTGGGGGCTGCAGGGTGATATCCATCTTGTCATGAACCAGGAGGGGCCATGGACTGGGAACACGTGCTTGCACAGTCTGCTAGCTGCATGCAGTCTTACGAATGGCACCAAAGGTGGTTTCCTCATGGCTGCCCTTCCTGCAGGTTGGTCCAGGATGGCCACAGTAGCCAGCAGCCCCATCAGCATTGGAAAGAACCAAACTGTCACCTTGTGCCCCAAAAGCCAAGCCTCAGCTGTGCAGCTGGTCAGAGGCACTCTGGCACTGGGGCATGGCAGCAGGGACACTGCGGCCTCCTGCAGCTCCTCCCTGCCCAGCAGGGAAGAGAGGAAGGGCTGAGCATCTTTCCACAAGGGGTGAGCAACACCAGCAACCTGCATGCTTTAAAGAAAACCCTCCACATCTCCCCGCCTTCAACCCCAGTGGAAGTGATGTTTGCAAAGGCAGTGCTCTGCCTGTGCAAGCTCTCCTTCTCGCTGGCATCCTCCAGCTGATTAGCTCCCCCCTTGTTTCTAAACCAAATTTTGTTCCTTTGCCCACCTGCATGGCAGAACTAATCACTGGTACACATTATGATACCTGGCACTAAAAAGCAGCATAGAGGCACATTCCTGCATGTGCTCTGAATCATCATGAGGTTCCCGAGCTTTTAATGGGAAGCAGAACACGTTGCTTTCTAGATGGACAAATGAAATTTTATGCAGTCCTCTTGCTTCTGAAACAGGCTCTGAATCATGCAGAGGGCGAGGTGCCAGGAGTGGTTCTGCTCTCATCCTGGCTCCACTACTTACTTACTGTGTGGCCTCCAAAAAAACTCTGAGGGGGTAAATCCTGGTCCTTTCTCCTCCCCACCAACATCCCCAAGGCAGGGAACACTTGTGGGGGGCCACAGGGCTTCATGCACAGGGGAACAGAGGAAGAACATACTTCTTATAAGCTGTGATACCATGCTCCCCAGAAAAAACATGGCTTTTCTGCTTTCTTGCCTTTTGCCCCCCTCCTGGGCTCCTGGCAGAGGAGAATGCTCCCAGTGCCAGAGGGTGCCACAGGGTGCTGAGCAGCGGGGCTGGGAACCACAAAATGAACTCTGTGAGGCTGCACACACATTTTGAGCTCAGAGATGTAGATCCTCCTGCTGCATTGATAAAAGCGTGGATTCCCAGGTAAATAGAGTTCATTAATATTTATTTTAAAAAGCTGGGAATCATGATTTAATATTGTAGAAAGGGCCATTCTTACACAGCATTTGCAGAGTTTGTTCTAATACAATATTTTCTAACTTCAGACATGGTAACCCAGTAAGCTCCATTACCATGCTAATACTATATAAAAATGATCTTTTATTATAAATCATACTGCACACCAAAAAGGATATAAATAGAGCCCCAGTGCGGCATTGGCATGCCTCATATTTCTCCTGGTTCACATTAAATGAGCCACTAAATTACAGTGTCCTTCTTTATAATATCATCCTCCAAAGCTGAGCATTTTGTGTGTTACGCAGGGCTGCTGTAACAAGAGAAATTAGCATGGCTGGTTTAATTCAGCAAGTCTGCCATGCATGTTATAGGAAAAGTGTTAAAACGAGCTAGAATGAGAAATTTCATTGTCCTTTCACAAAACTCACCACTCGGAACGTGTGGTTTGTGTGGAGCTTTGCTAAGGCCTGACCCACAGGCTCTCTGCAGGGGTTTAGCTGCTCCCTCAGCTCCAGCAGCAGAGAGGTGAGGGCAAAGGAGAGGACACCCCACCCCATTCTCCTGCTGCTGCCCCAAGGCTGCGTGGTCCTTGGACACCCTCTGGGGAGCCTGGGGACGTTTGGTGACCAGAGAGAGGCATTAGGGGGGCAGAAAGGAAGATGCTGCAGGGGCTGGAGGAGCCATCTTCAGAAGGGGGTCCTGGTTTTGGTGTGCTGCTGGTTTCTCTGCTAACAGCATTGGAGTTATTGCTGATTTAACTGAATCCACGTGCAGGCAGATCCAGGTCCTTGCTGAGCAATGCTGGCAATTTTTTGACTTTTCTGGTTCTCACCAGGAGAAACAGGGAGGTATTTTGCCCACAGGATTGATGCCTGCCTGATTGTAAAGCAGCCCAGGCTTCTCCCTGACAGCCAGTGCTACAGAAATGCAGGGGATTATTGTTTGTATTGCAAAATAAAAATACAGTGTTCAGACTGGGGGGGGGGGAGGGGGATCCAGCTTGACTGTCATCTCTAATGATGGTGTCTGACCACACCATAGACGAAAACCCTCCTACAGTCCTAGGAACTGCATATGCCTTCAGGGACACACAAAGTAATTCAGGTCAAAAATGTAGGTTGTTTTATTTAGCAGACAAAGAGGTGGGGAAAGCAGAGAAGGAGAGGGAAAAAGGAAGCAGGCTGCTGCAAAAATACTATCTCCATAAAGAGCTTTTCAGGATTTCCCCCCAAAATTTAAAGTGAAATGGAGATGTCTGAGTTTCAACATTTCCTTGCTGGCCTCGCTAGGTCCCAGCTCACACTGGCAGAGACCCAAGTCAGTTCCCTGCAGGGCAGAGATCAGGATTAGCAAATGGAGTTCACGGCTGGATGTAAGGAGGGAAGGTCCTAACATAAAGGGGTTATCACACCCTCTCAGGGTCAGCGGCTGGGCTGGGGGAGTCCAGGAGGCCCAGAACTGGCATAAGCAGTTGGTGAGGAGTGAACCCAAGTCAAAGTCACCCAAGTGTTCATTATCTGCAGAGCTGGAACACTTCAAGGAAATTTTCAAACCAAATTGTCTGCGGCAAGGAAATGTGTCCCTTCACGGATGCAGAAAGGCTGCAGGCTCTGTGGCCTATGAGGATGCCTAGCAAAGCAAACTGTGCTGTGAATAATCAATGAAAACTAAAGGTTTCTATTACCTGCAGTGCTCCATGACCATGTGAGATAATATAGAAATGGCAGGCAGCCTCCTGGAAGTGAAATAAAATCTCTAGAGTGCAGCCCTTGGCATCATATCCCCTCAGCAAAAATCCCAAAGCAAATTGGTGTTATGCAAGCTGTGAAATACCCAGCCTCGGTGCTGAACTGACGAAGCTGCCAGGACCACATCTTGCTGCTTCCAGAAATATCTGTCTCCTCTTGGCAGGGCAGGTTATAAGTCCTCTGAAGTTTAGTGTACAGACCCCATCAGTGGGTAGGTAGAAGTAGCAAACCTCAGCCGCAAGGCTGAAGCCTGAGCACAGGGCAGTCCTGAGGTAGTTCTGTCTGCTCCTCCCACCTCTCCCAAAAAGCAGGAGCTGTTCCAGTGGAGAGCACAGACCTTGACCTGCACCAGCTGCTACTAACAGGGATGCTCAAGCACCCTTCCAGTGTAGATCTACTTTGACCTGTACATCCCTGGCTGGTGGCTGCTCAACCGATGCACAGACATCTATACACATGCACATTGACCAAAATATCGCTGCTGTGAGCAGAGTGCCACGTTAAGGAGCACTTGCAGGTCAAGGAAAGAAAAGGTGAGACTGATAGTGAAATCTCCAATCCCTTCCATCTCTGTCCTCCTCAGCCCCTGGAGAAAGGCTCTCATAGAGCATCATTAATTTCAAGACCTTGAGTTTAAAATTGGTCTTGCACAATAGAGATTACATGTAAGCAGCAACGGGCTCATAAGAGACAGGCTGAAATGTGATGTCTGTAGCTATTCCCAGGACAGAACAGGGTATGACCTGCACAGCCTGGAGCACAGTCCCCACTCTCTTAAAGCCTGGAGAGTTTTGGTTGGCCCATGACAGTGACAAAGGAGCACACAGGAAAACCTGATGGTGTTTGGATCTTGTAATTCAATACAAACCCATTTCTGTAATTTAAGAAATATTTAATAATAAAAAAAAAAAAGAAAGAAAAAGGGATGATGATGTATCATTTATCACAAGGAGACAGTGGTATGCTGCAATATCCCTGGGCAAAGGTTACACTAAAGGATGGTGCTGTCATCATTAAGGTGGTGAGCTAGCATCTCTTACAAGCCCAATTTTTGTCTTTCCTCCTTAAAAATCTACATGCAAAAGCAGAAAGTTAGCTATAACATTGATAAAGGAGGTCTGGTCCCAAGGTGGAATTTTTGGTCAGATTTAAAGTAAATCAAATATAACACCTTAAAAATAGCAGTCTTCAGCAAAGCCCAGAAGCCTCAGTGATTTCTTTCTACTTTGCAACCAGAAAGACAACCAGGGTAGAGAGGAGGAGCAGAGAAAGAGAGATTAAAACAGCTTTAATTTTAGGACTTGTCTCATCAAGAGATAGTATGTGACACCAAAAATGAGTCCAATTAAAAATGTTTATAACTTAAAGTTGCTTAATTAACACCTTCAGAAGTTTCATGATGTTTCCCCATTAACTTCCTCTCTCCTGACGTGTATACATGCAGTGGTAGCTGGTCCTGGAGGAGGAAGGTCAGGGCTGCTCGAACCACATCCCAAGCCTGGATTTTAGTTCTTTGGGGGCATATCAATCTACTAACAAAGCCTTGGTGATGAAGGGTTTGCAGAGACTTATGGAGGTACTGGAGGATGCCCCTTCCACTGTCTCTGATGTTGCAAACAAACAAACAAGGTGTGATATCCAACCTACCCCGTCAGCCTAGGCTAAGAAACTTGTCCTGCAAGAGCGTGTGCTTCCCTCCTGGAACCCCGTGCTGGTGCTGGGTTTCTCCTTTGAGCTGTGTTTTCCACCAGTGCCCCAGTATTGATAGCAGGCACAAGGCTGGCCTCAGCCTTTGTGTCCTGCATGCAGCACCTGTGCCATGCTGCCCCACGTACAGGGGAAGAGAAAGAAACCTTCCCTCCATCCTCTCATCTATTGTACACCCTGGAGAGTTAATGAGAGGTGCCTCATGAGGACTGCACATTCTGCTTCCTCCTAGGAAACTCAACCCCATACGGGTCCCCTCCCAGAGCCATTTCCTGTACCAGTGCCAGAGATGCTCTCACAGACACAGACTGGGGACAGTCAGGGGAAAAAACCTCGCCCAGGTTCTGTATTTTGGTTGTCATGGCAATATGCTCATCCCTGTTGGAGTCATTTGGAGAGCACAGAGGTTCAGAAAACAACAAGGAGAAACGTGAGGACATGGCACACTGTGAAAGTCACAAGTGGGGAGCCTGACTAAGCAAGGTGAAGAAGGTTTCTTTTGGCTCTGTCCCTGTAGGAGCCACAGCTGGCCAGCCACAGCATGGCTTTTGGTGGCAGTTTACCATGAACCAGGGGCTATTTGGCTGCTGCAGGGCAGAAGTACCATTGTTGGCACCTTGCACAGAAGAGTGACTGCAAAAAACAACCCATTTTTAAATGTTTGGTGTTTTTTTTTCCCAAGCCTTTTACAGATGAAGGAGGAATCAGGAATATTAGTAAGGGCATTTCACAGCACACATGAGATTTCCTCTGGCCTGGAAGAATAATGTAAAGCGCTAACTGAATTTCACAGAATTGTAGAATGGTTTGGGTTGGAAGGGAACTAAAAGATCATTTAGGTCCAAGCCTCCTGCAATGGGCAGGGACACCTTCAATTAGACCACGTTGCTCGAAGCCCCATCCAGCCTGGTCTTGAACCAGGCTGGGTTCCAGGGACGGCGCATCCACAGCTTCTCTGGGAGGCTTGTTCCAGTGCCTCACCACCCTCACAGTAAATAATTCCTTCCTAATATCAAATCTAACCCTGTCCTCTTTCAGTTTTAAGTAGTTACTCATGTCCTATCACTTCATGCCTGTGTAAGAAGTCCCTCTCCAGCTCTCTTGTGGCCTCCCTTCAGATACTGGAGGTCTGGAAGTTTCCCCGGAGCCTTCATGGAGACCTGACTCTTCCTTGACCATAGTCCCTAGCCCTTTTGTGGAGTTCACACAGAGCATAATTTTTGTTCACATCAATTTGCCAACAACACAACATTTGAACATGTACTGTCAAAACTAACACCTCATCTTGCTGACTGAACATCCATTTATAGTGGGATGGAGAGTATATAAAAGATGTCCATGCTGGATTAAACAGAACACCTCACCTATTAGTCTCTTTCCAACACCTTTGGGCCCTGTATATACATTGTGTCATTTGTATAAGCTTCTGTTCTGAGGTCCTAAAAATAATAATAATTTACTTATTCATTACAAATTTCTGCTTATAGGCTATACCTACAAAAGATACAGTGCCAGTCCATTAGACGTCAAAGGCTCCACATTACAGGCAATCTCAAAAGAGAAGTCAACACGATTTTTCCAGGAGCTCATTTCACTATAACAACAGTAATCCTGAATTTACATAGTGCCTTTGATCCAGACTGTCAAAGCACTTTGTTCTCTGATGGAGAAATGACATACAAGTTAGGATTCAATTTGCCCATCACTGGCGTGGATTGGGAGGGTCAGTCTTCAACAATATTCAGCAACTCAAACAACAGTTTATACTCATAAAACCAAAGGGAAACTTTAAGTTTGGAGAAGGAAATGTATGATCATCTTAGAGAGGATTCTGCTAAAATAAATGGAGCTAATGGTCCCACTAATGTGAAATTTAGTGTTCACCTTGGAAATCACCTCTGTGGCGATGTTGACCAGGGAGAGTGAAGGGTTATGCAGGCTTCTGACAACCAAGCCCAGGACCGTTCTGTAATCTCACCACTTTATATTTCCCCTACATTGTTACTCAGACATCAGTGAAAAATTAGGACAGTCTTGGTTCAGGACAGGGATATTAAGCAGGAAAACTTGAGCGTAGGCATGAGTTGGTTCTCAGTAGAAAGCCAGCCTCACATCCTCAGTAAGTCACAGAAGAGAGGCTAGACACTCTGGCCTTCCTGATGATCACATCATGACCAAGACAGTTCCTTTGATGGGTCCTTCTGAAATATAAATTAACTTAATCACTTCTGATCTTGGGAAACAAGAGACATTAGGGTATTTTGACTGACACAGTCACAGAGGGTAAGGGCTCTATCAGTCTTAGCAAGTAGAGCAGCACACGAGCAGTGCTGGTGTGCTGCCAGTCCCTTTTACCTGTGACTTAGCAGCCACAGGTTGGAACACCTCAGGTGCACACCTGCATCTCCTCTCCTGGCACAGTGTCACCCAAGAGGAGCCCAGCTTGCATGCTGCAATCCTCTTTCACGGTATGAATCATCACACCACAGTTATGTGGGCTGACCAGGAGATGTGTTTCTTTCATCCAAACTAAAATGCTAGTGAGAGGCACCTTATGTGTCCTGGTCCTGCCTTCCTGGCCCCAGCTTCGCTTGTACTCTCCCTAAAGCTATGTTTCTATGTGGACCACCCTTCCCTAGCTGCAAGGTTGAAGTCTTCACGGGCAACAAGGGAGCAGAGTAGCAGCATCTATGCTTTGAAGAGAACAAACACCCCTAGATTCAACACAAGCTAGATTCATTGTGGCAAAGTGAAGCAACTCAAGCAAGGTCTCCCTCAGCTGTGCACTGCTGTGGATGTGGACCCTGGTTCTGCACTGCACCAGGGCAGACTCCTACAGCACACACAGCACCGAGAGTCTGTGTTGTGACAGCGGCTTTCCTGAAGCATTTGGCCTTAAACCTCTGTAAACGCCCTGTACTTCGGGTTTAAAGCTGCATTGAAAACAGCTCTTTGCTGCAAGATTCAAGAGATTACCAGTCTGCAGGGTAAACAATAGCTTCTATTTTGCTGCAAACTGATGTTCTTTTCTGGAAGTGGTTAACTCCAAAATGATGCAAATACTATTGTCAGCCCCTTTGACTCTCCCTGCTGACAATCTTATCATTCAGTTAAAATCCCTCTCCCACGAACCCACACTGCCTCTCAAAGAGCCAAGAGTGCTTGTTATCCCCTTCCCAGCTGCCAAAACCCTCCAGCTGCCTTATAATTACCCCTGTAATGTGCTTCTGCATATCCAATACATAGATCTGCAGCACACTAAAAATTTAAGGACAACATAAAATAAAGAAACAACAAATTAAGGAGCACAAGGGGTGCTGGAGCAATGACACTGTTAATTTTTCTGTTTACTTCACTGATAACAGCTACTTTTGATCCAAAACTGCTGTACAATAAAGTGGCACACTTGAGCACAGCTGAATGTCAGGGATTCATTCCTTAAGGTCAGGAGAGACCATTAGGATCATCAAGTGTAACCTATTGCATAAGAGATCCAGGGTACCATCCCTGTTATTTCTGAGGCTTGTCCACAACTTCTTTCAGATTTGCAGGTGCATCTGTTAGAATGTCACCTAGTTTAGGCATAAAGACTGAAAGGTCTGGAGAGTTAACTAGGATGTTAGAAAAGCCTTTATTTGGTTTTTTGGTTGTTTGTTTTTTGTTTGGTTTTTTTTTTTGTTAGTTACCCTCATATAGCATTTAGACCCTCTTTTTCTCCTCTGCATCTGTTTTGCCTCTGCTTCTAGCCTCTGGATTGTACATTTTCCCTAAATGGAAGTCACCATTCAGAAATCTCTGTCATACTGCAGCACTGTTATCAAGTTGCCTTATAATTTCTGAATTATGTGAAGTAGTAGATCACTCTGTAGTCTCCCATCACAGGGAGTCCTTCGTGGCCCTTGTACGTTCTCACATATTCCTTCTATGTGCTTTCATTTAGCCAAGTTCAACTTGCAGTGTAAGGGGTCTTTGCACAAAGCCCTGTTCTCCCTCAAAAGTCATCAGAGTATATAGTCTGTGTCCTTGGTACTTGACTGCCCGTGGCAATGGTGTGCTCTGGTCTCTAAAAGGAGAAGTGTCCATGTCACTCAGAGGTCTTGATCATTCTCTAATTATTTTCCCTCAGCTCTTCTGGTGGGTGGATCAGGGTGGCTGTGTGAATGGGGACAGCACCTTGCTGGCAGGAGATGCAAGAAGGCAGTTTGCATGTGCGGGTCACAGCTCCTGCTTGCCTCCAGCTATTACTAATAGGCAGTGTGAGCCTTGCACTCCTTCCTGCCCTCCTCCCTGCCAGCATGCAGGGCCACCTGCCTGCCTGAATCATGCTGGCTTTTGCCAGTTGCTCAAGGTATTTCCCCTTCCACATCACTGTACAAAAGCAGGCTGAATGCATGCAGCTTCTAGTATCTTTAGCAACACATCAGGAGCAGGCTCTTTGCACATACTTATTTAATTTTGGCCCATCTGATCCTAGTGCCATGCACAGTGTGGAATGGTGAAGAAAGGTACAAAGATAGTAATTAACTGCAGAACAAAAAGCCAAAGTAACAACTGGAGGATGGTTCTAGGGGCTGGATGTCAAGTTGGTGAGGCATCTGAGCAGGATTTCCTTTTGCCAGGCCTGTTCACCCAACCCTACTTGTAATGCCATCTGGTTTCCAGGGGTGTTTCATCAAACCTGAAAATGCAGAATGAGCCCCATGGATATAGTGGGAAATGAAGTTCCATCATTAGAGTCCCATGGATAAATACCAAGCAGAAGGTAGGTATTGCTGATTCAGCAGCCCTTTCAGGGTTGTGCTCATTCTGCTACAGGACATCATTAGAAGAGGCTGAGATATTTTGTTTTCATAGCTTTTTAACCTTCTCTTTCCCAAAACAGTGTTTGTATTTATTTTGGTGCCTTGAATGTTTTGAAGAGAGGATCAATTTGAATTTGCTTAAGCATTTTTCCCCCTTAATCCTATTAAGTCAGTCTCTAATTCTTTCCAGGACTCCCTTCTGTGGAGCTATTTCCTCTTGGAATCATTTACTTTCTGTGGATTGGGGGAATTAATGAGGCAGATGCTGCTTTCATTCTCATCACTGTAAGCCCAAAACAACTTCAGCAGTTTTCTGGCACAGATCCAGATTTTACTGGTGTAAATGAGGTCAGAATTTGGCTCACTGTGCTTACTTTTGCTAAGAGATAAGGAGGTTACCAAAAACAAGAAGTCTTGTGCAGGTTGGGAAAGTCCAGTTGAAAGTGGGTGAGGCTCATCATTTCATTGAAAGTCTGAGTTTCTGCATTTCCCCAATGAGAGGCTGTGCTGAGCACCACAGATATTCAGGCAACACAGAGCACTGGTAAGCAACCACTCAGGGAAATAAGTGAAAGGACAAAGACTTTCAGGAATGTCGGAATTGTCTACAGGAGCAAATCACAATGGCACAAACCTAAGTCATGGTGATGCAAAACTGAGAAGAAATATAGAGGAAGATCAACTGGCTATGTCTGTCAGTCTCCAGGGGTCTCACAGGGAAGGAGGAAACAAACAGAAAAACTGAGATACATGCAAACAGTTCAGGGCTGACATCAAAGGACAGCATGTACTATGGTGGATAAAATCGAGAAAGACATAAAGGAAGCATAGCTAGCACAGGACAGGAAGGTGAGCAGGGCAGCATTCTGGCTATACATTGGTGGTCAGAGGAAGGCTGAGGAAAGCATCAGTCTGATGGCTTTGCAGCAGTACCCCACACAAGGGTCAGCCCAGGTTGGGGCCCTCCATGAACCCTCAGGAGAGCGGGGCTCTCTGCAGAGCAGCATCCTGCCTGGCTGCAGAAAAGGGAAACAAGAGGAGTGAGGCAGCCACGGCCAGTCAGCTGTGTTTCGGTTCCTGGAAATGCACTGGAACAAATAATTAAACAAATTAATCATCAGCACCTAGGAAACAACCAGGAGAAGAGGAACAGCCAGTGCTGATTTGCCAGGAGCAAATAATGTCAAATCAGCCTAATTTAATCTTGCAACAGGTCTTGTGGATAGAGACAAAACAGGATACTTCTTGTATCTTGATTTTGGTACATCTCTGGTACCACCTCATTTCATATTACAAGAGGTAAATTTAAGGAAACATGCCCTAGAGAAATTACCTTAAGTAAGGAGTGCAAAACAGGTTGGAAAAACATGCTCAGAAAGAAAGTGTCTTCGTAAAAATACAAGAAAGGATTGAGTAGGGTTCAGCAGAGGTTCAGACACTGGATTATGAGATAGTGGGCATCCTTATCATATATGCAGATAACACCAAGCTGAGACAATCTGCAAAAACCTGAAAGAGAATTAGAATAAAAAATCATCCTGACATGTTAGAGAAAAGGTCTGAAAGAAAGGATGTAATTCAATAAGGAGAGAAGTGAAGTTGTGCACAGAGGTAGGTATAGTCAGCTGCACAGGGACAAAATGAGAGACAGATGATTAGGCAGGTGCGGAGCAGTGCAGCAATGCAGGAACCTGAAATGAATAAAAAGTGCCATTTGTCATACACAAGGCAGTCACCATATCAGTGCACTCGGAAGAAAGCTCTGCCTGTAAAATACACGTCTGTGCCCTCTGTTTTACCCAGTGCTGCTACAATCCTTGTTCAGTTCAGGAAAGTCTGGAAGGAAGTGGGATGAGAGGTCTAGAGAAGAGGAATTGGGAACACTTACTCATAGCGATTGTTTACTCCAGAAAGAAGGAAACCAGGGGAGGCACAATACTGTCTCCAGAGAAGGAGGGAATAAATGTCCTCCAGACAGTTCTCTATATCCGTCTTGAGCATAGTGAGAAACAACATGCCTGGATTGCAGTGAGAGAGGTTAAAGTTAGATGCCTGGCAAAGGGGAAGGCTAACCAACACTAAACCCACCTGTCTGGCAAGGATATAAAACCTGTATCCTTGCCAATGTTTAAAAGCAGGCTGGAAACTTCTGGAATATTTCTGAAATCAGCCTCTTGAGGTCCTTTCTAGCCATATTTTTCTCCAATTCTGCGTTGAATGTTGTTAAATGAATATAAATTACCTCACACTGACATTCAGGCTTCGTGATGAATAGCGATCAACGACAAAACTGTCAGCTTGTGGGGAGGCATCCAGTAGGGTTATTACTAGAAACTGGTGTTATCTCCAGTTTTATTTACCATCTTCATTAATGATCTAGAAAAAGCATTAGACAGTGTGTTTATTAAAACTGCAGCTGATACTACAGTGGGGAGGAGATGCAATCACCAGCCAGCAGTGGAAAATAACACAAAAGGACAAAAAAAGGTATGTGACATGGGGAGAAAATGACCTAGCTCAAAGGACACACAGAATAATACATCTAGGAAAGAAGTAGTCCAAAATTAAGACACTCTGTGGGAGAAGGAGACCCAAATGCAATGAAACACTTTGCAAGGTTAGCATACAGGAAATTGAACAGGAGTTTACAACTCAAACCACTACAGTCACGTCAACAGAAAAACTCACTGCGGCTTTGGGCTGCATGACATACCCCAGGGCAGAGAGATAAGCAACTGATCACTGTTGTGCAAGCTTTCTTTCTGGGTGCCTCCTGACCAGAGGAGGAGGAGCTGGGAAAACCAGCAAAAATAATTGAAAGCTGAGAAGATTGGCTTATGGAGAGAGAATTATATAGGTACTCTGTGGCAAAGCAACACCAGGTTCACGCTTCTAAAGTGCAGGTAAGTATCAGGTGTAGGTAAGATCAGGGAAGGTGCCCTTTTTACCAGGCATAATTATGACAGGAAAATTGGGCATTGTATCGATATGAGATGTGTTATACTAGCATTGCAAATTTTGGTTGGCCACAAAGCAGTTACAGAGTGATACAATAGCCTCCTGGGCCTCGTCCACCGCAGGCTGCCAGGGTCCAGGCTAGCACCAGGCTGTGCGAGAGCTGAGGCATCACCCCAGCACCTGCCTCGGGAGACAGAACCTGTGGAGGAGACTCCTGGGAAGGGCTGTTGCTGCCAGGCAATTCCAAAGACAAGGATAACATATCCACTTTGTGTGACCAGAGCCACACTGACATTCATTGATAACAGAGTTGCATAAGCAAATCAACACAATGAGCCATGTCGATTGGAGGGAGAGAAATCTGTGCTCCTCAGGGGGACAAATCAATAGATAAAGAGATGCTATTTTCAGGTTTCTAGAGAGGTATTACTAACAAAAAGAAAGCACGGATATAAAACTGTACTCGACAGAGTCCTTTAGAGGGAAGATAAAGGTAAAGGCTTTTCTAACTTGTGATTTTGAGCCTTTTCACTCTTTGTCCAGCTGGCTTTTGAGATGGAGGTCTGAGAGTGCAATGGTGTGTTTGTCCCAGCTGATACTGGAGCGCACAGGCTTTGAACAATAAAGCTTTGTTCTTCTGCCAAATACAGCAATGCCTCTGCTGTTGCTTGGAGAAAAAAAGGAACAAACACATTAGGAAGTCACCGAAAATGAAATGATGGCTCACTTCAAGGCATTCAGTAGCAAACTGCAGAGATGAATGAGCTCTACATGGCGTGTGAGACCATGAGGAGGAGAGATCTTCAGAAAGACACCCCTTAGTTCCCATCACACTTGCAATCTGGAAGAGATGACCTTCAGACACATCCCCAGGATCATTTCAGGCACCTGAAATGCTTTGCAGGAGAACCCTGTTGCCCACAGCTTTTGCGGGGACTGTGGGCATTGCCAGCAGAGCGTTGTGTGAGGGTGTACTTTGCCTTTGAGAAGCAGTTGCCACAAAGCAGATCTGGTAGCTCTTTCCAGCAGAGGACTTGAACCGAGACTCAGCAGCGTGGCTGACAGGCCAACGCTGCCAGCTGTGGGACCACAGCAAGGTGCAGGACCACCAAAGCCTGTGGCTTGCCAAGGGCAAGGCGGCCCAGCTCCCATCTCACAGCCCAGTGCCAAGCAACTGGAAGGGAGCAAGGGGGAAATGAATTCAAAAAGAAACTCAAGAGGAAAATAGGAAGGTGGAACAAGCCCAGCGGTCCAGAAGAATAAATTTACTGAACATACATCTTTGATTTTAATGGGGCCTCTAATAGCAGGGTGAGCCCAGCAGAATTGGTTATCTTCCAGAAAATGCTCCCAGAAAATGTGGGATTCTGGCAAAGCCATTCCTTTCACTTGCTTGACAATGGGAACCAAGGGACCCCCAGTACAAACACAACCAACATAAAGCCGAGCAGATGTTACCTTGAACTTGTCCTCAGCTCATGAGGGAGAATTAAGTGATATGAAACCACTGAAGCAGCCCAGGTGGGAAAGATTACTTCACTGGGGTACGAGCTCTTATTGGAGTTAGGGGAAAGAGCTGATAGCTGTGTGTTATATGCTGGGACCAATTACACTGAAAAATGCAGAATACAGCGAAGGGGAGGTTTGGGGAGTGAGAAGAGATTAAAACTAAATGGCTGTGTTAAAGCCCAGAAATGAAGAGAAAGAGGCAGAACGACAGGAAAAAAACAAGAATAAAGTTGCGCAGGGTGTCTAATACAGGGCCCAGACAAGTTTCACGAGAGCTCATCCAAATGCATCTCAGGCCAGGCCAGGCCAGGCCAGGCATCTCAGGCCAGTAAATGCAGAGCAATCACCCTGTGCCTGTGCTTGCAAGTGCTGGGAACAGCAAGAACAAAGGGTGGGCTCTTCAGCTCTCTAATTCTCCTTCCTTATTTTGCAGAATTGCCACATGCTGAAATAGCAAATGATGTATGAAATGAAAAATCACTCCCCAACCAATGCATATAGATGGTGCAGAGAGTATTTGGCCATTACTTCCTTGCAGTAATATTTATCTGCATTAATGCCTCATTCAGAGGTAACTGGAAATACCCAGAATGTGAGAGTAAGGGGATCGGAAGAGAGATCAGGGAGAGAGGCAAAGCAGCAAGGCAGGCACTTAAGGAGGCAGATATAAAGCTTTTCCTGAATAAATCACCAGCTCAGTTCTGACCCAGGTTATTAGCAACCACAAGGCAATATTCTAGGTCCCAATGCTAACCAGTTATCTGTAAAGAGCAAATTCATTTATTGGGCTTCAGAGGAGTCATTGCCATTTGGAGATGAGGAACCTGCTGGTCACCCCAGGCCAGCAACTGGTAGGGAGGTGTTTTCCTGGTGAGAGAAGCCCTCCCCAGCTGGCGTGCCATGGGGTGGTGGGAGCCAGCCCAGCCATGAATGGGAACAGAAGCAGTGGGGTTCTCCCCGTGACAGCCCCAGGCAGAGGCACATCGTCAGGGCTTGCACCAAGGGGAACCATGGCAGCCCCAGCCCAGGTGCTCTGCTTGGTAGCTCTGTGGTGCCTGTGGAATGACTTCAGTCTCCATCCTCATGGGAAGGCCTACTGAAGTGCAACAGAGAATGACAGCCTCACCTACAGGGATGTTACATCACTTCATCCAATTTAATAGGAAATTATTGCTAGACCAAAAATCCTACCAGAAAAAAAAAAAATCTTATTCTTATTAAACTTATAGGCTTTCTAGTCTAGTTAGAAGATCTTGGACAGAAACAGGGTGGGAGGACGTCTGCTGCTCATTCAAGGTTGCTCAGTTGTTTCTCCCAGAAACTGCCTGGGAATTTCCTCAACTTTCTGTATGCAAGAAACACAAAACTGGAGTACACTATCGCATTACTGCATGTACCCAAACCCAAAAGACTTCAGTGCTTTCTGATAGCCCAGTCCTGTGCCTATTCTTGGTAGTATGCCTGAAGGCTTGGCATGGCTCTCTAGTTTGTAATCTCCACACACAGAGTTGAGTCCCATAAGATGTTGGCCAAGCACAGCATCAGTGTTTAGCAGACAGCTTTTAGTACTGCTGACTCACTGATGTTTGTGTGTAGGATTACACTTGGATAAGCCTTCCTGAAACTGGGAGAGAAGAGGTGCACGCAGCTGAATGCCTCTTGCAAGCACCCCAGTCCTTGCACAGGAGTGTCACCCAGCAAGATGGACCCAACAGAAAAAGTCAGTAGAAGATGGAAAAAATATGCACTCAGTTAAAGACACAGTTGGGTTCAGTGTTGGCAAAAAAGGCTATGGAAGAGCTCAGCACAAATTATAAGGTAAGAGCAAAATACCTTGCAGTTAAACAGCTAGAAACCATGGGATCATAGAATCCTACAACATGCATTTGGGATGTTCCTTTTGCCTCCTCTTACTCACATTTTACCTCCCTAACACCAAAAAAAGCAAGTGGAAACTGCTGATAACTACTTTTGTCCTTCTAAAACTTCTTTGCCTTTGACTTAACATTTCAGTCTGGGTCCAACTTGACCTTCAGATAACTTGGGAGTCAAGAGGAACTGCAAATATTCATCCAAGGACAGGTTTTGGCTCTCTGCCTAGTGTCTGAAGGCACTTTGTATTGTCTCTGAGTGATAACACATTTACATGACACCAAAATATATTTCAAGATAATACTAAAGATGTGATCCACAGAAGTTTATCTATGAGAAATGTTGCTGGGAAGGTTTGGAAAACTAATGTATTGGAAATATCGGCTAACTTGATGGGATTCACTAGCATGTAAGTCTGGGATGATGCTGCTGAATTTGGAGTTACCCCTCCCATGCTGCAGTTAAACTGAGAGACTTCACAGACCTTTTGGCTACCTTGTGGTCAGTCCCACAGCCTTTTAGGAATTCCTTTGCCTGATGATTTGGTATATGCTATTGGTGGGCAGGAATACCTGCCATTACATGAATAAATTTAACTGTAAGGGAACCTCAAGTAAAGATTCTGCCTTTTTGTGTGTTTTCCAAGTCAAGCACTTGGGTGACACAGTTGTGTAGGATACACATCCAAAACTCACTTGCACATTTACTCTGAGAGCTATGCAGAAGTACTGTGGACCAGCATAACTATCCATAAGAGTCAACAGAAACCTCTAGGAACAAATTCAAGCTTTTCACAAAATCAGTGCTGAAAAGAATTCACATCTGATTGGCTAAAATCACCTGGCAAGAATACCTGACTACAAAGGGGCCAAAAAGTTTTAGACTAGATTAATTAGTATCTGTACAGACAGCATGGTACACCAAAAATGTGTTTGATTAGCTTGAATCTTCAGCTCTAAGTTATTTTTGTATGTGGAGGCTCCTAATCAAGCCTTTTTTGGAAAAAATACCCTTGTAAAACACGTGGTTTTTTTCTCTACCAAGATGATGAAAACCATGGAGACTACTTAGACTGTATCTCCACACCTTTTCCTCAGAAAATCCCCAGATGCCTGACTCTGGGAATGTTTTTACCTAAAACCAAATAGAAAATAACTTTCACAGATTCCATAAGTACTAAAAATTATGAAGCCTCTTCCACACCTAAAATGGGACTTCCAAATTTCACTGGCACTCTGTGAATGGACAGCTCATTAAAAGAAAATTGGATAATAAAACAGTAGCATTTGATTCAGCCCTTGTCCTTCCAAAGACTTCTAAAATATTCTTAGCCCAATGTTTTCCTCGCAGGTTAACAGGAGATGATTTGGACATAGTTCATTTGAAACAGAGCACCACACATGGCCAACTCTTTGACTCAGGGCAGTCTGAACCCTGGAAGAGGGCTGAACACTGGGGAAGTCCAGAAGTGCGTGCTCACTCTCCCTGCAAAGCAAAGGAGGGCTCTTGCCTGACACCCTCCTGGCTGTCCCTGCCTGCTGGCTTGGGAGATGCTCTGGGATGCACAGAGCCCACACATCAGACACACGCCAGCAGCGTCTGGAGGCAGTACACACATACCATCTTGCTGGCTGTTTATGCTTGAAATGTCTGGGTTGCTAATAATATACTTAAATGAGGTGTCCAATGGCTGCTGGGTGATCAAAAATATGAGTGAGAACTTATTTATTTATTCTGCCTCCTGCAGCTTTCTCCTAAGAGATACCACACTCCAGCAGCTAGGGGAAACCAGGAATTTTGGCAGTGGACAGCGGTCCCTTTATCTAGGAAAACAGAGCAACTTTTAATCACATGGAAAAGTTTTGATGCACCAAGCTGGAGGCAGAGCGTGGATGTTCCTTGCTGCAGGGCACTCACACGGCTGTGCAAAGTTGTGCCTCTCTCATGCTCTACCCTTGTGCTGCCACTGCTTTTCTGGGAATCATGCCAGCCACGGGGGTGTGGGAGCAGGCAGGTTCCTGTAGCCGCCACGAGGACTGACTGGACAGACCTTCAGTCTGCAATGGCACTGCAGCCATTCATATTGCATCCCTCCAAAATGCCTTTCTCCACAAATATCTGCCAAAGAGCACTGGGTGGCTTGGGATATTTACAGGCCATTTCTTGGTTTGCAATTTGTTCCTCCAAGGACTGAAGTGGTGGGTGAGTGGTGGGCTGGGGCAGCTCCACACCCTGTTGGCCACCTGAGCACAAAGCCCAGGAGCTGTGGTGATGACACTGGGCGTAGATTATGAAAAGGACTCCCAGCACCTGATTTATGCTGCGCAATTGCTCTCATTTTGCATTTCAGTCAGCTTGAACACTGAGGAGAGATGAACAAGAGATTAAGAATCACAGGCTGTCATCACCCTTCTTTCTCCTTCCACTGCCATTGTCCTGGTGCAATGCTCCTAAGGAAAAGCATCCAGACTACCTTTGGGAGCAGAAGCCTCTCTGCTACTGCCATCAGACCTGTTTCTGTGGTACCTCCTACTATCATGCTTGCACAAAAATCTGCACTGAATACAGGTGGTGAAAAGAAACATTTGCTCTCAACCAGTGCAGCAGCAGATGTCAGTGTGTGGACTACATATTGCCCGACTCCCTTCCCTATGCATTTCTCGTTTGGGTGCTGCACGCTTCTCCTTTGCATCCAACATGTCCTGCAAGGGGCTCCGAGTGGAAAAGCCCTGCACAAGACAAATTCCCAGACAGCTGCAGAAAGCTAGAGTCATCATCCTGAGAGACTTTTTAATATGCACAGCAATGCTGGGCAGCACAGTGGATACGAGGTGCCAGCCAGCTCTGCCAACCATTGTAGCAGCACAAGTGAGGGGCAGCAAACTGTGGCCCAGGGAGGGTGGGCTTCAGCCTGGAAGCCCATCTCCTGTGAACCTGTGTCTTCTGGCTCCTTGACTCTGAGTGATCACTGAACAACACAGCCCCCTCTTTGTTTTGATGGTCTAAATCCCTATAAACAGAGCGCTTGTTCTTTTTTCTTTAACGTTCTTTGTGGTTTCATGAAAACGCCGGATGCTGCAGAAGCTGAAGCATGAAAGGTTCCTCTCTCTATCCTGTCCTCCCTGTCCAGCAACCACACTAAAAAGAAACCACCAAAGAAAGTGCTTGCAAATACCTGAACCGACAGCCCTGGTGATGGAAAGCTCTCCAGTTATTCATAGCCCAAATCGAGCCCAGGCAGCAGCTGTGCAAGTTTCCGAGCCGGCCCCTGCCAGCGCTGATGGAGGCTGACCCGAAGGGCCCCACCTCGCCACACACTTTTCTCGCTCATTCCAGCCCTTGGCAGCTTGGTGGGGGCGCAGCCGTGAGGCAATGTGGGGGGTCACGGCTGCAGCTACCCCAGTCATGAGACTGGGGAGGAGGAAATCATCATCATCTTCTCAAAAACATTTGCAAGCCAATGCTGCAAGCAGCTCTGTGGGCGAGAGTTAAAGCTTTTCATCGCTGAAACCTTGGGTTCCTGTTTACCAAACATTTGTTCAGTCCTTATGCATTTGAGTGAATGAGGAAATGAACCACAAAGCTGGGCACAAATGCCAAAACTCTGCTTAAGTACATAAATCACCCTCATGCTGCTTTCCGTGCCTACTTCAGTCTTGAAAAATGAATCCTTCTCCTTAGATTTTTTGTTTCACATAAGCTCCTGACACTTCCCGGTTCACCACCCAGCCACCATGAGCACAGCCTCTGCTTTCCTGGAAGCTCCATCACTGCCTTCACAAAGGCACAGGCGAGTTGCTAGAAAGCCATGCTCTCTCCTCCCTGCCCAGTGCTCCCACTGCCGGTCCCACCCTATGCATGGCACACACTCCCTGGAGCAGTAAAGGGAGAAAGACCTAAATCCTTTCCAGTCTAAAGGCTGGGCTTGCTGCCATCCTGTCCCAGTCCCACACCCTCTAAATAAGCTCCCAGACCTCAAATTCTCTTTAACTGAAGAGCTGATCCTTTCACCATCCTAGATCTGTTTGTTACACCCAGTTCAATCTCCTTGCTCATCAGTTCCTCCAGCACCTTACTCTCTCATTTACCAGAAGCAGCCTTTTCAGCCATCTCCTTTTAGTACCTTTGTGGTCAGAGCTGAGCAAACCCCCTGAAGCCCAGAAAAAGCTCACAGAGACAGATAACCCCAGTTAGGGAAGGGGGAACAGATTGTGGGGTTGGGTATAACAGAGAAGAGAGGCCACTGCTCATGCTGCAGCCACTCCAGGCTCAGCTTCTGGATGCCATGTGGTGCTGCAAAGCCACAAGGGCACTGGTCCCACCACAGGCAGGGAGAATTATCTGGGGGCAGTGTCTCTGTTCCACCTGATACAGCTTCCCCTGCATGTCCAGATAAGGGACAATCGTAAGACAAATAATCCTGGCTATTTTCTCAAGCTGATTGCACAGGAGCAGGGAGAAAGAACACAGCTGTTCATCTTCCAGCAGTTCTCCGCCCCAGGAGGTCAGAGCCCCCCTCTCAGGTAGTCAGCAGCCTTTCAGCTATCTCTGACCACTGTTCCCTCTCCCTCAAACTCCTGTTGTCTTTTTTTGGTCTCTGCACAACCTCCTTGCTTCCTGAGAGTGCTGCTGCTCTATCTCCCAGACAAGCTCAAGCACCAAAGAAATGAACTACACCCAGCAGGTGAGGAGAAGGGACTTGCTGAGGCAGAGGATCATATCCAAGGCAGTGGCAGGTAGGGGAGAGGGATCTTCCAAAGGTTATGACACCCAGCACCCACTTCACCTTCCCACCTACCTCCCTCTGGTAGGTGTAGGGGCATTGAAACTCCCTCTGCCTGCAGCATACCTGATGTTTTCATCCCTCTCTGCTGTGAGGCTATTCCTGTCTCTCCTTATATTATGTTGCTGTCCTTGGCCCAGGCAGGACTTCTTATCAGGCTCAGCAGAGTAATGCTGTGGTTGCTCACCCAGGAGCTCCAAGCCTCCCTCTCTGCAAGCACTTATCCACCCAGGCTGAAGTCTTCCAGGCCAGTGGTGTGGCTGTGCCCTCCCGAGTCACTGGAAGGTACCTGATCTGTGTCATCCCACACACACCACTTCTATCATAGGCTACACAACTGAAATCCAGAAGGATTTGGTCCAAAGCATTGAGTCTCTTGCCTCATGCATGAATAAATACAGCAAAGAGGGTAATATGGTTTGCTGACAAGCACAGTTTGCAAGGTCCGTGTTCTTGAGCTTTGCCCCAAATATTCCATTCCATAACTATTTCTTACTTATTTTCTTAATCAATATCCAGACTAGGATTAGTTTATGCCCTGCCTCAGAGCAGCATTCTTGCACTGCAAGTATGTGCTGTGTCTTGCTGGTCACCAGAGAACAACAGTGCTTTGCCGCTGTAACTAGCAAAAAACAATGATACTTTTTAATAGTGAGCACATTTAAATGCAGTAACCACCCGCAGAGAAAAGCAATACGTGCTATATCCTCCCTTTCCAGCACTGGGAGAGAAAAACAGTTGTAACAATCGATGCACAGAAGTGACAACCCACTCATTGCTCACTAAATCTGGCTTTGTGGGAAGGATCCCCCACAGAGCAGCTGCCTTGGCTCCACCCTTGATTGCTTGAGCTGGAGTATGACCAAGGCCCAGCATAGTATGACCAAGGCCCAGCATAGTAGCCCAAACCATCTTCCCCAGGCATTAATCACAGGCCTGTGCTAATACTAAAAACAATCAGGGTTGTCCACGTCCACTTCGAAGAGCTCCACTTCACTCTGAGCCTGCTGCTGCCACAGGTGCAGTGCCCCCAGCTCTGGATGAGTGACTCTTGATGGGAGCAAGTGCTACACCAGGGGCTCTGAAGCTGTAATTTCCCCAGCTCTGCCCACAGGTATAAATGTGAAAAACAAAAGCTGCATGGCTGACACAGCTAGAATGCATCTCAGTTCACACTGAATATTCATTCCCCAGCTTTTGCAGAAGGCCTTTAAAAACATGAGTGCTTGCCAGAACAGTCCCTCCCTCCTGTGTTATTTCATTTTAGAAGAGCCTGCCCTGTAGAAGATTAAGTAACTTCATGAAGTATATAACTAACAGGTCGCTTGGCTAAGTAGACCAAACCTGCTGTCCTATAGTCTCCTTCACATTTTCATTAAATCTAAAATCAGTTAATATTATGTAATATAAATGCAGCGGTTTCAGAGACTCTAAGCTGAATGAGAATCTTGAATTAAGAGTACAGAACAACCTGAAACTGTCTTTGCAAAAAAAAAGCCAAAACTGGAGCACCCAAGGGCTCCGTCTGGCCTCATAGAGGCATGGCATTTCCATGAAATGACTGTGAGCTGAATAAGTACTCTGGATATTAATATTCAAAGCAGGGCATCACATATGGCTTATGAAACACCTCTTTATGTGGATTAAAGACTTGTTCTCAAGGCAGTGAGCTTCCCACTCCAACTGGAGCCACTAGGCTCCAAATTCATTACCCTAGCACACTTACTGGATAAAAAAAATTGGAAAGCTTTCCTTTCTATTAGCCTCCCTCTCTAACTATTAAGATTTAGCCTCATACCTGACTTGACTAATGATAAGTCCCAAGAGAGTGAACCCAGACTTCAGAGCAGCACAATGACTTTTGAGTAACCTCTGGCTCAAGGCAAGAAGCTCATGTGGGATTAGTCCAAGTCGCAACCAGGTGGAAATATTAATGGCCATCATTACGGGAGCCGTGGAGGGGGTTTTCTTCGCCAGTGAGAACAGCAGCGTCTTTCCAAGAATCTTGTCAGCTGACCTGGTTTGTACTACTCTTTGCTCCTGTTTACCCACATAGGCTGCTGCATGGTCCCCAGGCACATTCTACTGACCAGGGCAACATGCTATACCATCCCACTGGCATTGTTAGAACTCAAATGGGATTGTAGACATTATGGACCTAATTACACTTAGAGAAAGGCCTTAATGCAGGACAATGAAACCCTCTGTGGATGCTTTCTATGTAGTTGAATGGAAGTCAGATTTTTGTTTCTGATTGAATAGATGTTTATATATATATATATATAAAAATATATATAGCATACACACATAACACAAGTTTGATTTGGTAACAGTTTTCTTGCATCGAAGCATCATCTCACACTGTAGTGCAAGACTTTTTTCCCACTTTCTTCTACTGAAAAATTAACACCTCCTGGACGAGGAGAGCAGATTTGCCACTGTGGTATCACTCGATGTGCAAGAAGTGACACAGAGCACCTGTTGGGTTTATTTGCCCAGCATGTGGATCCTCCAGTGGCTAGCTCTGCTCAGTGCTCCAGAAGGAAAGCACAGGTTTGGGTCTGTTCCAGTGTATCTGTCCCTATTTTCAGAAAACATTTCCCTAAGTAGGCCAAAAATGTCTCTTAAATCTTGAGCTTTAAAGGATACATTTGTAAGTCAACAAACACACGAACAGGGTGACCAGCTGTTCTACTTTTGGAGGCACTGTCCTAGTTCTCAGAAGCCAATCTGCACTGCACCTCCCATAGAGGAGAGAGTCCAAGTGTCCTACTTTCTTGGTGGCCTATTTGTCCTACCATGAAAAGTAAGGTGTGTGACTCCACACATGAGAACAGAAGAAATCCTCCCTTCTGTATACCCACACAGGAAGCCAACAGAGACGCAAAACATCCAGACCACTTCCAAGTTATGTCTCAAACTCCTGCTGTTTCAGCTCAGACTCTTGTCTTGCAGCAATGTCAAGGTGCAGTGGATGCTATTAAAAACTGGTTTCCCTGTCTCTAATGTCACTTTCACTCTGAGGTCTCACCTTGTTAACACATGCAGTTCACTGCTCCGTCTCAACTAGTGAGAGCATATTATCACTTAGCTCTGATTCAGCAAGACACCTACACTTACACATTGCCTATGCCTGTTCAGTAGGGCAGCAAGGGACACTCCTGAAGCTCCTTTTAACTCTATTAGGCATGCATTTACACTTAAGCATGGATGCAAGTGCTTGGCTAGACTAATGCCATGATGAAAAAACATCAGAAGGCTAAGCTTTGAACTTAAAATATTTTTTTCATAAACTCCAAGGAAAAAAAAATCTTAAAATACAAATAATTTTTTTCTGGAAATGCTTGACAAGTGTGGAAGTAATATTCTGAGTAAGTATCCTGCTCCTCAGCAGAGCTAGTAGCAGACTGCTGTGAAAATCCAGGCTTCAGCAAGGTAGTGGATGAATACAGCAACTTTCTGCATAGTGTCTACTGAGCTTTAGCCAAACAATGTGCACTGAATCCCTAAAATAGAAAGAAAAAAGTTAAAATTAGAGAGCGAGGGTAAAATTAGAAAGCATCCCTAAATTAGAACCACCACCCACTTTTTTTCCTTCAGCATTTACTGTCAGTCTCAATCACTTCTGCTCCTCAGTAAGGCAACCTGGGTAAGAGGCATGGAGGAGCTTCATGTTTGCTTAAAAAACTTTAACACCAGATCTCCTCTGTCAGTCACATAGACAGCAGGAGGTGGAGAGGGGGTGAGACTATCCATGCACTTCATCCTTCAAATACCTATAGCCATCGACAAAAGCTGTATTCATGAGTAAGGATAGAACTTGGGCTTCTCAGGCTGTATTCAGCTGCCCAGAACTAGTTATCTCTGCTAGCAGGGTTGCACATGCACACAAATCCCTCTTTCTCTGGGTATCCATCTCATACAGGCCTTTTTAAAATCTTCTCAAGCTCAAATCCTGTATGGCAGAGTTGCCGGATCTTCTGTGGGTTACATCTCAGTAGAGAGAGAAAGCTAACCTGGCAGATCAGATATGCTGTTTCACACCCTTGGTTTCACACCTCTCCATTCACAAGCTGCTTTGCATTTCTCTTTACTGTGCAGTTTCAAATTTTGTAAACTTTGATCAGAAGTTTGATCATAGGGTGGCTGGGACTTGGGGGCAGAAACAAGAACCTCCCTCTCTCTTCAAAGTGTCTATCCACCAATATCAGTGACTGTTTTTTTATAAAAAAGGGTAACACACTTTCAGGGAAGATAGAGCGCCTTCTATGTTTTGACATTTTGGTTTTAGTTAAAGCATAATCAAACTGCTCAAAAATAAGGGGTTTGAAAACACTATCTTACTGCTTACAATCTGGGGGAGAAAAATCCAACAACATTCCTGCGTTTGCTTCTGAAAGTAGATGTCACTTGTCCTTCACTTTCTGTACAGACAATAACAGTGGGCTTATCCATCTCATTACTGTAGCCATGAATAGCTGAGAATGGAAAAATCAACATCTGAAACTGGGTGAGCTTCTGACGCTCCCTCCATATGACAGCTTTAACAAGACTCCCACCCCTAGTGAGTCACTAACTCTCCCTACAAACCCCGTCTGGGATGGGAAGCGTGAGCATGCATGTTGCACAGAGCCCTTCGGCAGGGAGAAGTTTTCACCTGGGGTTGTGTGACACTGCCTCTGACTCTGCCACATCCCATCTGCGGTCTGCAGCACATCTGCAGGTTCCCCAAAGCACCTGTTGGGACTCCTGCTAAAATGCCTTTGCATTTCCTGGTAACTTGGGATTTCCTCAAACGAGGCGAAAGAGACTTGAAAAGGAGCAAGCGAGCACCATTTAGCACCATTGGAGGGGCAGGAAGACTGTGACAAAGGTCAGTTAGTCCAATTCTTGTCAGAGACCCCTGGCTCTGTGGGGTTAGTGCACTTCTATGATTAAGCAGCAGCTATCAACCAAAAGACACATCCAGTGGCTAAGGGTGGGAGACTTTCAGAGCCCTGCATCATATGGTAAGAAAAAAGTACCCACAGAAATTCAGACTTTGCAGCAAAATATTGTCTTTTGTGAAAAAGGCGCTTGATATCATCAGAGAAAGAAGGTCACACCCCCACACCTTCTTTGATTATCAGCTGATGCAGGAATGCTATGTGCTTCCAAAGGTGAGGTGCCGTCAAGTGTGGGTGATGGGCAGGAGGGGAGGGGTAATGTGGAGCCAAGCCAAGAGCAGCGGCAGGGCCCCTCAGGGGAGCGAGAGGTAGGGCCCTCACCCAGCCCAGCCTCGGCAGGGCAGCTGGCACCAAGAGCAGCAGAGACTGGCTCTGCCTGCCCTCACGCTGTCAGGATGAGCCCCACAGAGCACGGCTATTATTTGCTTTAAAGAATGCGTTTTTGGCACCCAGTGTACAATATGTTGCTGTTGCCCTCGTGACAACTCCATAATCTCTTCTTTCACTTCCACTGTTATTGTCCCAGTTTCCAAGGAGCAGACGAAAAGGATTTACTCTTCTGGAGTGGGATAATTCCTCATCAGGAAAGAAATGAGCAGAGACAGACTCGGGAAATTCTTCACTTGTCTATTTTTATTTACAGTGGAGTTCCTGTTATTACCTTGAACAAAAATAGCACAACAGCAAGGCTGCAGCCCAGTTTCCTTTGCCTTTCTGCAAGAGCCCATCAACACCAGCCCTTGGTCACAGCCCCCAGCCATGGCCCCCTCCCACCACCTCTCCTCTTGGTCACCACCAGCCCCAAGGACGGGCACCAGAAGTAGCTCCACACCTCCCACGACTGCCTGGTGGCACATCACTCTGAGTAGGCTTGGCCAAAACAGCACTTACAGCTCCCAGCAAGTCCTGCCTGCAGCTCAGGGTCCCGAGACAGCCTGGTAGCAGCCATCTGGCATCAGCACTGGCAGCAAGGAGAAGATCCCAAGAGTGCACGCTGTTCCTGCAGTTTCCCCTCCAGGGTGTTAGGATTTAAACCACACGGGTTTAATATTCACCAGCAGAAGCAAACGGGCAGTGATACCCTCGTCAAAAAGTAACACAGTCCTAAAGTACTGCTGAAAGATGAGACCAAGAGAGGCAGAGAAGTGGCACTACCTGCACAGGTAACAGCCTCCATGTTGAGAGGATTCCAGCAAAGTTACACAACGCCCGCAGTGATGCGAGGGGAGAGAAAGTAACAGCACCTCAGTTATCAACAGATACCATCTTTTGTATCAGGCAAAGTCACAGGCTGTTTTTAGATCCTTCTTTAAAAAAACAGTTGGAAGTTTTCACAGCAAACTTGAGTTTCGGACATAATTCTCAAATTCGTCATGTTTTATCTTCAGAAAAAAAGGCGAGATCTGCCTTTTATAAAGCTGAGGAGCTGCCAGCTGCTTCTCACTTCCTCCCCAGCAAGGATGTACACATAGGACAAAATTTTCAAAGCACCTCCAGGGATTAAGCACCTATCTCCCAATCTGCTGTTGACCATCAATGGGACAAATGCACCCAACTCCCTTAAGCTCTTCTGGAAATCTCATCCTTTGATGTAATTTCAAAGGCTTCAAAGCTAAGGTTTGTCTCTTTGAGGCAGGGAGAGAAGGAGGAGTGTGGAAGCATTAAAGCAATTCATCTTAAAGTCCTTTGCCTAGTTCTGCAAGGGTGCAGAGCATCACCAGGGATATCACATGGGATAGCTCAAGGCAGAAACTTTCCCTGGTTGACCCTGCAGCTGGGATGCCCATGGGGATGCCCATGACTTCCCTCTCCTAGGTGATGGAACCAGTGCCTTTGCCTGGGGTTTGAAGGGCCTGCAGCAAGGGAGTAACATCTCATACCCAAGGAGACTGAAGTGCTCAACAGCCTGAATGCCCACGTCACTCATGCTCATCCTGCCTTATGGCCAGGCCGTGGAGGCACAAGCAGCGTGTGTGCTTTGCTCATGGTAGGAGGCAGGACCTGCTTCACCTGGCTTTGCTTCGAGCTCAAGCCCTTCCTTCCCTGCACATCTCCCCACCTTTCCCACATCTGTTTTCCTTGACACCAACCGGAAAATCCTCTTTGAAACATTTTGGCCTCTGAGATAGGAAGTTACTGCTACAAGCTTCATGAAAGTATGCAGCTGGACAGGGTGTCTACAAATCCTCCTTCAAAGGGAAAGAATTATTACACATTACTGAGCATCAGAGAATTCAGCCTTCAGCTCATGGCCTGCTCTTATATGGAGTTGCTGGGTTTGAATGCAGCTCCATGCAATGCAAACTGTAGTTTGATTATGGTATTCTTAACACTGCTGGTCTGAGTAGATTCTCCAAGTGCTCATTTTCTTCAGTGCTATGACAGTTCAGTCAGTTAGCCCTCAGCACTGTGAGAATAAATCCATATAAATCCACAGAAAAAACCCCAACAGTCTTAAATGGTTCCTCTACTCATCAAAACAGACTAGGAAACCAAAATGAAAAGTTGTGTATTGTGATTTTCCCAGGGAGGGGAGAGGCAGAGGGTTGGGAGGTTCCCTTGTCAATTTGTGATAGGCTGAACCAGAACACCACCACACTTTCTCCTTTTCTCTTATTAGAAATATTCCCCAGTTGTTATTTCCTTTAATTTGGACAGCAGATCAGTTTCCCTGTCGTGCACAGTGCTTCGTCCATGCCAAGCTGGGAGGCTGGCCCCAAAAAGGAGTGCCCTGCTCAGGACAGGTGGTGGCTGCATTCACCTGGAGTTCATCCTCCAACCTCCCATCCCACTCCTCACAGTGATGTCATTTTCACAAAGTGCAAAGTAGGCGCCTATTTCTGTTTCCATTGCAGTGTTGCCACCAGCCAGGATAAGGATGATTTATTTTGGTTACAATACCCAGGCACTCCAGTCAAGCAGGCAGGCCCCCTGTGTGCCAGATACAGGGCAAAACAAGAAACTCGGAAGGTCACCTCCTCCCCGGTGAACTTGCCGTCTGGGAGAGAGCCTGTGCGAATACCTTAGCAATGTAAATACCATCCTACGGCTCACTAATGACCTCAATGAATCAAGAGGAGGCCCTTGTTTACCTTATGAAAACTTACCGGAATAGCACAGCAAACAGAAACATTGCCTATGCCTCCGGGGTCCATAAGCACTTTGCCATCCCCATTGGTCCCACCTATGGAGAGGGACAGCAAGGAGAAGCCCCCAGAGGCAGCTTTGCCCTGCTGCTGCCACTGCAAGGGTGCTGTATGGAGCTCCCGCTGCTCCATCCTTCCTCCACCAGCAACACAGCTTTCACACTTCCCCGGGGTCAAGACAGGGAAGAACGCCTGTGTAAGGAAGTGGGGATTAGCCAGCACTGCTGCTTGCTCCACTGTGCTTTGCCGGCCTCCACACAGCACATCCACCAGAGGTGTCACAGCTCCCACGGCCCCGCGGCAGATGCCGTACATCCTCCCCCCGGGCAGGGATGTGTGCTTCCCGTAGCTGCCCTGCAGCTGGGGCTTACAAAACGTCTGCTTAGCCTACAAATCATACTGGAGCCACTGGAAGGGCTCGCATCACCTGATGGGGGGAGCAAGCGGAGCAGCACGGGAAGAGAGCTAGGGGCTAAGGGAGATGAATGGGTGTATTGTTTCTGCCTCCCTGCCTGCAGTTTCATTAAGTGCAACATCTTTCATAAGATACCAGAGCTGGTTGACATTTCTCAACCAACAGCTTAAAAAAAAAATTCAGCCAAAAGTTGCTTTCAGAAAATCATCTGATTCAAGTAAAAAGGTGCCAATTTACATAATTTTTTTTCTGTTTTCACAGAAAAAGTGGGGTTTTTTTACCCTTTCTTATTCCTTTTTATTACTTCAGCTCAGAAAAAAAAAAAAAACAACAAACCCAAAAACCAAAGAGCAAATCTATCATAGGGCAGTAGGTTTTGAATTAATGTTGACAAATCATTTAATAATACTTTACTCAGCAGGATTTTTTGTAAAGATCCTGAGCTACTTTCACATTCTTTGAGCAATACTGAAAAAAGACAGGTCTCAATTCTTAGAGAACTCTATAATCAAACCAGGGATCTGGACCCAAAGGTTGCCAAAGCCTGGGTAGGGTTAATTTGGGACTTTCTCTAGCACTAGCTGTACCCAACGCTGACAAGGACAGGCCTCAGCCAGGCAGGAGGGGAACACACCCCAAGCCACAGCCCAGTGGGAGGGTGGCAGGGCAGCAGCTCCAGGCTGGGGTGACACAGGGACCCTTGAGAGGACGTGGTGGCAGAGGAAAGGTTTTCCTGGCAGCAGAGACAGCAAGGGGATGCTGAGGAAGGAGCGGGTACATGTGTGGGGAGGAAGTGCACAGTGCCATAGCCACACACTCCTGCAAGCCGGCTCCTTGCGGGTCGGTCCAGTGGCGCTGTTGGACCCCAGCTCCTGGCTCACGGTGGCACCTGCAGCACCAGCACTACTCACGGGGATGTGCAGGCAATGCACAGGCCAGAGAGAGCATCAAAGGCATGGCTGAAAGTCTCGCCATGGTAGCACTGAGTCAGTACCACTCCCTTCCCAAAATCCTTGCTTAGGCAGCTGTTCCCAGGGCTGCAAAAACAAAAGGCATGAGATGAGAAGGAGGCCCAGGAAAAAATAAGCTACAGCTATAGAGTGTGACTATCATAAACAGCTAATTTAAAGAGCTTAACACAAGTCTTCTTGTGGGCATCATAATGGCATGCTGGCTGCATCCATTATGTATGGAAACACAAATTTGCTGATTCAGCTGTGAGGGCTTTTGAAGTGATGGCAGCTGAATTTGCACTGAGCCTTCGTCTGTCAATTCATCCTTTTAACTGAACAGGCATGTTTTTAACAAGCTGACGCTTCTTCAGCCTGACAAATGGTTTCTAAGACATCCCTTCTCTTTCAGCTGTTTGTTACTCACTCATGTTCCTTCAGGTACAGACCTTTTTTTTTTCTTTCACAGCAGAGCACTTCCTCTTCCTCTTCAGCCCATCTGGCTGTGCAGCATCACACTGCAGAAACTCTTATGCAGCACCAGAAGAAAAGAAAACAGCTGGGGAAAGGTTACCATGTCACATGCCCTCCTCCACAGATGCTATAAGCTGATATGTTCAGCTCTTAGTATCCGGGGTAATGAGGGCAAAGAAAGAAAAGCAAAACTAATCATACAAAATATATGTAAATAAGGCCTCAAGAATGTAATACTTTAATATCTTTACCTTTGAAAAAACAAGTTTAAAATGCAGCATGAGGTTATAAATAAAAAGAAAAAAACGTTGTACATTATACTTTATAATGGCTCTGAAAGAGTTCTGCATTTTTTAAACATGGCACATCTAATCTCCAGCTAAGAGTATGCACCCACAGATAATCGAGAGTTGACTGTAAAAAATCTTTTTTTGAATGACAGCTTGAAAAGTTCATGCACATTTCTCATGACAAATCCCCTAATTATCATTTCCATCAATAGACTGTTAACATATATTCCGGGCACTACAGGCAGCAGAAAAAAACCCAAGTGGGAAGCACCATAGATTAACGTTCAGATTATAAAGAGCCCAAATTTCAAGTAGAGTTGCAAAAGGCCAGCAGTCAGCTTGGACGAGGATGGAATTTCTACCTACACACCAAGACTGCCTACTGGTGTCAATGTTATATGTCATGATAAGAGAGTTTGTAGAAGTGGCCCTTAAACTCAAGCTTCATGACTTAAGCTGAGCTCTAATTAGCAACAAGCAGGGAAGGGGAGGGACAGTAGGGAAGAGCCTTTCTGGGGTGCTCACGCTCCCTCCACAGCTCACCGACTGGCATGGAAGACAAAACTTGCCCTGAGCACTCCCCATCAGTGCTTGTATGCCTAGTGAGATGTGTGAACATAGCCATAAAATAAAACTAAAGTGCATTTTCCACCACTGCTCCCGTGATGAGAAGCCCACGTGATGTGCTGTGTATAGATAATGCTGTTGGCAGCTTCTCTTCAGAGGTGGAGCTTTACAAGGTGGACAGTTTGGATTACAGGAGTGCATGGCTCAGCCAGTCATTAAGGCAGAACTAGTCAGGAAATTTAGATCCAGACCTGTCAAAGTCTTCAAGACCTGACAAAGTCTTCAAGCACATCCATATTTAAGCCTGTGTTGCAATATGGGGCTTGGTTCTGCTCATCATGAAAATAATTACCTCCAGCACAGTGTTTTCCCCAACACTAGACATCCACTTCTTCCATAAGCAAAGTTCATGAATTTGGATGTGGACCAGTCAGAGTGCATGCTTCACGAAAGGATGGAGAGGCCAGTTCAGACCTCTGGCTGAGAAAGTGGAAAGAATCACCCGTAGCCCTCACTGCATCTTTGTGTGCTATTGCTTCTTCCAGCTTGCCTGCAATCAGCAGTAGTAAAGCCCACCAGGATTTCCCAAGTCAATTTCCCAATGGTAGAAAACTACAGTTAGAATACCCATTCCCAGACAGACCAGACCACATCTCCAAATACTTGTGGGTGGTCAGAGGGAGAGGCTTGGGAAGGTCTACCCAAGTGCCAGAGCCTGAGCTCATCACTAGCCAAACACTGGTGACTCCCTGGAGCTGAAGCCCTGAGTGCTGGGATCTGCCTCTCGCTCCGGCTGGGGTACCCTTCACTGTGCAGGTAACTGCTCACTGGAACAGGCTGGATATTGTGGGTCTCCCTCAACATCTTGGGAAATGTTCAAGAACCAGCAGGATGCAATCCCGTGCAATGTGCTGTAGGAAGACCCTGCTTGAGCAAGGAGGTTGTACCGGAAGACCCCACTGGTGGTCCCTTCCCACTCTTTCTGTGATTCTGTGATACTGTGGCAGCCAACTTCCAGTCAAGTGTGCCCAGGAGGAGAGCCCTGTGGATTCACAGAGCACAGGCAGTGCTACAGGCAGAGAGCAGCCAACAGAACTTCAGGAGGACACAGAGGAGTTGGACTACGGAGATGATGCTAAAAAGTGCTATTTTTGTCCTTCATTTCATAACAGGGGCTCAAGCCTGAGCATGGCATTTTCCCTCCACTCTGAGTTATGGAGACCACTTTCAATGGCCCATGTGTTACTACTGCACAGGCAGGGGGGCTTCTCAGCTCCTGCAGACTGAACACTGTGCTAGAAGACAGTGACACAGCAAAAGAGTATCTAAGTAAGGCTCTGAGGGGTTCACAGAAGTTTATTCCATGCAGAATGCATGACAGTTCCCCAGGCTGGCCCAGCCTCACAGTCCACGGGACCCAGAAAGGCAAATGATAATTTGGAAGCAAAATATTTACCTAGCAGAGCCAGGTAAAGTGTAGCAAAATTTATGAAATCCAGTACTAAACTGCATATGCAGATCTCATGTACCTGGAAAGCCCTTTGGCGTTCTCATGACAAAAAAAATCCTAAAGTGGAGGGATCTTCTAACCAAGTAACAGTGTGATTTTGCCACTGGCAGCCACTGGGTTGAAAGGAACAGGCTGCTTCTCACAGTGACCTGTTTACTTTTTCTATTCATGGCTGTGCCTTTCTCATTTAGGAGATCAGTTTGCTTTTGCCAGATGGAGTCAAAGTCACCACTGTGAATCCAGGGTTTTTTTTCCCTTGTTTCTTGGAAAGCACCAGTCAGTACCATGTCAAGAAAAACAAACAGGGAGGTTTGCTTAGGATCTATTTAAAGCAGTGCATCAGTGGTAGCTTCAATACAACCCTGGGGCCAGCACTGGTATTTGTGACAAAACTGGGGCTACTGAACATGAGGAGGAGGACTGGATCATAGCAAAGGTGTTGCAGACAACACCCCATCTTCCACCCAAAGAGGTCAGAGCCATGCACAGTGCAAGCAAGACAGCTCCTCTCCAGCATCTCCACTATCCGACACTGGCCATGTAGGCAAAGTCCTGGAGCTCAGCCACTGCAAGCTGACATAAGGTCCTGAAATGTAGCAGACACACTGAGTGACTCAAGAGGAGGATCTGAGTTTTCTGTCCCTGCCAGCAGACCTTGAGCAATGGAAGATTGCCCTGACCCAGGAGAATGTCTGTGCCTAGCAGAGGGGTGACATGGCAGCACACTTGCCACCACCTCCTCTCGCACCCACCCTTGGCACCAGGAGTCAGAAGCTATTTGGAGAGGAAGTGGTGGAGCAGACCAAGGGCTGCAGTAGGTCCCATCCCAACGAGGTGTTTCCTGCTGGAAAGCGCGGGTGTGAGCACCCCATGCAGCTGGGAATCCTACACCACACATGCACTGAGCCCAGGGGAAGGACTAATTACACATCCCCACCTCACCAGAGCATCATGAGGCTAATTTCATTAGTGTCTATAAAACACTCTGACGCTGTCCGTATGGAGCACAAAGTGTTATTAAACAGCCACGCAGAGCAAAGCCAACAGTGCTTCGCTTTTGTTTATGTAAGGTATTCTGCTGAGATGATGCCCTAGGGGAATAGTAACAGCTATGGTTACAATAGGGGATTTAGTACCACCTCAGCTCACTGCAGCAATACTGATCGTACCTCTAAAAGCAATCTCAGAAATGTCTGGTCCACAGGGAACCTCGCTCTGTCCCACTTAGAAGCATGCCAGTGCTTGCCTTTTCCTTCTGCAGCTAATTTCTGTAAAAGACACATTCATAACTCCGAGTTCCTTACCAGTGAACCTAATCCAGCAAGTATCCAAGACGTTCAGGAAAAGAGACTTTCATAGCATTGGAATTTTTCCATGCCAGCACTTTTTCGTCCTAAGGTAAATGGCTTTTACTTTCAAGGCTAAAGGCTCTATTCTTTTCAAAATACTTCTCAGCTTCAAAGTGGCAATGGAAACTGGCCGTGCACATGGCCAGCTGATCCAGCCTGGAGTCAACCAAACAGCAAAAGGCGTCTTTCTTCCCTGCAACACCAAGAAGTGCTATGCAGGGGACAAGCAGGCTGGAGGGCTGATGTAAATAGGCTAACACTTAATTAATCAGAGGGTATTTAAGCAGGGCCCGGTCAGCATGGCATGCTGAATTTCCAAACAGGGGGCTGGTGCCTGGGATGCACCTGCTGTGTTGGATGCCGGGTCTCAGAAAAGCCTTCTCTGGAAAGATTGCTTTAGACACCCAACTGCTGCACTGGGGCAAAGCCTTCCTGAGCCCTGTCATCCATCCAGTTCACTGGAGCAGGCACTGAAGGACAGAACCCTGCAACAACTTGGGAACAGGCCAGACCTGAAAACAGCTACACTAAACCCTCTCCACTCACAGATTCCCTCGCGCGCGAGTGAGCGCTCCTGCAGATACTGGATAGAAGTGGGTTTTATTTTTATCATAGGGGTGAACAAAGGCTCCAGCTGATGAGACATGTTTGCTTTCTCATGAGACAAGTGTAGCAAACACCTTGCTGAAAGCAGTCTTGACCAAATTGCTCCTGGCCTTGGACAGCAGAGAAAAGTACAGAGGAGGAGGAAGAGGAGTGGAAGCACACTATTGGGGAAGCCGGGTACTGCACACAGAAACTTCATGTTTGCATGCAAGGCAACTTCTGTGAAGTCCAGCCAAGAGCAGCTCCCAGTTCTCTGCAGGGCTTGTGGGGGAGGGAAGGAGGGAGGGGGACCCAGCCAGAGATGTCTAGAAAGTCCAGGAGATATTGGTGATATCTGTGCCTTCCTCCAAAACACTTCCCTCCACAGCTCCCTGATGCTGGGACCATCCATTTCTCCCCACCTTGCCCTTTGTCCCCAGAAAGTTTCTCCTGGCCAGGCTCCTGCTGGCTGGTCAGCACTGAGACCAGCTGCAGGAGGTTGCACAATGCTTGGCCACATTCAACTTGACCCGAGCAGGGGCTGTTGCTCTCACTTTCAAGAGCCGCAGCCATAAAAAGAGACGGAATTTGCTGGCCAAGGAGAAGCCAGGGCAAGCTGATGCAGTGCAGGCTCCCGAGGTCAGTGGCTGCAGCTCTGTGCTGGGGGAGGACATGCAATGCCTAATGTGGAAATGTTTGTGTTTGGAGCAATATATAGTTACATTTAGCCCCTAGCAGCTGCAGAGGCTGTTTACTGTAGAACACAGTCCTCAGCCTATTAGCTGAAGGCCTGACAGTGACCAGATGTGGAGAGGAGCAACTGCGGAGCCTGCAGCCGTATTTATCTCTTTGCCAAGATCCCAACAATATCTTGCCTAATAAGTCTGGCACAGAAATAATCATTTAAAGAGCTAAAAAACACAACATCCACAGCTCATCTTTACAGCCAGAAGGGGAGTTTTGTGAGGCTTACAGTCTAATCTTTCACCGTCCCAAGTGCTTCCCTCCTACTTCACAAACAGCGGGTGATTTATTTCCCAAATGGCTGGACTCAAGCCTCCTCCATGTAATCACTCAACAGGAAGGCTGCACCTCTGCAGCCAAACTTGGCCACTTGCAGCAGCTGCACGAGGAGGCAGAAAGGAGCAGAAGCCACCACCTCCCATCTGCGGTGCCAGCAGGCTCATCTGGTTGGGGGGGGGAGGGGGGAGGGGATTGCTGAAGTCTCCAGGGCCTTGCCCCCCACCCCACACTGCTGATACCCAGACGAGAGCTGGTCCCTAGGGCAGGCAGCCCAAGCCTCGCCACTGACCTGCAGAGTGCACACGCCTGGCGCCTTGCGCGCACCTCGTGCAGCGGGAAGGACAGGCTGTACTGTCACCGTGTGTGTCCCAGCAACACCCAGCGCTCCGCAGATTAGCCTTAATTTGCTAAATTTAAAAAACAAAACAAAACAAAACAAAGCAACTCATTAGGTGCTTTGTGAAGACCCAGAGAGCTGTATCTTTGCTGGCAGAAGAACTGGATGTTGGATCAACATCAACACCAAGAAACATAAGTTGCACTCCACTGATTCACGCAGTTTATGACCTTGGCTGGCAGATAAGCCCATGTAGTGTGATTTTCTGTGTTTTGCAGGCTGCAGGTACCAGGTGTCGTTGAAGGTCAGCATTCAGGAAAGGGCTCTCCCACAGTCAGGAGAAAGTTAGAGAGAACGATTTTTATGCAACATGAGCTTGTAGATGATTAACAATTTTCTTTCAGTTAACCGAGAAGTTAATAGTTATTCAAAGCACTCCATTGTAATGGGAGTGGAGATGGGGAGATGTACTACATTAACCTTTAATCTTGGACTGTGCAATAAAAATTAAAATGGAATATGGCACATAAGTATGATTAATTCTGCTTGCAAAGGGAGAGGGTGTCAGTGTATGCTTTGTGCAGGAGTGTTTCCTTCTAACAGCAGGGTGCCCTGATGCAGGTGAGGATGTGCCACAGGAAGGCTGCACTCAGTGTTCAGTCCTGTATTTTCTGCTTTTTTTCAAGCTGAAAATTCATCTTATTTCAAAATCCACCTTGTTAACTCTGCACCTCCCAAAAATCTCTAAACTTTAGGAAGCAGGTGGACTTTTTTTTTCGTTTTGAAGGGGAAAAGGGAGAAAGGAGGGCAGACCTTGGTAATTTGAAACCATGGAAGGCTATCATCAGTGAAATATCTGCTAGCCTGCCCCCACTGCAGCGCACAGCACCAGGGAGAAGGACGGAGGATTTCCCAAAAAGCTATTTCTTCCTGAGGCCCCCCTTGCCCTGCCCTGTCTACCACTCTAATGGGCAGCCATGGGTTGAGCTTGACACTAAAGACAGCCAGGGGTTACCCTGCCCAGGGCTCACTAGTGCCTCCCAGCCTTAGCCTATGTCAGAGCCACTTTTCCCGAGCACTGCAGTCCTGCTGATGCACACGGGACCATTGCCACGTGCACTGAGACTCGCTGAGGTCAATGACATTGAGTTTATTTTCTGTTTGCGAGCTCAGTGGCAAACCTTTGGAGAGAAAGAAGAGCATGGGAGACAGGCCCAAGAAGCCAACTGTGCTCACGGTATTCCCCAGCTTAGCCATGTTTGGCTCTGGGGTTTGGTGGGGTTTTTCAAAAGTGTTGCAAAATCTGGGTCTGGGTTTGTCTTTCCCCTTTTGTTCTTCCTACTCTCCCAAGCATGCCAAAAGTCCCTTGCCTGATGTTATTGATGGGTTTGACCTGGGCCACTCGCAGCCAGCACAAGGGCTGAGGCACTGGGTTTACAAGTCTGAATCAGAAATGTTTTCAAGGCAAATTCCTCCCACAGTTCAGACACACCTGAGTGAGCCTGCCCACTTGCTTTCCTGCGGAGCTGGCACTTCCTTGTCCCAGCCAGAAGTGGAAGTGTTAAGCTAGAGTAAGTGGCTGGTTGCTTTTATGAGTATTTTCTCAGCTATGGGTGTTTCTGTGAATCACACTAAATCGCCAGCTGTCTATAAGTCAACATGCATTTTCCAGCACTTTTTGCATTCATTCAACACCCATGCCAATATAACGTGTATATTAAGAGAGAAATCAGCCAGCTAATGAGAAGGCACTGGAAGCAGCTCTGCAGGCTGAAGTGCACTGGTTTCCCTGACAGCCAAGAGGAGTGACCCCCACACACCAGCACACCCCTGGCCCCCTTGTGAGGCCAGAGTCTGCCCCTGCATCTGACTGCCTGCAGCAAGACAGGCCTTGCAAGAGCAGGTAGCCAGGGAGCAGGGAGGAGAGGTGGCTATTCCCCTTGTCAATCCAACATGCATGGCATGCACACAGCCTGCCAACTCACAGACAGAGGGGAATCTAAATACCTCCATGGGGCGCCTCCAGATCCCCACACCACACTCTGCTTGCCTTTTGTGCAGGGGGCCTCCATGGGGAGGTTGCAAGGATCCAGGCTTCACCCTGCTCTCCCTCTGCCCAAGGGTTGTTTACTCCCTTCTTCCTCCATAGTCAGTGCTCAGCAGTTTCAAGACAGTGTCTGTTCTCATGCCTTCCTTCCTGACACCAAGCTGTGTTTTGGTTTCAACAAGCCCCAGTGGAGCTGAGCCCCTGTTACCACAGCAGGGCAGGCAGCTCTCAGCTGAGCTCACAGGGCATACAGAAGCATGTGGTGCTTGCAGGCAGCACAAACAAGGCCCTCTGCTTCCACAGCCCATGCCCAGCAGCTCCAAAGGGCATCTCCTTGAGGTCTGTCAGTCCCAGTCATCCTGCTGAGACCCAGAGCGGATCAGCAGATAGCAGGCAGGGCAGACAGGAAGGCACATCTCATTCAGAAGTAAGGCAGGTCACACAAAGACTGCATCAGCCCAGGCTGATAAAACACCACATGTTCAGTGTATTTGTCTTTGAGAAATAGGGTTAAGAAAGAATGAAGTCATAAACATAAGGATATACATAATGGTATATCTGTAATGGCTCTGTAATTGCCAGGCTTTTGTGCACAGTTAATCTACAACCTGGCTAACCTGCATCAAGGTAATCGAGAGGCAGTGACAAATGTGTGCCATCCTTCTACCTCCACACAAGCCGCTGCCTCCAAACATTATAAAGAAAGTTATAAAGACAGAGTTACCTGCCAGTAACTCATCCTGAGGCCAGCAGGATGAAGCCTTTTATATTTGCCGGGGCCAAGGTGCATCCTGATACTAGGGGTTACTTCACCGCCGGGTAATGCTGAGCCAACAACGCCCCACAGAGCCACACAGTGTGGGACACAGCACCCAGGGACAAGGAGACCTCATGCTATCACTTAGCCCAACTGTGGGACCAAATTTTGGCAGGACCTTATTACAAAATGCTCCTATGTTAAATTTTTTTCCAGTGAGAACCAAACATCTGGGAGAATGTGCATTCCAGAGCAGACTGGGAATAGGAGCAGTCCTAGAGCAGCCGACTCTCATCTGACTGATGACAGAACTGAAGGTCCAAAATGTCTTCCTGGAGGAAAAACAGACATCGCATTTGCTCTGCATATGTGTAGAAAGCACCTGGACGTGGTATTTGAAGGGAGGATATTTAGGAACATGCCACAGCCAGAGGAAAAGAAAACAAAGTGTTGTAGCTCCAAAAGCTAGAGTGTTGTGAATTACTGCAAGGTCACACTTAGATTCAAGTCTTAACCCCAAGCTAGACCAGTAACTATTTAGTAACTGTATTTAATAAAGCACAGTCATGCCGCATTTACATTTCTCCTCAACTTCCATTTACTAGCAAAAGTCTTACAAGGAGCCGTAAATTTTCTGGAAAGGAAGGTACAGCAGCAATAACACACTGTGAACAAGGTGGGCTGTATATAAAGTCTGTTCAGGCTTCCCTTCAGACCCTGGGATGCTGAGGGGCAGAGCTCAGTGCCCACTCAGACACACTCTGGCCACTGTCATGATGTACCTGTGGACACCTGGAATTCATTTTGCCATGTCATGACAAGCAGCTGCTTCTGTGCAGGTCTCTCCTGAAGACTGCTCACATCGACTTTCTCTTCCCTGCACCCTCTTAGAGTATAACTGCATCATGAGACAGGCATTCATCCTCTCCAGTCTCCTGCTGTGCCCATATAGATGGCTGTGCATCCTAAAGCCCTGGGAGCCTCCACAGCAAGCACAACAGCAGGGTTGAGAAGTCAAGGGCATCCATACAAACGTATCTCCCTGCAGCAACACTGACACAACGTCCCTGCACACACGGTAAGGCCTCCACAGGGAGCTTGCTGCACCTGCTCTGTGGACAGACTTATCAGCCTCCAAGGCTGTGAAACTGGTAATCTATAAAAAGTATGAGTCACTCAAAAAAAATCTCATATCCTTCTGTAGTTCAAAGTGTTTCATAGAACTGCACTGACTGTGAGGTCTTGAAGACAAAATTGTTTTCTGAAATTAAAAATTCCCTTTTCTAGACTTTTGCAGCACCTCCTGAAATGACAGTATTTTGCTGGGTGTCTCACATCTGAAAAGTTTCTCAGCAGAAAAGGGATATTAACAACAGAGGAAATGGGAAAAGGGGAGCTGTGGCAGCTGAAAAGTTCACCTATTATAACACAAAGTGCACTCTTTGCTCTTGGAAAGACAACTTTTACTCTATGTGGATAAGCAGACAACTGAAATAAGGGCAGGGGAAGCCAGATGCTTCGTATGCTTTCAGTTCACTGAGGGCAAGAAAGCAAGGCTGGCATCATCTGACCTTGAAACAGGGACTGAAGAGACATATGACACTTGTAACATCTTCAAAAAGAGGCAATTTTTGCCTGCATAGCCCAAGGGGACCTCCATCTTCCTGGCACAGGAGAGCACAATGCCAGTTTGTCAGCCCGAGATGCAAAAAGTTTCCAGTAATGAGCCCACAAAACAGGCCACAGGCAGCCTGGGCTGTGTGCAATAAAGGTGTTGGGCATAAGCAGCCCCCTGAGGGGCAGCTTCTTGGAGCTGGATGCCAGTAAAAGTGCATTTGGAGCCCTGCAGGCTCGTGGGCCAGTTAGAAGAGAGAGGGTAGAGCTGCAGATGGACCGGGGTGTTCTGCAGCCCGCTGCCTGGGAACTGAACACTGCTGGTGGCCTTGGAGGTATAACATCAATGTAGGGAGAAATTATTGCCTGGTCAGAGCTTTGCATGGCTGTCACATGCTTAACAAGCAAGTTGTATCTGCACTAACCTGTTTCATCGATTTCTGCTCTACTGGAAAGTCAATAAAAATTGACAATACCCCCATGGGGTTGTTGTTTTTTGGTCATGTATACCTGAAACATTTATTTCCCTGGGAAAAAAAGATAAAGTCAAGAACTTTATTCTCTACATGTAAGTGAAAAAGGTTATTAAGAAAAGCTTTTGTCAGGCAGGACACCCACTCAGCTAGCACTGTGCTTGATGAGATCCTTGGAGGCCCTGCTGTGCAGGGTGTACCAAAGGGAGAGGAGGATGCTTAATGCATGCATCTTCATTGCTGCCTCTCTTGGGAGAGGCACTGAATTCTCCTTCTCTTTCTCCCTGGGCTTATCTGTTGACAGATTACACCAAAAGAGCCCTTTCATAAAGCTCCATTAGAATGCTGGTGCATGCAGTGAGGGCCACTGAAATATTCCCAAAGCCACACACAAAGCTGACAATCTGCAATATTTTAGCATAAGCTCTGACCCAGTATACAGCAAAACAGACGAATGGCACTTCCCCTAGGGCACGAATTGCTTCTGAAGCTGCTGACAACTCACTGTTTATCTCATTTCAGTCCCATTCTTAATCACTGTTTGAGATGAAACTTTTTCTAACCCAGATTCCAGCTTGAAGATCTCCAGAAGAAAGACCCTTGACCTCCCTCCTGGTAGCCTTCTCAGCTGCTGGCAAAGCTGCCTGTCAGATGCTGCAGTGTTGCTCTGTGCTTACAGGGCAGGAGGAGCGATGGGGCTGAGCCAGGCTCTGTTCCCCACTGCCCTGTGTGGAGCCTGCTATGGGGCAGGCAGAACGGCCTCCAGCCAGGGAAGGAGCTCATGGCAGGAGCGGCATGCTCAGCTCCCAGCTCGGGGCTGACCAGATGCTTCAGCTTCTTCAAAGTTCACCTCTGTTTGCTCCTGATGTTAGCTCCAAAGCAGGAACAAAACAGCAGACGCACCATTTAGTCAGTTTTGGTATTGCACAACTGAAAGAGAATAGGAAAGCACCCCCAGGAACTGAGCCAAGTCAATAATGGAGACAGATTAAGCAATACATGCACCTGGCTGTCAGAAGTGTAAGATACTCTCTCTTTAGTAATTACAGAGCAATTATGAAGTTAACAGCAATTCCAATACGGACATGTACTTCACAATACAATTTTGTTCACAATCCGTCAGGATCAGTCACACCAAGGAGATACAACTCTGAAACCAAACTGTCCTCACCCCTGTAGGCATAATCCTTTAAATGCCAATCCTTGGTGGGGTGGGATCTTGCATTAAGTAGCAATTAAATTATTAGTTATTAACAGGATATAATTGAAGCTGTACTGCAATGTGACTTTTAAAAAAATCCCAATTTTAAGATAGGTAATAGAAACCAAGATGAGGTGAACAGTTTGTGTATTGAGTTTATGCAAGCTCAGTTAACCGATATTATAATTCTGAAAAACCATAAACAGATTAAAGCTGGGTTTCAATATATCTGAAGTCATCAAAGTCTGTTCTGCATGGTCTGGAGGAAAATCTTAGATTTTGTGTCTCTTTATACTGGTAAAATCACAACGATCTCAGTTTCTCTAATCCATCCAAAGAGTAAACAGGGAACAGAAACCATTCTAAGGTCCAGAACACATCCATACCTGAATTTGAGATACTAAATCAAACTCAGATCTGCTGAAGCTCACAAAGTCTGACTTGCACTGAAACCCAGCTTTGCTTCAAAGTACTGAGAGCTGCCATTTTGTACCTGTTCTATGAGAAAAAACAGCCTGCCTTGCTCCAAGTGCGCATGACAGCACAAGGTGGAGGTCACCTGTGGTGGCACTGCACTGCCATAGCTTACAGCCAGGAGGAACACTGTGCCATCACCATTTGCTAACAAGGACTAGAAATTATTGAGCAAGTGACCCAGGCTGGCTGCTTCAGCACCCGGCCTGACCTGAGCCTGGAGCCGCTGCCTGGGCGCACATGGCAGCAGTGCCTGCAGGGACGTCCCTCCGTGCCACTGAACTGGACTTCTGAGCACTGCAGATTCCCATGCAGGCTATAAGCCTTCCAACAGCCAAACACCCATCCAGACAGCAGTGACATTTGGGTATTGTTGCTTCCCCCAGCTTGCTCTACCTTTGCAGTACATTGCAGATGAGCCCATCCGCACAGACATAAAAGAAAGGGTGACCGAGGCTACAAAACGATCAACACGAAGCATGCAGAGACACAAGAGAAAAAGTGAGCACAGAGAACATGGATGGCATTGGATGAAGAAATGTTGCTAATGTGTGCATGAAACCCACTAATTCTATTCTCTAAGGGACTTTCTGGGCAACAGCAGCCAGCCAGGAAGTCTTCCATCAAGACTAGCATTAATCTCCTCTCTGTCTCTTTCTCATATCTCCTTTCAGTCTTTATTTCATTCAAGTAGTGAAACCTGTTGTGGTTTACTTTGATAAAGGTAGAGCCAGTCACTCAGTGTATTCAGGCATTGGGGATGTTTTACTATCTCTCGCTGCATCACCAGTAGGGCTGAAAAGGTGCTATTGTGGTTTGACAGCTAAGGGAATATGTGATTCTATCAAGAGGTATCCAAATATCTAAGTGCTCTAGAAAGATTAAATAATTAATTATCAGAACTCTTGGCAGAAATATAGCCAAGCATTATCCCCATTCTCCAGACAAGAAGAATATTTTTGTAACAAGTCATGGTTACAAGAGCTACCCAATGTTTGCTCTGAGCTAGTGAACCAAAGCACAGACACTGTGAAAGTCAAGGATTTGCATGTCCCAGGCAGATTTTTTTACCATCACTGCAACTAATGCCCTCTAACAAACTGGTAGAGAAAGGGACTTGAGCTCCTGGAAGACATGTAAGAGTATGTGTGAGTTGCAATTTTAGTACACAGAGCTCAGCAGCATTTGGAGGGTTCAGAGGGGAGATAAGGTGGCCACGGAAAACTCTCGCACTTCTGTCCTCTTTTCATCTTCATCCTCCTTGACCAACATACATCACTAAGGACTTTTTTACTTCAAATCATTTATGGGATGAATTTTTAGCAACTAGAGCTAAAGTAATGGCTATAAATATACATATGCACATGTGTGTATACATGGATAGACACATACAGAATTGCATCACTAGTCTCCAGATACATAGCAAAGGCTGCAATACCCCAGATACCTCAGTGCCTTTCCCTCTAGTCTCCTGTTATGTCATCTTTTTCTTAGGCTTTATCTATCTTTAGATCATATCTCTGGGGAAAAGACTACATCCTTTATACATTTCTCTGATGTGCTTTTGAGATTAGGGACACTGAGTCGAAATAACTCAAGCCTCTCCATGAACATCATGCTACATTTTTGTGTTTTATGGTGGGTCCCTGGCAGCGAAAAGCTTTAAAAGCAAAGAACTAGAAGGACAAGCCATAGATCACCTTTAAATGGCAACAGTTCAGTGCATTGCACTTGCTGTGCTGTTGCCTTAGAAGGAGCTGCACAGCACAGAACACAGGCACAAACAGCGTAATGCAGTGGAGAGTTCAGCAGTCAGATCACCCCTAAAACCCATCTCTGGGAGCAAGTGTACCCTGCAGCTGATGTGTGGGTACGGCTCTGCACCAAATTCCTGCAGGCCAAGTGGCTGGACACAGCACCTGCACAGCCCTTGGAAGGCTCAAAGGCCTCCAGACTGACAGCTCTGCACACAATGTTTTGTTCTCATTCCCTGCTACTGCATTTATTTCCCTAGTGGCTCCCTTTCTTCTAGGAGTTTTCTTTAGCAAGCTTAAAGTTAGCCTTTTCCTCTTGCCTCAGTCTAGATCCACTATCATTACCTTTTTCTTTAAAAAAAAAAAAAATCAGCTTGCCTTGGGCATTGCCTTTTTTACAGCCAACTTAACAAAACAAGGCGTAGCTGTCCTGATGTTTTCTCCACATGATCTGGGAGAGCCCTGCCAGTGCTGTCTGTCCAGGCCAACAGAAATCCATCCTGGTTTCATGGGGACAGCCTAGACAGGGTCCTAGGTGTGACCAGGGGCCCCTTGGGTCACGAGGACCACATGCTGTGCCAGGGAGGAGACCCTGGCATCCCATCCTGCTACCATCAGATCAGCTCTGCAGGGCCTCAGTGCTGCCTCCTCCAAGTGGGTGTCATTCGTTTCCTTTCCATATTACATTTAAAGGCAGTATTCATCTTGTCATATCTTGCAGCAGTTTCTCTGTGGCAGGTTGCCAAGGATGATGCTGGGATGTTTATTTCACCCTTTTGTTAAAAAGGATGACAGGTTTTTGGATGAGCTTGCTGTAGTTTGTAGAAGCAGAAAGGAAAAAACAAGTTGGTCCAAGGCGGAGGAAAAGAGGTATAGGCTGAGAACATTTCTGAGGCACCTGGACTTGCACTAGGAAGGATTTGCTCCCTTGTGTGTACACAGCTCCTGTCATCGATAGTTTTGACACCGGTGCCTCCCACTTTGACAGCACTGGCTTGCTCACCAAATCACTCTGCAATCCCTGTGCACACAACCTTCTGGAAATCTGTCTTCATATCTTGATACAAACTGCCATAACTGGGCTTTTCTTCACCCCAGTTTGTTTTCTTTTAATATGATACCATTGCTCAATGGAAGTTCTGGGGCTTTGGGTTCACTTGGGTGTCTTGTGTTGAAAGAGAAAAGAGGCATCCAGTGGCACTGATGAAATCTGCTCTGGAACAAAGAGAGTATTAACTGTGAAGGGTTGATATCCCCTGGCACTGCATGGGTCTAAAAGGATGCAGTAGCTTATTTACAGTGTGGTGGCTCCCCCTGCTCTGAGGAGGGAGTTTATGCTGCCTGAACAGGCCCCAAAAGTGATGGGACCTCCCATCCTCTTTCTCCTCCTCCCTGCAAGCATGAAGCTCATGTTAGCCTACTGCACCCAGCACTTGTCATTCCCACATTTGCTGGAATGAAGGGTGTGTTGTGTCATGGTCAACCCAACACTGGCCTAATACAGTATCGCTTTTGAAAGCTTATAGTGTTATCCTACCTCTCATCCCTGCTCCTACCTTCCTGCCACCTGCCTGGTGTCAGACCAAGGGCTCATGAAGCTGTGGGGTGAATTGCCTGTGCTCATCCACCGTGCGGAGACTGAGCACTGCCCCACTAAGTCACCCATTTCCACCTGGAACAACAAACAGTTCCAACACACAGTGTGGCTGCAGGAGTGCTCACACCACACTCTGTGGCACATGAACCAGGGAAAATGCAGAACGACCCGCTGGTGATGGCAGCATGGTTTTAAGTGAGCTTGATGGTAGCCCAACACTGCAGCCTGAGGTCTGCACATGGCAAAGGATGCCCTGCCCCTGCTGCAGCACCAGATCTGGGTGGTGTGTGGCTTTGCAAAAACTCATGAAGCATGCTTAGTTTCCAGCAAAATCCACACTGCCACAGTTGCAGAAAATGTAAAAACACTATTTTGATCCAGTTAAAGTGCCTTGATCTGCTTTTCAGCCAGATTTCTCAAGGGAATAGGTCATGAGAGGTGCCAGGGGATGTTTGGAACAGGGACATGGGAATATGGAAAAGACCTGAGGTGACAGCAGTTATAAGGTGGAAGACAACCAAGAGTTAGAGGGAGACAGAGACATGGGAGAGAGCTGACAGTACTAAATTGTGCAGAAAGCTATGGGGGGTATGGTGGAGCAAATATACTTCAGTGGGCGTGCAGAACACCAGGGACATAAATGTGTAACAAAAAGGCAGTTTTAAATTCCATAGTTCATGGAACAAAGGACTTCTGAAATCTAAGTATTTTGCACAGAAATGCACTGGATGAATCCAGCTACTGCCCAAAACTGCAGGAAGCAGATTTATCATGTGAAGTCAGCTCTCTACTTACAACAACTGGTCACTGCCTCTCAAAAAGAGTCCAAACCAAACCCACAGATTTAAAATACCCTGAATCTTGGGAAATTGTAGTTCTGCAGCTGGGGCCTCCTGTAAACAATGCAAACATCAGCATTTCAGACCAGCCAGCCAGCTGCAGGAGCCAAATGAAGACTGTTTCCCAAGACATCAGACTATTTGTCTGGCAGTGGGCTACACTCTCACACAGCTCATGTCAGACAGAGAGTGATGCACTGTTCACCCTAGATCAGCCCACCAACACCTCAGCATAAGGAGAAGCAGGAATAAATTATTTATTCCCACCATCCCTGGAGAAGATGGGAACCAGCCACCAGCTGGTCCAGCAGCCTGAGCAGGGATGTGGACCCAGTGAGCAGTGTTCAGAACCGAGTATTCACTGTTCCCACAGTTGTTAGTTTTGGTATTTGCAAGCTGGACAGTTTACAAGATCAGGGCTGCATGCGCATTGTGGGAAACAGCAACAGCTTTGGAGAGCCCAAGTAAGCAGCAAGATGCAGGCAGGAGGAAATTCCATATCTTGATGGGGGTACACATGATTAGCAGTTGCCACTGATGCAGCTCTCCTTGCTGTTGAACTCATTGGCACTGCAGGGCAGGCATCGCTGATGCTCTGTGGATTGGTCTCCTGTTGGTCTCAGTAAAACCGAGAAAAAGTTCAGCCTCTTTGACTCCCAGGGAAGCAGTGAAGAGCTGTGTGGTTTTGCAATACTCCGTCAGTGGAAGGAACACCCCACCATGCCCACCAACAGCCACAAAGAGCCAATTTCCTGGTTTCTGCAGCGCGAGGAGGGTGGGAGCAGGGATGAACCACTTCAGGCACTGGGGTGCATCACACTCACTGTGGTAAACAGCTACCAGCGTGCAGAGCCAGTGAGATCCCCGCCTCAAACACTTAAACCCAATTCTGCCTTTTTTGCCCGGTGCTGCCCCTGTGCCCGCAGGCAGGCAGGGATGGATGGATTACTCATCGCCAAGGGTGAGGCACCCGGGACAGAGAGGATGGGGAAGCTGGGCCGTCCTGAATGTTGTCAGCTGGGTACACAGACTGGCTGTCGGCACAGACCACACCTGGGTTCCTCACCCTGCAAAGGCAACGTGAGAATTCGGGTGCCTTTATTGCCGCTTACCAAGCAGTCACCTAGCTCTTCCAAATGCAGGGAGAGGGGGTGGAACAGTGGACTCAAAGCAAATGTGGTGCTAGGCCGTCTCGCTGTGCATGAGTGAGTTGCATCGTAACAGTACAGTCTTCGTGCTCTGTTTAAGAGACCTTTCCAGGAGATCTGAGAGCACACGGCCCCGCTTGCCCGCCCTGATCCCCTTTCCCGTGCCCTTTTGATCCCATCCGAGAGGTATAGCCCTTGTCAGGTTTGTAGTTCCCCTCGACAAGCACGCTGTGAATTCCTACCCTGCCTGAGGAAAGGGTGGTTTGCTATCATTTTCACAAGGTGCTGACTTAGCAACAGAGCCTTTGGGCAGATTACAGTAAATTTACCGCACTCTTCTCAAAGACTATTTCCTTCAGTGCAGTGAGCTGTCTGCAGAGAGGTACTGACAGTTCCTGTGCCTTTTCTCCTCTCTACCAGCCAATTTGCATTGTGAGAAAGATGAGATCTTAAAAAAGGACAATTAGCGCCCTTGCTAATTACCCATACTAAGCATCTCAATTAGAGGCGTGCCCGAGGGGGCCTTAACCAAAGCTGGAGCTCTGCCGCGCCGAGCTTCACGTGGTGCTGTTCCTGCCCCCACAAGCACACGTGTGCGGCGCGGGGTTACCCGGGACACGCAGTGCTAACCTGACCTGGTTTGGTTTTCAAAAGGGAAAAATTGAAGAACCGTGACCGCCAGCTATCACCTGGGAAGCAGAGCCATTGTCATTGCAACCCTTCTAGGAATTTACTTTCCACATGTTCATCAGGTTCATTTTGGGTTTGCCCTCCGTGGGACTTTGCTACTAAATGCCTTGGGAAATTACTCTGTGCTGTGTAAAGTGCACTTCTCCAAGGTTTGGTCCCACTTTGCCCTATATCTTTCCTTCTCCCTTAATGGGCGAAACTGAGATTCCTGGGTTTGATATGGAGATGATGAAAGTGAAGAGGAGATTCTCTGAGTCTGAATACATGAGCAGAGGGAAACAATCATCCCATTCTTCTGAACCAAAGCTAAGCTAGGATGATGTCATAGCACACATCAGTGTAGGATCTACAGTTAAAGTGAATGGGATTATGGAAAACTTGGAAGTAGCATCTGAGAGAAGGGCTAGGAACCATGCAAAGGACCAGACTTTGGTGCAAGAGTAGATTGGAAAGATGCTAAGAGTGTTTGAAACTCAAGAAGGTAACAAAATATTAATGAATTGGCACCAACCAGCAACAAATAAATCCATTATTTATAGGGAAGACAAATAATTATACATGCAAGGTCAAAGAAGACATTCGCACCGAAGTTTCTTAAGAGACATGAGAGCAGAGAGTAATTGACTGTCTAGACACAGCCACGGCTGAAACACTGAAATCCTATGATTTGGATGAGTAGGAACAACTGGGCCATGTTGGTCAAACACAGCTTGTTCATGCAGGGAATTTCAAAAGCACAGCCACAGAGGAGATGGGTCTTGATGGCACCAGGGTCCATACTGTGGACACCAGGCTGAAAACCCAAGTCCTGAAACTTTTCCAAGCGGACCAGGGAGACTCCCACATCAAAGGCTGAGATTCAGACAACTTAGGGCAAGCTATATTTGCTGTATGGATTCATACTGATTCTCCAATAAACTCTGCTTTATTAGATTAATTCTTGTGTTTGCCACAGCATACTATGGTCCCAACCAGCACAGGCAGGCAGCCTCCAGCATCCAAGGATGCCAGCAGGAGCCAGCCCTAGCCAGGCTCTCTGGGCACAGGCCCCTTCCTCACCAGCCCTAGGACCTCAGGAGGTACAAAACACACTGGATTTAGGGATCAGAGGGAGCTAGGGAAGTGCCAGAGCCTGAGAATGAATGTAGAGCTTGCAAGAGGCAGCACGGTGCCTCCGGCTCATCTGACAAAAGATGGCACTGCCTTCTGAATTGGACATATTTAGGTGCCACCAGTGCAAATATACTTAATAAGCACTCAGAAGAAAAACAAAGAGGCACAAGGATGGACCACAGTGCCTTACATAACAAAAGAGCTGTGTTTGCTGTGGCAGACTTCTTTGCTCAGTTTGTTTAAAGCCACCTTGCTTGCTGCTGCTGCCAGCAAACCTGCTGCTGTCACTGGTGGTGCTGGCACGGCCACCTTGCTCTGCTCCCACCACAAGCACCCCGTCTGCCTCAAGTGGTGTGGGGTGAGGTCAGGCTTGGTGCTTGTGCCTGGAGACTCTTCTTTCCTCTTCTCACATCCTCCTGTGGGCATGATGAGGAAACAGCAAAAATCCCTCACACTGGCCATCAGTCTTTAAAAAGAAAGAGATACACACACACAAATATGAGAACCCAAGTTCCCAAATTTCTGCAGGAAGATCTGATGAGTGCTTGTTTTGGTTTTCAGTGTGGTATGCAGACTCTTTGTGGAACCAGAGGGTGTTTTCCCACTGAGGAAAGCATTTACTTTAAAGCCAGAAGGCCCCACAGTTACTACCGCTCTCATAGTTATGAAATACTACCACATTGGAGAGGAGAGAGAAAATATCACTAGAAGAAAGAAAATCAAGTACATATTGGCAGTTTAGGTAAAAGTCTGTTATTAATGATGCTGTCCCAGTATATTACCTTCACAAGGATTGCATGGATTTCCTTCACTTAACACTGGCCTGAAACACTGGAGGTGATTTGCTTGACATCTAAAAGTGGGTCAAAGACTCATGTCTAACCTAAATTAGATGCACAAGGACAGACTTTGCAGTCTTCCCATATTATTGGGAACTGGGAGCTAGTGAACAACCACACAATGTTTCCTAAAACTCCAACCCCTCTGGCAGCACAGAATGAACTGCTGCATGAATAGAAGGCTCATGATGGCACGTACACCTCCATGTAAGAATGCAGAATAGGGAAAGGAAACCAGATGGGACAAATTACACACCAAAAGAAAATGGATCTGAGTATACTATCAGCACCTGTATATCACATAAAGCAATTTGAAGCTGCAAGGATGAGTGTAGTTAAAGGACTTGGCACAGAGTGGATGCTATGCTGGAAATGGATGGAGAAATCAGGACTAGTGAGCTCTTGCTGTGACTGCTACTGTGAGAGAGTATATGAGATGCTGTTACAACAAGTGCAGCCTATTGGCCATCACTACCAACCTTTCACACAGCTCATTAGGGAAAGGTCACGGGTTATTTTTATTTTAATTCCCAAGGACATACTTGGTTTGCTTCACACACTTCCACACAGGATTTCAATCTATACACCCAGATCTCTCCACTCTTATAAACACAGCCATACATAGTGTGTATTCCTTCCTGCTTTTTACTTATACAGCAAAACACAAAGCCATAAAAAGCCTTTTCAAACTCCAGCTGTGCCACTTTATGGAAGCATTTGAAAACTATTACTTTTAATGAATACTCTAAAGGTCTCAGGCATATTATCCCTGGTTTGAAGATTGATTTAGAAGGAGACTCTTGCCACCCAGCACATCTGGAGTGGTGCCGTGCTCCAGGAGCAGTAGCAGTGTCCATGGGACTACTTGTGGAGGACAACTCAATAGCACAGGGAGACTCAAACTGTGATTAGGAAGCCTACCAGGATGCTGAACCAGTGGACTTTATCCTCAAACCAGTCTTAGTTGACAGTTGCCCATGCAGATTCACTGACACTGTCCTTGGTAAGGCTTTGGTCTCTCTCTTTTCATTATTTCAGCACCTCTTCACGGAGCATCACTGTAATGCTTCTGCCCTGGAGGAGGTGGCCCTCTTGCAATAACATGGTACTTTCCTTGTTGTAGCCAATTCTGGATCCCGCTTTTAACATACTGTCTAACACCTGCTTCAGGATAGTGTATCCCCTCTGCAGAGAGAAAAAAAGGACAGTGTTGGTAAGTGACTTGCTCAAGGTCGTGCAGTAAAGCAGTGGCAGACCTGTGGCGAGTCATTGGGACAGTCTGGATTCCTTCCTCTACATGGCTTGTCAGGACTTTGCATAGAAAGAAAATTTCCATGTTTGTCTTTTTTTTAGTTAATTCCACATGAAGAGAAGAAAGAACTTGCTTAATTTAAAAAATATGTATGTCTTATTGCATATCCCTCCCATAATGTAAGAATTTGTCCTTTTATAACTAAAAAAGCCTATAGCTTGCCAAAGCAGACTCCCCAACAATCGTCCTAGCATTATAGTAAGTGGCAGCACTGTGGACTGTTGCTGGAGATAAATTCACATTGTTCAGAAAGATAATGGTAGTTTGCATCTGGTTACAGTTAATTCCAGCACTGGTTTCCTCCCAGGCAACTTTCTTTCCTATTTAATGTTTGTTTAAACCTTCATTCTGTGGATGAAGTGGTTTTTTGTTAATATGATATTAATTTATTGATTTCATCACTTTTGTCACATCTGTATTTTTCCTTCTTAAAAATACTTCACTTACATTGTCATAAGGAAGAAAATACATTGGCCAGGAAGTTTCTGTCTGTACATTTTCTTAATGTGCACTGAGCTATGGCCTTAGAAGGTCACAAACAGACTTTCTTTCACCTCAAATAATGTCCTTCTAATTCTTCCCAACCTCCACAGATAACTAGAACAATACTAAATACCATTTGACACCATTAAACCCCGAAGACTTCATAAACGGAAATACACAGCAGTGAAAAAGGCACAACTCCTCCAAGTATCTCAGAGCATTCTCCAAAAAGAGATGTCTCATTTCACAGATGGGAAGATGAGGAGCAGAGAGATTAGGGGGAGGAGGGTCCAAATCATACTCTGTGAGAATTGCAGGGTAGCACACCCTGCTGCTGCTCAACACACTCCTGGGGTCTCACACTTACCCTTCTCTATGCCCAAGAAGATTCCAGTGATATCAGGGTGTATCAAGGCCTAAAAACCAGCACAGAATGGATGAAAGAGATCCCTGTATATTTTGTTCCCTCCTCAACTGCCTAAATGTTCCATGGGTGTGTTCTGCCACTCCTACACCTAAAATGAAGCAGGAGGGAATGATTTTTTTTGCATTAAAATGTATAAAATAGTGGAGACCACTCCAATATTTCAAGGAGCAGAGAAATATGGCCTGCAAGTGTTCCTCTGAAGTGCAATCAGCTGCAGCACGTAGCTGCTTCCTGTGTGCTGAGTGTCCAAAATCCCTAGGATAATATTGATCTGGAGACCAGCTAGCAAGGCAGTGAGGACAGGCCACATCCTCGGAGAGTGTGAATCAGCATAGCAATGTGGACTTTCACACATTGCACAGCTTTGCCTCAGCTGATGCTGTGGCTGCTTGCAGAGAGGGAGGGGAGGAGGTGAAGGATGCTGCCCTGGGCAGGTGCTGCATGTGGGTCCCCTGTCCACGGCACTCCATGGCAACACCATGGGTGGGACCCAGAGCTGCTGGGTGCCTCTTGGGTGTAAGCTCCTTAGAAGTGATCCTCACACCCAAAGTGCTACTTGGCTCTTTCCTCTGCTCTTTGTTTGGATGGGCACATTGTGGTAACATTTATGATAGGAAGCCTGTTGAGAAGCGTGCCTCGGATGAAAGGAAGTTTATGAGCTTATGCCTTGCTAACTTTGATGTGCACGGTTCACACAGCCCTTGGCTTCCTTTTCTACACATCTTAACTGATCTCCCCAGCTGGCTGGTTACACCTTTCCCTTCCCTCCAGCCTGCCTTGCAGGCAGAAGCCAGGGAGAGATTTCTCCTTCCCGGTGAGCCTGGATATTTCAGATCCCACAGCAAAGACCTCTGCTAGTGCCTGCTCAACCTTTGTTTCCCGGGGAAAGAAGTTGTATTTTCCACCCCACCAGCTTGCAACAGGGATCCTGTAAGATGAGCAAAGCAATTTTGAACAGTCAGTTGTTTGCCCTAAGCTTTGGCCATTGCTGTGGGACCATGACAGCTTGCATGGCTTGGAGAGCAATGGGGCCATAAGAGGGGCCAAGGCCACACATTTATATAATGTCTGTTCCTTTAATTTGTGGATGGAAATTTGCCTGTAGAGGTATGTAAGTATGCAAGTAAGGCATGGTGGCTGACAGTTTTCACCAACTGTTGAGACATTTAAGGCTTTTTTAAATCTATCATCTCCATCTCTTGAAGAGAGATACAAGCCTCTCTCTTCCTACTGTTTTCTATTCCACTCCTTCCCTAGGCACTCCCTTGAGGCTCTGTGTCTCAGATTTATTTCATCTATTTTTGAAGAAGAACAAGGGGCAGGTGGTGCCTGCAGAAGCTGAAAGAGAAAAGATGAACATATCTAGCACATGCCAAGAAAACAAACATGAAATCTCTGGAGCCGCCCGATCCTCTGGAACACTGAGCAACTTGCCACTTTCTTCTTCTTGATGTGCTTATTTTTATGAGCTCAAAGAATAAAGTATTGGATGTTACACAGCAGCTGCCCCAGGAAATAATTCACTCATTCCATTGCTGCAGACTTCAAGGAAAAAAAAAAAAAGAGCAATGAAGGGGGGGAGAAAAGCCAGTTCCTTTGCAAAATATCCAGTTTCCCAGCAGCTCTAACAGCGTAAATGAGAAGAATGTTTGGGTTTGGTGTCCCTCCAATTCTCATGGTTTCACTGAGGATTTTGGAGAATGCATTTACTCCTTTGCTAACTGCAAGAACAGATTTATCCTGCAGCCATGTGCTGAATGAGTATACAGGCCTAGAGGGAGTCTGAAAGCATAAACATTTACTTCATAAAAGAGATTCTGCAGACAGGAGGCCAGAGACAGTTGACTCTGGGTAAGCATTTGTGCTCCATTGTAAAAAAAAAAAAAAAAAGTCCAGCAGCCAGAAAGAGACATGCACACATTTCACACACCAGCCTTTTCCACAGTGGACAGTGATCCAAAGGGGCCCAGGAAGAGGCTGTCTCTTGACTGAGCCTGAAGTGCAGCAGTTCCAGCACTTCCATCTTTACTGCAGATGGGAAACCAGCCCCAGCTCTGCCTCTCACTATGCAGTGCTTCTCCTGGACTTGGGGTGAGGAAATGAAAAAATAGCTCCATAACCCTGGAGCTTTGGGTCTCCCATCCAGATGCTGTAAGGAGATACAAGCTCCTTTCCCACAACAGGAATGTCAATGAGGACTTGTCTCCTCTTTACCTGGCTGTTTATTTTCACAAAACTTATTAAGAGGGCATGAAGTTGCTGAGATCTCCACCCTCCTGATGAATTTGATTGAAATCTGCCAAATGTTAAAAGATGTTGTCAGGGACTTTCTTTCACATGTATGCAAAGCAAGACCCCATGAGCCTTGCTCTCTTGAGAAGCCAGGCTGCAAGTGCAGCAGAAGGGAAGCAGTATTCCAAGGGGAATGCTGCTGCACTGGCAGTCTGAGAGAGGCTCACCAGCCACCCAGCAACCTGTAGGCATGTGTGGAATTTTAGGAGTAACCTGTACCCCACTAGCTTTGGGTGACCTGCATTGTTTTCCAATAAAGTGGCAGCACATCATGATTTTTCATTACAACATCAAATCCCAATGTGGAGCAAAGGACCAAAGCAAGAGTTGTACACAAAATGAAACATCCTGTGGCTGTATCTTGCCATTGCACACTATTTATATTTTTCCTTCAAAATGAATAGTTAGGAGGTTCAGCCCTATCTGCCAGGACCAGGAAAACTAAGCACAGATGAAGTTTAAAGAGGATGTAGGAAACACTTCTGCAACATCCACCCAGGAGCTTGCCCAGGATGGAGGGGCCTGAACCAGAGCTGGGCAGCACACCACTGGGATCACTGCACCACATGGCTCCTCTGGCCAATGATAATCCTCAAGCAGAGTATTGTGCTTGCATATGAAAACAAAATTCTGACAAAGCTTCTGGCATTTTTTTTCATGCCATGGGGAGGAATTGATGGAGTTGTGCTTGGTTTAGACAATTGTTAATGTTTTTAGTTTTCCCTGTCTGATATAATTGCTGCTTGACTGTTCAGACTACAGCTCCTGGTGCTGAGGAAAAGAGTTTAGGAGCCTACCCACTGAGAATGCTTTTCCTCTGCTACCCACCAGGGTCTGACTATATGGGGACTGGGGGCACAGTGTAGCAAGTCTTTTAACTGATCACCAGTCTGCTTTTCCCTAAACATGTGTGGATGTATTTGATGGGCTGTTTTGAGATCTTAACCACCAATACATTTGTATTTGAAGAGGAAATCTACTGCCTTTAAACCACCAGGTTTAAAGGCAGTAGATTTAGTTTGAGACTTTAGCCACGAGATTCTTTATAAGACCAAGACTTTCTAGCTACCAGGTGATGAAAAACAGTGGTTGATCGCAAATACTGCTCTATCTCAACAAATTCCCAAGTCAGTTGAAGGACAGTCACAACCTATGCACAGGATAAGGAGCTGAACAGCTGATGAACCATGAGCATTATCATTACATGTATACAAAACCAAGCTGTTGAATCAGTTCCCTTCAGCAGCACCTTTCTCCCCTTTGCCTTTTCAGATCTCCTTAGTTTTCTGTCCAGATGAAGAAAAAATGGTGCAGATTCCGGACTTGATGGTAGAAAGGCTCATGCACAGCAGATGCACATAGGAAGCAAGGGGGAAACTAATCTTCCTACATGCCTGCCATTACCAGTGAAGATAGGCCAGCACTTCTTGAGGGCATTTCAAAAGAGAAGCTTCACAGAGGTGCTCTGAACTATTCCCCGCAGGATCCTCTTTCTCTCTGCCAGGTAGCCTAAGGCTTGCCTTTGTGGAAACCTCTTTAGATCCAGTTTCTTGGGGCTGATATTGAGGTTTGCTGTCAAGCCAAGAAAACCTTCCTTCATCTGCTTCTACTCAAGCAGCCCAAACCCGCCCCAAAGGCAATGAATAGCAGCATCCTCTGTTGTAAAGGCCTAAAACCTGGATCAGCACCAATCACTTGAAGTCATAAAGAAGGATCATCCTACTTGATGAAGCAGGCCTACAGCCCAGGGAAGTTAAGTGCCTGAGCAAGGCCCTGAAAAACCTGATCTCCCTGTGAAGCTCTGAGCAGGAGTTTGGACAAGAGACCTCCAGAGCTTCCGTGTGTTCCACAATGTAGACTTAAGCAAGAAACTCCACAGAAACAGAGCACTGTATGGTCCATCCTCCTTCCCATGAACAGAGGACTAGAACAGCACAGCACAGGACAGATTGTGATGATATACAACACATCTAAGGAAGGCATCAACAGGTGCTGCAGAGATGTGTGCAATGTAAAACCTGCCCAAAGCAGAGCCCTTAACCAAACAGCCCACTGCCCTCAGCCCTTTCTGCAGCCTCCGTGACTGCTGTTGAAATGAAGACTGCTATCTCGGCTAACTGCTGGTTCACAAGCTGTTATGTGGCCAGCAGTGAGTCTGGGGACTTAAAATAGGCAAGGATATGCAAGACCTGGAAAGAAAATGGTCCTCGTGGGGCTGTCACTCTCCAACAGTTAACTCTGAAAATTATTAATTTCAGGATTCCCAGGTTTACAAGCTCCAGGCTTCATGGTTATTTTCAGTCACTGCCAAAATAAAACTCAGTTTCCACATGCATACATTTTCCTCATACTCTCCCCCCTACTGGCCTCATCAACATTTTCTATCAGGAAACCCATTATTTATACTCTTCTGGCAAGGACATTATATTTCATCAGTATTGCCAGCAATGCCAATTTCCCCTCCTTACAGTTCTATCCTAAACTGTTTTCATTTCTCTCGCCTTGTATTTCTCAGTAAACCAATAAAGCACAAATTCTAAGCCTTCCAGTTTCCCTCTTTTCCCTCCCACAATAGTCATTGATGTCTAACCACAGACGTCTGTGCTTCTTTTCAATAACTGTGCATGCAGTTGCCTATAAAATATGCACATGATAGCGCAGGGAAATTCCACACACGTTTTCTCCATCTGAAGATATACTGGTTCATACGTTACATTTATATTGGGTCTGGATCATGTCCTGCCATCATTCTGCAGGGAGAAATCCCAAGGCAGTCAACAGAGGCTTTTCAAGCAGATAAATGACAGAACTTGGCCCTACAAGCGGAATATTGTATGATATATTTCCTTTTCTGTTTGCCAAATTGATGTTAAGAAGGGGTTATGCACTTAGACAGTCATCATAAGTTTCAGAAATAATCAGCAGACATTTTTACTGAAACTCCAGAAAACAGAGCAATTAATCAGAATATCACTGCTTTTTCTATGAAGTTGCAGTTGCTTTTATTTTACTGGCATTGCATCACATAGCAGTTTTTCCACCATGGGAGCTTTGAGGTCACTATTAATTTATGGGGAAAAACCTTTTTTACTCTGGGTTTTCTGAAAATACACAAACAAGCACCACTCAGACATGACATAACTGAACCACAGATCCAAGCCCCTCGCAAGTTCCAGTGTCCCCTGTGGTTCCCGCCAGATGTGCTGCACCCATGGAGAATGACCAGGGAGGATGCAAGCACATTGAACACGCTGTTCCATGGGGGCGGGTGGGCTGAAACAAAAGGCAGATAAAGATTGACACTTTGATGTGTGCATGCTCTGTGGAGGAGCAAAGTCAAATTAACAGTCTGAGCTCCCCAACAGCAACTGCATTGAAGGGGAATATTAATGCAGTTACCACATCTGCATCTCATTTTCCTTCAGTGTTTCCTAGTCATACTGAGTTCACCCACTGGAGAGTGACATAACAGCATGAGCTGATGGGAAAGTGTCTTGAGATGTATTATGAGGAAAAAATATGCAGAATATACAGATACAGCAGGGACAGAGGGAGGTGAACTGACCAAACCCTGCATTTTCCATTTATGAAAGATGAGTGGAGGCATTTTTAGGACACCTCCTGTCTCATAGACACCTGAAGCAGCAGCATTGCCAGGCCCAGTCCTCAGCTGTGCTCCTCTGTTACAGTTCAGCATTGCTTCTCTGGGTTTGCTGTGGCACAGAGATACACACACACACCTCCTGGCCTGGTGTTAAAGTGCTAAAGGACACCACTTGCCCCTGTGGAGTGTCCCAAACTGGGCACTGCACACACATCTGCACAGCACCCAGCGAGTGTGCCTGCATGGTTCCGCACCAGCACAGCACTTCACCAGCTCCTTTGGGCATCTCCTGGAAGACATCCACACAGACAGGTTCTGTGCCTTCAGGTAGGATCGAAACGGAGAAGACTGAAGCCACCTTATTCTAAATGACTGGAGTTTAGTGCTCGTTAGATTCATGGTGATAGGTGAATTGCCTTTACTTGCTTGAGGGCATCCGTGCTATCAGGCCATAAGTCTGTGTGTGTCAAAAGTTCACAAGTGGTGACCCAATTACCTGTCTGTAGCAGCAGGGCTGTGGTATCTGGCAGGCAGATCATGCAATACCTTAGCACTTAGGTCAAGGTACTAAGCCTTCTTGAATTGCACGAGATGTATCTGGTTTCGTAGAGAAGTCACGGACAAAAAATTAACTGCAGCACTGGAGGTAATCTGGAGAGTTTTAAAGATTTCTGTTGGATTTTATCACACTTAACATCGTGTCTGCTTGAGTTGCAACTAACAGCAAAGTTGCCACTGAATTTGACAGGGCAGGTCCATGGAAATGTGAAAAAAGTATCAAGTCCTTTTTCCTAGCCTACCTCCCCTCTCATTTAAGAACACTGCTGGATCTGAGGAAATTACAAGCTCATGGTCCCAGTGCAAATGAGAGGGGTATTGTTTTTTCTGTCCCTAGGGGAGCACCATAACAGTCCACTAGAGCTACCTGTCCATGTTGGGAATGAGCCCCAACAGGAACCCTGAATCCTACTCCATGTCAGCATTTCCCCTGAGCTGTGGGAAATCTCACAGTCAGATCTAATCGGTGCTTGAGCATGCTGGCATGGGTCCACCCACATTAAGAAGTAATGTCACTTTCAGAAAGTGACACTTCACACCATCCTCCACTACTGGCACCCTTCATCTGGCAGCTCTGGCTCCCCCCAGAAAGGTAGACTGTCAAGGACTTCTCCAAGAGCAGATACACCCAATGCTGATTTACAGCCTGCCTGCATCACCAGCCTGCAAGTGCCGGTGGTACATTTGTTCAAATTGTGTCTGCAGACCCGCCTGCCTCCAGCATTTTGCCCTCAAGAAACAGGGTGCAGCTCTCACGGGTGGGTGGGGGCCACACTCAGAAGTGGTGTCTGGTGCTGCATCTGAATGTGAGGTCAGGTACAGTCACCACAACAGCAGGAGTCAAAGCCAGTCTAAAACTCAGTCTAAAGCTTCTTTGTCAGTAGTTAAATAAAATCGGTAGCTCTGCACCATGCATTTTTTTCTCTTCATGCATTTCTAGCTCAGTAGAGGGAGAGAGGTGCCACACAAAGATTATGAGTGACAGGTTGATACAATGACTAAACATCTCTGGCTTATTTTAATCGTTAGACCAGCTAAGCATAGCTAGCACGTAATAAATTTGAGCTGCAATTAAAGGTCTGCAGCACTTTTACTAGATGGAAGTTCAAATCCCCAAACCTAATTCCTGTTCCTAGACTCTGGTATCATTTTAGGGGGGTGATATTTTATTCTTCCCTTTTTCATCAAAGATGACAGAAACTGCACTGGAGGCAGTAATCAGATGGCTCTCCTGCCACACGGCAGCATGAACCTCAATAGCAGCAGCAGCAGCTCTGTCACTTAAGGGATCTGTAGGTTTTGATCCTGGTGGCTCCAAACACAGACTTTATCCTAAACCTGAAGGCTGGTCTAAGCTCTGTCTGGAGCTCAGAAACTTGGTCTGTCAAATGACAAAGTACCCCTTAGCTCCATTCCTGGTGATTTATTCAAAGGTGCTAGAGTAGCTCAGTTTTAAATCCTGATGCAAGGGAAATTAGCCATTGTTTTCCTTCAGGGTCCCCAATTCACAACTATTAGCATTCAAAAATAAAATAAAGTTATGGCCAGCTGTAAAAATACTAGCTAAAGAAGTTGCAGATGTTCCTAGGGGAGCTACTGAAATATTTTGGCACCTTTGCTCTGTCATTACAAATAAAATGCGATAGTCGGTTAGGGCTGCAGTGTGAGTTCAAGTAGACAGAGAAAAACAGGAAAGCATTTAACAGTACTAATAGTGAATGTGGGTTCAGCCCTACAAAACGTTCACAAAAGCACTGCAGGACTCCAGCTCCCAAACCCTTGCTTTACCCTGATTGGCATTTAGGTCCTGGAGCATCAGTGCGTGGCTGCAAAGAAGTCAGGATTGCAGCATAAGCCTTTGAAAGTCCTGAGTGTGGGCTAGAGACATCTTTAAACAGGGCTTGGCCCAGGATAAGGGATCACAGCAGGCAGGTATAATGGTCTGACAAATACACTGCTGTGGGTAAACTACTTCTATCAGCTAAACTTCTTCAACCTAGCTCAAGTACCTCGACAAGACACTACCCCACTTCAAGTTAGCTCCAATACTGGCAATGGGGATATAGCCTGAGACTCAAAGGAGACCAAGTACCTTATAAAAATAGAAATAGGGCCCCCCTCAGGCATCTTTGAAATGTTTACTCCTAAGAGCAGGGCCTAGGCCATTGTGTATGTTGCAGAAAAGAGTAAATTGCTCTGCCTTAGGCCAGCCAGGAGGAAGCTTCATTCCAAGAGTGAATAGTTCCCGCCTCCAAATTCTTTCATCTTTCTCTGCCTGACTCTTTCTGGCTCATCTCTGGTTTTCCTCTTCTTTCCAGATGCTGTGGGGAAACTCTAAGGATTGAAGGATTCTGCCCTAATTCACCCCGAGGGAAAGAAACAAGATACATAGCCAAGTTGGTGAGGAAGATGCAATCAAAGCAAGTCATATGGCCCAGAGATAAGGAGGTGAGTGAATCAGTCACTATGTGACAAGGTAGCACTGGGAAAAAAAATGGGACTTACCCATTCATAAAAGCCTGCCTTGGAAAAGGAGGCAGAGTCAAGAAGCAGAAACTGGTCCAATGCACACTTTACTGGGGAAGGGGAAACTTGTGCAATGCTTTATGCAGAAGGTCCAGGTAGCAATATACACATGAACTGTGACCACAGAAATATCTCTAGGAGCCGTCTTGTGCTACCACTCACTGACATTCCCCAAGTTAACAGCTGGGCTGACATTAATTAGAAACCTTTTTCCCCTTTTATAATCTCTAATAGGTCATCTAATCCATGCCAACTGAATTGCAGGGTTTTTCAGAAAAACAGATTGTCAAAAGCTCTTTCGTCTGCTGGAAAGGTTTGAATAATTGGACATTTCTACTGGAAAATTAATCTCTAATCTAACAGACATCACATAGCTGAGATTTTCCTCAGTGATCATTTCTGCCCAGACAACTGAGCACCATGCTGTATTCTCTACAAACAAAATGTCCATCCAAGAAAAAGAGGTTACTGCACTCAGTACGGTACTCAGAATCTTGATATGCCACCAACTATGCATGACAAATGCTGGAGAGGAGCAAAGCCTACAGGAAGAAAAGAGTGTGCATGCTCTGGAGAGGCAGAAGGTCCCAGCCCACAATATTTAAGCCCAGTTCCAAATTTTCTCAGTGTTTCAGCCTTTTTGGACGGGAGTTTGGATCTGTGTGCATTTCTGTGAAGGAGACAAGGAGGAAGGGAGGGAGCCTTTTCTTTGTTCCCAAACAACATCTCAGCCTGTCTCAGGCTCACACACTAACATCTAACAAGCAAAGACAAACAACATCACAGCTCCACAATACTTAAGCTTGATTGAATGACGACAATTCCACGTTAAAATAAAAAAGAACATCAGAGCTTTCCACAGCTGCATCAACATTATCTATTAAAAAAAGCATGACACTACATGAAGCTTTGGCTGTGCAAGCCAAGAACCTAAATCAGCCATGGTTTGGAACGAGGCCATTGCTGAATTCTCGTGTAAAGCGATGCTGCCATATTGCTTACTTTCCACTGAGGTTTTCCACAAATTAACAGCTGTAGCAGACTCCCAGAAAACAGCAACTCTTTCCAAGTCTTTCTTCTCTGAAAATGTTGTTACTTCACTTTATTCTTCCCCATATGGAAGGGAAGAGGAGGGTAAAAAAAACTCAACAGCCCTATGAAACAAACCCAAAAAAACTCCAGACAGACTGTGAGAAAAATTAATCACAAAGATTGCCTGGAAGGAGAGCGGTTATCTGTAAAATTAAACCAGTGGTGGGCCCGATTTTTCTTTTCATTATACCAGCACGGTGGGATTGAGAATCAAACCCAGGAAAAATATTTCTGGAGCAGCCCTTCTGATTTATGACCATCTCAGCCACTCTGACAAGATCAGAAAACTGCTGGATTCTTTCCAGTTGAGCACCACCAAAGGCCAAATCATTCCTATTTAGGGAAAAACAAAACTTCCCTCTGGTTCAGCGAGAATAGTGTTTGGCACCAAGCACAGAGAAAACTGCCTCATTTCAGCTGGCTCGCTGAAGTGCAGCTGAGATGAAAAGGTGATACCAGGCTGGTGTGGGTGGTTTCAGATCATACTCTTTCCTCCTGATTGCATCTTGGACATCACTAGGTCCCACACAGGGTGATGCAGAGGGATTCATTATAAGTGACAAAAAACTCTGCTCTTAAAGGAAAAGTTATTTGATTTCTAGCATGCACAGATGGCTGTTGACTCACTTGTGAGAGGAGTGATGGAACTAGCAGTCTGGCAGAAGCATTGGGACTCTCAGCATTAGGAAATATGAATTCACAGAGCTGGTCGACTTCTGAAGATTTGTGAGCTATAGTGTAGTAAAAGGCAATCCTTGTGCCTAGAGAAGGGGCTTTCCAGCTGGTGGAGTCCTGGGTTTTGCCTCCTTGTGCCAACCAGCATGATGCAAAGATGTGGGTTGCCATGGGTACTTGGGTGTGCTAGCTGACAGCAGCACAGGGTGCTTTACAGAGAACAGAACATAAGGTCCCACAGGGCACCTGGTGCTGTGCTCTTCAGAACCTCCTGACCCCAGGGTCACCGCCGTGTAGCTATTCTACAGACAGACACTTCAAAACTTCTGCCAAATGCAAGTCCTTTTTGGGTAGGGCTAGGAGGGTGATAGCACCATGAGCTATGATGAAGAGAAGTTTAGAACCTTGGAAAGTCAACTGAGATGAGCCTGCATTACTGGTTGATGCTGTTACTGACTCCTAGGTGACTTACCCTGTGTGTCAGAGGCAATAGCAGCCTCAAGCCCAAGGGCCATCACAGAACTGTGCTGGCTCCTCTTCCCCATCTGTGCTGGCATGCTCTGCAGGTCACAGGAACCACTCATCACAGTCAGGAAACAGCTACCGCAAAGCCAGACTTCCTAATTCCAGCCAGCATAGGATGTGATGACTTTGGGTCAAATGGCAAACTGCACCACATGGCGACTCTCCCAAGTGCACTGCTGTCTGGGGAGGGACCTCATCTTGCTGCGAGTCCCCTGCCCCGAGAAGTCCTTCTTGTCCCTGTTTTGCTCAGTTTGGCATCTGATGGCTTGCATGTTATACTTCTGATGTAGACCATGTACAAAAGGAGCTATCAACAGCCAGTTCTCTATTCAGAGAAATTTCTCTTCAGATAAATTTTTTCCATAGTATGAAATGAATCAGCCCACTGGAGCACAGGATGCTGCTTCAGCTTCAAATTCAGAAGCCTCTGCAGCCCAGGTTGCTACTGATACAGTTCCTCAGATTTTTATGTCCATCTCACTCCTCTGAGATCCTATTATATTATCCAGGTCTCATGTGATCAGGGCTTACTTCACACAACAAGCTTGAAAAATAAATATACCTATCTTATCTTTCAAGAATAGCTACTGCCGATGAGGTTCAAAAAAAAACCCCAAAACAAACCACCAAACCTACAAGTAATGCTGGAGAACAAAGGACCTGATCCTTTCTCCTGACCCAAATTTTAAAAAAACATTAAAATATCCATCTACTAGTGAGGGGTTCTGTCCTCAGTGCACTCCCCAGCCTCAGAGACGTGCTGTCATACTGTTCGCTAATTGTTTTCAGTGTTTGATGTGAGTATTTTTGGCAGTCAGTTTGTCATGAATTGACACTTATTTTGTCAACCTATCTTCAGCAAAACTGCACACCCTCCCTCCTCGTAGACCTGTCAGAAACATAAAGATTACTCATTGCATATTTCTAAGAAGCTCCTGAAGCCAGCACTTAGAGTTTGCATAACAACCATTGTCGACAATCCACCTACAGCAGCTTAAAAATACAAATTTGAATGGGTGAAGAGAGGCCGGGAGTTCTCAGAAGGACGAGTCAGATTCAGGATTTTATTAATAGAACCGGAGGTGTTCTCATGAAGGCAAAAAAAACCCCCAAAACCCACTCTCTTGTTATCTTAGCTGTCATCAGCAGTCACCTTTTCAAAAACAGGCAGGCGAGATGCAGAGTATTCCTGTAGATGAGCAAACAGAAAGCTGCTGCAGAAAAACATTGAGAGCAAGATGGAGAGCAGCAAGCACCACAGATCATCTTCCAGGTCCTCCTTGGGAAGTTCTGGGTGTGCAACTGCCTGCTTGGTGTCTGCTGGCCTTGCTGAAGGGACTTGTTTTTTTGTTTGTTTGTTTTTGTTTTTGTTTTTGTTTTTGTTTTTGTCTGGTGCCACACATTTCACCCCTGGAGGGTTAAATGCCAAACAAAGGGAAATCACCAGAAAAACTCTCACAAAGCTGTTTGTGGCATGGGCTCCAGCACTCTCTCCAGCAAAATAAAGCAATTATATTAGCTGGAGTGCACAATAGGCACTCACCAAAATAGCAGATGGATTGATGCAGATCAGCAATGGCTGTTGGTGAGGGCAGGGTGGAGTAGAGCACAGGACAGAGAGGATGATGAGTGGCTGGCTGCGTTTCTGCCATGCTGCCCAGCCCTGCACCCAGAGCTCAGGAAGGAGCAGTGCAGAAACCTGGCCGCCTCCTAACCTGGGACTTGCTCCTGGAGGATGACAAACTGCAGCACAGCAGAGAAGGTGCTGCCCTGCCTGAAGGGTTTCCCATGCGCTTGTGCCACCTTCTCTCAGGTCTTGGGGGAAAGGAAGGACGTTGGGGGTGGTCACGAGAGTGAGAGGCATGGGCAGGAGAGCCCAGAGAATAACAGCGACATCAGAGGCACCATCCAGCCATGTTAAAAACCTCCACTCTGAAAAAACATCAACACTCACAGTCTTTTCCGAGCCAAATTCCCAGCCTGTTAGGTTCACCATTAACAACAATCCCTGCAACTTTCTCAGCCTTGCTGTTTACACAAGCTAGAGCTTTCATACATAAAACTCTTAAATGAAAACATTAAAGAGCAGCTGGCGCCTCTTGGAAAACTCATAAAAAGTCTGTTTCCAAACAGTGTCGCTTCTATACCATAAATTTCTATATTTCTCACTCCCCTCATTCCTTATTTCTAAAGACATTTGCATGAAAACAGGAACTTTGTTTATTAAAAAGTTCATCTGTTCCTGCTGTTAATTTCCCACCTGAAGCCAGAATCCCCCGGGTATGACATCATTAGCACAGCTCTGGAAATGATCATGAAGTCACAAACAGCGGGTTAGGGCTCCACTCAGAGAATAAACAGCAAGAAGACAGAACCTCTGCCACTGCCAAACCCCACATCCTTATCCAGTTTTTCCTGGAGCAACATCCCATTGACTTCAGTGGGACATTGACCAAAATAAGGCTGTCAGCAATTCCCGTTTCAGCCATTCCTCCCTTCCTGTTCGTGCCTCCAGGGCATCACGGACTTGCCCTGTGCAGCAGGTCTGGGACAGGAGAAGCCCTGCCCTGGCATAATGCTGGTCCTCCCAGTGCCACGTCCTCACATTGCTCCCTGCAAGCAGGGGCAAACCGAGGGGGACACCACCTCATCCCTATATCAGTTCCTATGGGTGTCCCCCTTTCCAGCTATTCACCATGATATGTCCTGCTTGCATGAAGGCCATCATGTGGGGATCTCATGCAGTCCAGGGGGGTAGCTGCTGGGATGCAGGAGACCAGAAGGGAACTCTGCTGCAGGTGCCCCACACTGCACAGGGGGCTGGCTGTGGGGGAGTGGGGCTACCCCATGCAGAGCCATAGACAGGAATAGCTGTGTAACAGTGCTGGAGACTGGAGATGACTAAAGGCACCTGAAGATCAAGGACAAATGTCTTCACAGGGAGACCTATAGGAAGGAGAGATGTGTTTCATGTGCAGAGGCAGAAAAAAGAAACACAGGAGGTAAAATGTCTCCTTGTGTGAGGATTACAAGACAAAGCAAAGATGTCTTTTATCAGAACAGATCCAGCAACACTAATCAAATCTCCATTTTCACCTCCTGCTCCATGAAAAGCACAAGAAAATGACTGTGAGCTTAGAGAGCTTCATTAAATCTCTTTTCACATATAAAATCTCTGACACAGTTGAAGCCCTTCCCTCCTATCACCAGGCAAGCACAGCTAACATATAATTGCTCAGGCCAAACACTGCTCGTTTTTAATCTGATACCTATGCATGCAAATGGCGTATTTGTCATGTGATGGCTCTCTGCATGAAGCATGACGTGTTTGTGATGGGTCTTTGCATGAGTGCCACAATGCTGGGTTGCTGCAGCAGCAAATATAATCTGGCTCTACACAACCAGCACTCTCCATCCAGCAGCCTGTGGTAAGCAGGCTGTTTGTCTCCCTGCCTCCCCACCCTGGGCCACGTCAGCAGCTAGTCTGGGCTGCTCAATCCTACTGTTATGGAGCAGACACCTGAGGATAGATGTCTGAAAATCTACATACCTGTGAGAATGGGATGGGGATGACTGGGACAGAGACAGTCTGGTTTGAAACAAGGTTATTAATATTGCATGGGGAAGGTGAAGGCAGAATACGGGATTGATCAGATACAATCCTTAAAGGATTTCTTTAGTTCACGCTTGTATTCTAAGCTTTAAAACCTTTGCATACATATTGCTACATCTTTATTCAGTGCTGGTGCTTGGATCCTGAAGAGTGTTTCAGAAATATTGACTATTTGTTAAATATGAGCAGGTAATATTTGGTACAGCAGAGGGGAAAGGAAAAAAAGAAGATATGTATTTACTCTTGCAAATAAAGCCTAAGTTCTTCCCTCAGTGAAATCACTGTGATTTGATTGATCACCACAAAGCTGCTGCATGGTGGCAGTGCTCTGTTTTCATGACCTGATTTGTGCTTGGCTGCAGGGAGACACTGTCTGGGGGAGAAGGAGCCAATGAGCACTCCTGATGCATGGCATGGCATGACCATCACGTGCCTCATCTCCCTCAGGTCTGCCACCAGGTCCCGCTTCCCCCAGCTCCCTCCAGAAGAGCCCATAGGCACCACAGCCTCCCATTTCCTTCAGTTTGGTCCATTGTTATAGCAAGTCCAAGTGTTTTCCTTGGCATGGGCCAGTAGTCCCATAGTACTGTACTTCCTCCACACAGAAGAAGTGTTATTTAACAGCTCTGATTATTTTGGAGAGTTGTTCAGCCTCTTTTTTTAAAAAAAGGAGAATATATTGAAACTGATTGTATTGGCTGCTTGTGCCTATTTTTTCTGGATGGTCCTCACTCTCTTTGTATAAAATGTGGGATGCAGACCCGGGCAACTTTTCAAGAAGGGCACAGTGCCACCGTCACGTGTGCCTTGTTTAAAGGAGTTGTCACCTCTGTCAAGATAAGCATGCAAAAAAGGGAAATGCAGGCACACTGGGAAGAGGTGTGCAGTCTCTGCTCTTGATCAATCCAGTACACACCCAACTGAGTCAATAAGAATTTGGTCCAAAGCAAGTAACAACAGGAAGAGCTGATAAAGCTCCTCTGGGTGCTGTTATTTATTCCTTTAGCACACCTTCTGATAGCATAACTCTAACCTGTCAGAGAAGGGTTGCCCTCATTTCTTGATGTGCATACAGGCAGACAAAGAGTAAATATTTCAGTGCAACTGAAAGTGTCTCTGACTCATCATATCATCATCATTTTTCTGGAAGCCACTGGCTTCATTCTCTTTCCTCAGCCTTTCCCTTAGGACAGTTTACTCCAGGATCTCTGCATTTTCTCAGAAAATACCTAATGTTCTCTTTGAGAGTCAGTATTGTTAATTTTAAAGAGCAATCAGGAGACAAGCCCTCCCTTGCTCTGCCGTCCAACCCTTGTTTTACCATTTCCTTACTTTCAAGTCCCAGTGTAACAAATGTTCAAGGTCTTCCTCCCACCTGCTTCTCCAAGGCAGTTTTAAATTAGCCATGATTTCCTTCTCTCCTCAGCTTCTCATTTTTTCCAAAGTCTGTACTATCAAATCCTAACGCCCTCCTTTCCTCTTTGTTATTTGAGGCAGCCCCGCTTTGTGCTGCTCATTCATGAGGACACTTCCACCCACTCCACTGAGCCAATATTCTCCACCTCTGCTGTGCATTAATGCTTTCATCCCCACATTAGTCTAGCTCTGACTTCCAGCAGCTGCTTTTTATTTCAAGGGAGGGGGTGGGGGGGGGCGTGTTTTGTTGATGTTTGTTTGGGGTTTTTTGTTTTGTTGGGGGTTTTTTGTTTGCGTGTGTGTGTGTCTGTTTTATGAGTAGACCCTCACATTCTGCAGGGCTACAGAGTCTTTCTGAAGTGAGTACTTTCTTGGGAGGAGGGCAGATCATGGCAACAGAAGTGAAGGTTGCTTGCTGGAAAGATCATTTGTTCTCTTTGGTATGAAAAAGAATTATTGCTGCTAACTCCAAGTGGGCCCTCCCTCTGCTCCAGGCATCTTTACAGCCATGAAAATTACAATGTCACCGGTATTAATAGGAAGAAATGGCAATGGCTCGCTCCACTACAACTCCCTGCGCCTGCAGTGTTCCCTATAACAACTGCAACTTCAAATTAAATTGAGAAGCTGCCTCCCCAGCCAATGCCTTGAGCAATCTTACCCAGAGGAAAGTGGGGCTGCAGGGCATGACTGGAGAGGCAGTGAACCTCCAGGCTGCTGGAGTCCATGGGGAAGTAATGAGGGTGGTGAAACACTGGCACGTGTTACCCGGAGTAGTTGTGGATGTCCCATCCATGGAAACATTCAAGGTCAGGTTGGACAGGACTCTGGGCAACCTGATCTACTTGAAGATACCCCTGCTCATTGCAGGGGGTTGAACTAGATGACCTTTGAATGTCCTTTCCAACCCAAACTATTCTATGATTCTATGAAATCTGGCAAGCATCCCCATGGGCAGAGCAGGCTGTGGCCCCAAGGATAGTGACCCATGGAGAGCTGGCACAGGCCAAACAAACTCCCGTATGATGAGTGTGAGGGCTGGTCAGCCAGGCCACAAGCACATGCCACCACAGCTCTGCTGGTGTGACCCTGGCCAAAGCTACCTCCAGAAAGCAGCTTGGGCTGGAACAGTCCACCAGTACTGGGGCAGGTGCTGGGCTTACTCATGGCTTTTCTACTCCTAGTCTGGACATGGTCTCATCAGTTTGACAATGTCATCTTACCCTAGCCTTGTGGCTTCTCTCCCACTTCTCTGAATTGCTCTGCAGAACCACCACCGCAGAGGCCCACGGATGCCTCCCACCTCCTGCTCCCTCTCACTTCTCTGGGCTTTCATTCTCCAGACTCTTCTCAACTCCTCACTTTATTTCTTCTGTTCCCACACAAGGATCCAGGAGCCATAAATGGATCAAGCTGTGGCAAGATCTAAAACTGTCCCATCTTTACAAAGCCAGAAATACCCTGCAATCTATGAGAACTAGCCAGTCTAGCCACAAGAGTGACATATCCAGACCTGGGATATAAGGGTTAAACCTGCCTGGTTTCTAAAATCCCATAATACTTGTGTGCACAGAGCTGTTACGTTGCAATTTACTCTAAATTGATACTCCATTTATCTGTCCATAGTCTTGGCATCTTGCTGCCCCTGCACTCCTAAATCACTCTACTTAGACTCTCCTTATTTAATTTTCCAGCTCTTCAAGCGAACTCTTCCGCTAACGGTCCCTGCATACCTCTGAGTCCTCACCTTTGAAAATGCTGCTCCTGTCTCACTTTCCATGCAAACATGTGAAGGCATGGAGTTGAAATGTCATGCCAGAAAAAGCAACCCAGGTTGTTTCAGTACATGCAGTGGTCAGCATGCCCTGCTGGAGAGCCTACCAACATGTAACTAATATCCTGAGTTTTCGAGCCAGACGAGTCCTATTCCTTCTCTTGTCCAAACCACAGAGACAAGAACATCCAGCCTCTCCAACGTCTCACAAATCCTGGGATCAACGTGGAGATACAGAGAGGGGAAAGCCAAAAAACCACCAAGCTGCCCAGCAATGCTGGCATTATGATCTTGGACCTTCTCATGCTTGTAGAAGTAGTCATGCCACTTACTGGAGTGGACAGGCTGTGACATTTGATGAAGGTATCCTACCTAAATGCAGTAGTTGAGACCTCCCTCTTGAACTTACACATGAGTTTGACCCACTTCTGCTGAGATAAAGAAATCTGAGAAAAGCCTGGGGAAAATGGAATCTGGACAGAATAAAAAGAGACATTTACATACAAGAAACAGCTATAACACCACAAACCCATTCTTTTTTTTCTGCTAGCCTGCCACTCCACTTTGAAAAATCCTTCTCAGTCTGCAGGCTTTAGTCCTGTGGGTCAGGGGAGCAAAGGCACGCAGCAGTGCATGTTAAATATCCTCCAATGTTCCAGTGGTGACAGTACATTTCAAACCTATGGTGTGAAAGCCCCTTTCAGACCCCAAGGCAGCCCTTGCTTTGCTGTGCTTCTTCACGGGCACCAGAATCAGCACAGAAACACATCTGCCTAGGGCTGGCATCTTTGATTTATTGATTTATTTTGAATATGTTGTTCCTCTTGCACATCTAACTCTCCCCTCCAAAGACACAAGACCTTTTCACTTTTCTGATGACTTCATCCTTTGTGCTCCACTCCCACAAGCTATAGGTCAGGGATCAGATGACAGACTTGACCCAAACTGGCTGACAAAGGCTTCTCATCTGCTTGGCATGGCATTCAGAGAAATCGATTCACTGAGGTGTCAATGCTGCATTGCATTCAGCAGCAGTTTCTAGGCATGCCATGAAAGGCACCATCACATCAGTGGGATTATTGACCCATTCAGTAGAAACTCTGGTACTGAGCATCCTTCTCAGTTCCCCACAGTCTGAGGGCAAACCTTCCTCCAACCATGTGTGTTATACTGAGCATAAAGAATAAAAGTTTCAGTTTTGCAGAGTTGCCTTCCCAACACTTTTCACAGGCACCCCAAGGTTCCTTCTGAATGAGAGGAATGCCATGTCTTCCCAATATCAATGGATATTTCATCCTTTTTGCTGTGCAAGTTAGGTGTTCAAGGAGGTACTGGCTAGCATGGAGACAGGAGCAGGTACAAATAGAAATATGCCACTGCTGTTCTTTAAAGACAAAGCACAAGGAAAAAGCATCCTCAGAAGATAGGTCCTGTCATCTTCAAGCATACAGGTCAGGCCTGGACTTTCTTTCTAATCTTGCTCCATCTTGCAACTGAACCAGATTTTATCCCCCCACAAAGTCCTCCACATCACTTCTTCTCATTACCAATACTTTCCTGAGTATCTATGTTCTCCGTTTTCCTTCTCAAGTCCTTATGAACTCATTTAGCACTTTTGCTGGTTTTGCCTTATTAATAATTGTCTGTTCCTCTATTCTTTCTCACTTTTTTCCAGGCAGAAGGAGGGAATATGCCTTCCCAGAATTAGCAGCCCTGTCCAGGAGTGTATCTCATTGGTGGGCAAGTGTTCATGTTCTGCTGGTGTCCTTATCCCTCTGCCCTCAAACACCACCCACTGGGCAATGGGGCACTCAATAAGACCACCTCACAGTAGAAACCAGTTGCCATAGCAGTAACATAAATGTTCTCAATTCCTAAAATTTGCAAAAGATTATGCTCCACTTTTTTTTTTTCACAAGCAGCCTGGTGTGGTACAATTAAAGACCCATTTAAAACAGGTGACAGTAGATCAACAGTGTTTAAATGGAAGTCTACAGATGTTTTCGCCAATGGTATCTCTGAATAAAACAGGGACTCCAACAAGGCTAGACATAGTTTGGCTAAGGATCAGACCAAAGATATCAGAACTTTTCGAGTGCTTTGAATGTTTTAAGGTAGTACATCCATCACTAACTGAAGACAGAGTTTGTTTCTTGAGATATATTTGAAGTAATTTGCAAAAGCAAGCATGAAAACTGAAAGCATGACAGAAATGTGCTCTGAATGGTTACACTACACTGACTATGGAAGGAATTCAGCACAGATGAGAGAATATATATATTATGTGTGTATATATATGTAAAATTCAGTTTGGAGCTGGCTGGCTGGTTCCAGCTCAGCTGTGGTGCCCCAAAATGCCCCATTCTGCAGCCTTCTGAAATGACAGGCTGTCTGTTATGAAAATCACTTTGAACTTTCATATTTCTGGTCCAGAGTCTCCCTCTATAATTCTCCTACGTATTAACTGCTTTTGCATATGATAACTGTTTTCAAAGTCGAGTTGCACATTCAGCATATCTTCAGATTGTGGTTTCACTATGCTAATTGCCAGTGCTCCTCTATTCTGGTACTGTATTTGATGCATCCCCCCGCCTTTTTACCTCATGGGGGACCCCGTCAGGGCTTGCCTCCCAGCTCCAAGAGCAGAACTGAACATGAGCCCATCCAACGAAACAGGCTGCTCGCATGGAGAAATGCCTCACAGTTTGAGATGGAGCCTTGTCAGGTTGCCGGATAAAAAAAGCCCTACATTCATTTCTCTCGCTCGCAGGCTCGCTGCTTAGTCAGCTGTTACACCGCCGCATAAAACCTTTGCTAAAAGAGCTGTGGTAGAAAATAGCTGATCAGTAAGTCTGAAGTGTCAGAGCTGTCTGGGTAGGTGGAGGCACTAACAGGAAGGCAGGAAACCCAGTCTGTAAGCTTCGGGCTGGGAGAGAGGAAACCGTTTCCATTCAGTACAGAGATTGCAGGGCAACACTGATGGGAGGGCTCAGGCTCAGCCAAAAAGCCATTTTTTTCTCCTCTGGTTTAATGATTTCTGGTTGCTGGAACTCGGCACCCCAGGGAGGAAGCGTGGGCCAGCCTACACTGAATGCTGCTTCTTGCTCCTACTCTTGCAGCCGCAGGGAGGGGAGGCAGAGGATCTATAAACATATTTCACACAAGTGTGTGTGAAATAACCCACATAAATCACCCTGCGAGACTTTTTTTAAACTGCCTGCTACCTGTAACACCAGCCACAATTAACACACCAACTTATTTACATGTCATAAATCCATGGCTCACAAAGACCTGTTGTACTGACTTTTCACCACAGACCTGCGAGCTTTGGTAAATTTGTTAAATCAGACTCACCCCTTTCTTATAAAGGGTTCAAGCAGCTCACAGCAGCATAATGGTAAATCAGACAAGGGCTGCCTTGTCCTCCCAGACGCTGATCACAGCTCTAGCATTCACCCCTTTGCAATTCCTGATTAGATCTGGGAATAGATCCTGCACATGGATCTAAGTATGGGGAAAACAATGCACCAAAGATCTGGAGTTCACTAAACTCCTTGGAGCCCCCACTGACATCTCCCAGCCTGGCAGCTGTTCCAAGGCAGTTTTCAGTTTTAATCACAAATTATTCTCCTGACAGCCCACAGTAAAATTAAAGCAAGTATCACAAGACAAAGAGGCTTGACTTTGGTTTACAAATTTCATGCAATATCCTTTGGGGGTTCTAGTTGAATTCCAGGAAGAGCAAACCAGCCCCTCAGATGCAGCAGTGCCCAGGAGCGCCCCGAGGCAGCAGTGCTGTTGGGTCCCTGCACTATCCGACAGCGGTTTCCGCACATGCCGGCACCTCTGGCCAGCCCCACCGGTGGGTTACGCATTGCTGTGCCCAAGTACACACTGCTTTGGATGTCACTGCACCTTGTTCCTTCCTTCTCCTCCTCACTGACCAAGACCAGCAGGGAAATGCATCTCTTACAAGCAGTGGGAACCAGACTGTCTCATACCAGGTGTGCGTTGTGTGAGGGAAATCAAAAGCAGGTTATGTTTGAACCTGCAGTACCCACCCGGCTTGACCGAGCCATAAAAATGCAGCTGTGTCAGTACAGAGACACCCAGAAGTGTCCATTTGCTCCTGTGTGTGCAGGCATGTTCTTGCAGCATGGTCTGAGCACTGCCTGGCACACTGAAGCCTCACTGCAAATTAGGGATGAGGGATTATTTTTCAGTTTCCCAATTGCAAACTAAGGATTTACCCATCCCTCCATCCCTCCCACAGAGGTCTTGTGAGGATAAACTGAGTTATTTGAACATTTTGAAGGCTGGAAGTGCTAAGAGCCAGACGGGAGGGAGTGGTCCAGAGAAGCAAAGAAGCAGAGCGTACATTCAGTGGAGGAGTTGTTCCAGCTAATGCACAGAGAGCTCCCTTGCTCCCTAAAAAGCCACTCCAGACAATGCCTAACAGAGTGCACGTATTGCAGAGCCTCATGTGTTCCATTTTCCTGGAAAAGCATGGAGCAGCGGTGGTTTCGGGCTCTGACCGCTCAGAGCACCACACCACCTCCAATGCAAGTTCATCAGCAGAATTTAGGTCCCACTTTGCTCATTCCTTTTCCTGCTCCATTCTTGGTGGCTTCCAAGGGCAGATGTTTCCACGCCCCTCTGCCCAAAATAAGGCAGGAGTGTTCCTTGTCCTTCATGGGACTTACAATTTATCACAATTACACAATTACATCACAATTTATCATCTTTAGTCAATGGGGTGGAGGCCAGTCAACCCAAACGGCACCATCATACCAGCAGGCAAAACCCCCTAAGAAGTGCAGCAATTCATTCATCTTGCCAGCACCATACTGCCAAAGGGGATGGTAGGAAGAATATGATCCATGGGCACCCACAGCACGCACCAAATCCAACAGCATGTGGAGATCCAAATACAAAGCACCCTTGAACTCAGCATGGCAGGCCAGTGGCTGGGAACAGAGAAAGGGATGGATTTTCACACCCCTATTCACTGCTGGCTGAATGATCTCCTGTCACACATGGCCACAATCTCCACACAATTGAGAGAAGGGAAAAATCTATGTACTGCAGCCAGAAAATAACCTGCAGTTGTAATCATGCTACCTTTTAGCTAAGAAAGGTGTTAAGAACAAGAAGGATTGAACAGAAGAAGCGAAAAGGGCTGTTCTGGACACTCCAGCAAGCTTTCCATCTCTTCCCCAAGCAGAGCAGGGCAGAAAGGCTGCAGAGTGGACCACCAGTATATTGGCATTTTTCCCACTAATTGAAGTTTCCACTCACATAAAACTATCCCATGCTAATACATTGCACTTTCATTAAAATCATGTCGCTTCAATTCTTTATATTTTTATTATGGCATATAAATTACACTGTCCAAACAAAAAAAAAAGCCATTATAAAATGAAATTCTGAAATTAAGTGTTCCATTCTAACCAGAGAAAAAGGGAACATTTTGAACAAAATAATTTGGCCTGTATATTTTTATAAACAAAACTGTGTCACAACAAATGCAATCCTACAAAGACCATTTGTATTAATAAAATGGTATTTTTGCAATAAAAAAAAATTGCTGGCAAAGTGTTCAGCTGGGTTTATTAGTATCATTAAGAATCCTCCCACACTCTCTTATTTTTCAGCAGCTAGGAAGGAGGTTCGTTCAGAATTTCATTATTTGAAAATGAGGCAATAGATAAAATAAAAAATAAAGAGCAATTTGTACTCCTATAATGGCTTCCTCTCCAAAGCTTCACAGCAGTTTACAAAAAACTCTGTGATTTAACCTCCTCTCTTGCAATGTAGCTATTCCCCCTTTTTATGGTTGGGAAAAATATCTCTTGAGAGAGTCTCTGTTCATTTCAAACATCTGTATTCTGAGTGCCAAGAGTGGGATTTACCACAGTTTATTGTGCTCCAAATCAGTGTCTAGGATAGGTACTCAGTATTTCTAGCAAAAAAGACCACAGGCATCTCGCATCAGCTATCCCAGACTCCTGGAATCTGCTACGGAGCTGGAGTGAATTTGGGACAGCAGGAAACTCAACCTCTGTTCCTTAGCTCTGGGCTTCTTCTCAATTTCCAGGCTCCAGGGCATAAGAGGCAGTGCCTTTCACCTTGTTCTAGCCTTTTCCAAAAACACAGGGGATATTTCAAATGTTTTGTTAGGCACGAATAAGCTCTCTGCAGAAACATTGACTGGCTCAATTCTCTTTTGTCCATTTTACAGCCTCTGCATTCCTGTTGGGCGACATTTAAAGATGCAAAAGAATTCCCGGTATTTAAAAAACTTCTTATTTTTAATGTTTTCTGGTGCCAAAACTGACAGACGTCTGTGCACGTATGGAAAAGGCAGGAAAGCAGGGCTCTTTCTGGGGAAGAAATGCTTCTTTCATTTCCTTCCCTCTTCAACATCGGTTGATATTAATTTTAAACCTGGCTGGCACTCCACAGCAAGGAGAGTGAAAGATCTTGTTCGTTCATCCAAAAAAGTATCAAATAGGTGTAGCTGCAATTTTATAGCAACCCCGCCAAGCCATTAAGTTCCCAAAAGGACGGTGGCTTTCCTGGCAGCACAGGGTTTGCCGTATCAGATGCAGCAGACTACTAGATCACAAAACCTTACTGCTTCATTCTAGCCATGACCCATATTTCATCCTGTGCTTCAGAGGAAGATGAAATGCCTTCATAATGCATCCTAAACATTACCATATGGAAAAGTCTTGCAGCATTTAAAAAGGATAAGCAAGTAGGGACCCATGGAAGTACTAGGACACTATTGCATTCATTTCTAAAATCCCAGTGGGACAATTATAATGTTTCTAATTTTCTGTAGTGAGGAATTGTTTTCCTGCTATATTCTATAGGTAGTGGTGATGAGAGCTCTTCATCACAATAAGCACAGGACAGAATGCAAAAATATCCTGATGCCCAAACCTGTGAAAAATCGAATTCCCAAACTCTACTGTTTTTAATGCAGGTAGGCCAGAATTCGATCTGTACCTTTAAAATTGTATAACGGCAGTAACTATAAAGACTTAGAACCAGCACAAGGACTAGTGAGGCCATTAATAATAGTAATAAGTGCAGTTCTGCGTGAGGAAAACACTTAGCCAAGGAGTTAAAAAAAAAGTAATTTTAGAATATGTTCCGTCCTCTGTAAAACTCCCACTGCATTTGTACAATGCAGTAGCAATTAAGGAGCAATTCCCTGTCTCAGAAAAGAGGCTGCAATCAACTCTCTGTTATCAGATGTTGCCTAGGAGGTCAGGAATGCTCCAAATGGTGCTGCTTCTCCTGGGCTCTCCTTGCCCTTGGGGCACAGGCACCAGCCGGGCGTCCAGAGCCGCTCTCTGCTTCGCAGCCGCGGGGCAGGGACTGCCCGAACAGCCCTTCCTCCAGGTAGGATAAGGAAAGTCCACGTCTCTGCCAGGCTGCGCAGGGAGAGCAGGAGGAATAAAAGCAGGACCCCTCTTGCAGGCATTTGCACCGTGGCGTCATCTGCAGCATCATAGCTTTCCCTGGAGAAATGGTCTGCGTGGGAATGGTGGACATGCTGCTGGGCACCGGACCCCTCCTCTACGCTGCAATGGCGTGAGTCCTGCCTCACTGAGCACCGTTGAGAGCCAGTAACCTCCCAGTCTCCCTCCTGCCCATGTATCTCCAGCTGCCACAGGTCTACAGACCTACAGCTGCATTTTGAACAAATATACCAGACGTTTCCTTTTCTTGTACTACTTTTTCTTGGGCAACTCTGGAGAGCAAACTGCACATTTTGCTCCTTGGTTGCACAGCTTCAGTGTCCAAATCTCCCTCTCCTCAGGCAGTAAATGCAGCTATTGTTTTGCCCGTTGGTCGGGTTACTCTTTCTTTGGAGAGCCTCGTGTTGCTGCCAAGGTAATGCACGATGTTACACACTTTAGAAACCAGCCTGGATTGTGTAATGCTACCCTACCACCACCACACAACTTAGGACTGTGTCAACCCAGAGGAAAAACAAGCCTGGAAGCTAGAGGAGAGAAGATTAAAGCAAAGCAGCAGCATGGTTTTTAATTGTGCCTTAGAATTTCTAATCTAGTTAATGGTCCTTCCAGCCCATCCTGTGTAAAGACATGAGCATGTGGCATGTACTGAAGGAGGATCAACACTGACACACTGACAGATGCACTTATTGGCACAAGAGACTAGATTAGGTTTTGGACTGGATTTTTTAACTTGTTAGCTAGCCAGCAGCAACTTGCTTTTTTGGACGGGAAGGGAGGGATCAAACAATTGCTGCAGAGGGATATTAGTTCCCTGGCACTTCATCTTCTTCCATTACAGATTCTCTGCTTGAACATGAGACAATGCTGCCATTCCTTCCCCCTGACTCACTGGCAATTCTTTATCCATCTCTGGTTTGCTGCTTTGGAGATTTTTTTGGATGGAATTTGATCACCCCCGCCTGCCCTTTTATTCTCTCTCCATATTTTTCAGCACTTCTGTCTCCTTCATCACATCCCAAAGCTCCGCTGTGTAGTGAAAGCCTGTAAGTTAACCAGAAGTTCAATGCATTCACCTCGATATCATGCAATTTTGCTTGCCCATTTGAGGAAGATGAGGAGCGAGTGCTTTGTACGGCAGGCATGCCGGCACGCATGGCAAAGAGCGCAGCACAGAAGGTGGAAAAGTGGCTGCCTGCCGAGCGGGATGCAGCTAGTGTTTAACAGCACACGTATGAAAGCCAGCTCTGTTCACATTCCTCGGGAGAGCTGTCCCACAGGTTGACAGAGGGCTGTTCATGGAAGAGGGCAGGAGTAATTCAGGAGAACCAAATTCTAGCTGGTGGACAAGGTGGGGGAATTGCAAAAGTCCTTGGAGTCCGGCCAGGATGCTGGTTAGAGGTTAGAAGTGCCATGGGTGCTCATGTTCTGAGGGCAGAGAGCTGCCAGAGGTGTCATGCCCTCCTGCCAGGCTCACAGCTTCTTGGAATCGGAGCAGTAGCTGAGCAGTGGCCAACTGGGTACACAAACATCTCCCATCCAGCCCATGAGTGCCCAGGCCAGTCCCCCTTTGCCATCTCGCCATATTCCAACAAAACAAGCAAGTGCAAGGAGGTAGCAGTTTGGGACAATGGTGGCACTGTAACTGGACAGCACTTTTTGATAAACCTTCTGCGTTCTTTCACTCTTCCCTGCATTCCCTTCTGCTGAGTTTTGCATTTCATGTGCATGGTCCCCAGCCCATGGGACCCTTGCTCCCACAGGGAGAAGCCATTGCTTGAACACCACATCACTGCTCCGAGGCTGATAGGAGTGGGGACTGAGCCTTTCATGCAGCACAGCAGAGCCACCACAGCCAGGGCTGCTTGCAGAGGGATGCTTGTGCCTGGCCAGGTCAGTGGCTCTCCTGCAGCCACCCAGCCCCAAGGCTGAGCCTCTCAGGAAGGCTATTCATGGAGCAAAGGGTCGGGCTGGGACTCTACCCCTGCTTGTGGCAGCGATGCCAAGGGACACGCTTCCAGAAGACAGCAGCAGTCTGAGGAGCCCTTGCAAACACCTGGCTCCAAAAGAGGCACGCTGGCTGCTGAGCCTGCACCTCCCCATGGAAGGTGAATGCACACCACTTCCCTAGAGCAAACAAACAACAGCACACCAGCCAAATCCCTCCTAGCCCACAGGAGTAGTGCCAGGTGAGGAAGAGAACAATTCACCCACCTACAGATCAGATTACAGTACAAACAACCACATAGGAAAGAGGTGAGCCACTTGAAGGGGCCAGTTAAGCAGGCAATAACAAAGTCTGCCTTGCTTTCACCCTCCAGAGAGCCACCAGCCTTCTGCCTGGGGGACTGTGTGTCCCAGAAAGGAGCCAGAGTAGCTGCCAGGAGCCTCACCATCCCCTCTGAGGGCTTAACTATGCCTCCTGTGTGTCCACGCTGAGGAGTCTTACTGCTTCACAAGATCAAGCTGCTTCTTCAGTGGTTTTCCAAGCATTTAATTGTTCATTGGGTGAGCAGAAACAACTGACACCAAAGCTAGTGAAGAGCAGGAAGGGGCTCATCAACTTATACATCCCCCTCGGGCCAGCATTAGCACTGCTGCACCCAGCTGTGCTATGGCTCTGTGTTCCATGGGAGGGTTCAGGGTCCCAGCCCGTCCCCGGGGCACAGCAGGCATGTTATGGAAAGCTGGCCTGTGCCCACAAAAACTACAGCCTATAGCCAAGTTTTTGCCTGGCAAAAAAGCTGCAGGCTTTTGCTGGCAAAACAGCGCCATTGAGGTGTGTGCAGGGAGGCAGCCATCCAACTTGCCAAAGCAGGATACACCTGCAGCCCTGGAAGCATTGCAGCTCTGCAAGGAAGGTCAGCAGGCATTTCTCAGCTCTGTGTCCCAAATGTCATCACATGGGTTTTACTGACCACAGAGGTCTGAGCAGAGAGCTGGCTGGCCCCTGGGATAGGTGGCTGGTGGTGGATCCTCTATCCAAAACTGCAGGTGGTTGGCCCAGGGTGCAAATGGCAGCAAAAGCATGGATCTTTCTGCAGTGAGAACAGAGGGATGACAGCTGTCAGCTCTCAACCTGACCTGCAGTTCTGAGCCCTGGGTTCAGCTGCCTATTCAGAGACAGGACAACTTGTCCTCAGTCACAGCTCTGCTTGAATCCGTGCCCTTCAGATCCAAAACAAACAACAACCAGTTCCTGGTAGGGCTGAGGAGCAAACAGCAGGGCCATCAGCAAGAGCCAGGTGGGAGCTTCTGGCTGTAAGCCTGAGAGAACTGGGGAGGAGGAGGAGACAGCAGCACAGTAATGGGAACATTGCTCTCCAGAGAAGGGGTGCAGCAGGGGTGGCAGAGAGTGCACAAGTGAGTTCGTAACTGCCAGTCAGGGAACCAGCTCTGCACTTAGGAGGTGTTTCCTTGTGCCAGCTATAGTTCAGCACCTAAGGGATCAGCAGCATGACAGCAGGAGCAGTAGGCTGCCACTTTCTCCTGGTGACCCAGGGTGTTCACCCATCAGTACACTTGCACTCACACACATGTAAAAGCCCCAGGCCATCTGCTCTTCTTCAGACCACAAAATTATGTAGTTTGAAAAGCCCCAAAATGCTGATTCCTCCCTCAGCAGGGACACAATTCTCCAGAAATACAAAAGCATGAGTCCATCGGGGGAAAAGGATGTACTGGACAGTAAAACACTGTAACCATCTATCAATGCCATGTAGGATGCTGCTGAAAGAATTTTGGAACAATTGTGAGACTTTTTGGATGCTCAAACACTGAATGAGTCAAAAAATCATCTGTGTCCTACAGAGAAACATTTTAGAAAACAAAGCAATTGGCTTCTAGCAACATGATGTAACCTTGGTTTTTCCTCCTCTTATTGTAAGTGCATCTCTGGGTGTTTGCTTTTAAAGCTGTATCCATTAATAATGTGCCTCTATATTTATTTAAAGATATGTCAAACAAGGAGTGCTTATCCGTAGCTCCAGGCAACCCAAAAATTTTAATACATAAACAGCTATATAAATGAGTCTTATAATCGTCCAACGAAGGCTTCGGCAACAAAGAACCCCATAAGCACACCGTGTCTGCTCAGGATGCTCAAAATTCAGCATCTACTTCAGCAGCCAAGGAGAATAAATAAGCTTTCCAAGGGAACCAGCTCAGGTTATTACAGATCAAATGGAGGAACAAGTTGTTTGCCTTTCCTTAACTTAAAAAAAAAACAACCCACAAATGGAAAAACATGGGCCAGTTTTTCAAGCAAGCTCGGCACACTGACTGCCTAAATTACACTTACATGCAAGTGCATGCAAATGTGTTGTTTCCCTGGTCATATGCCTGAACTGCATCCACACTTTCCTCAAATGCCTTCTGGAACGTGACAGGACACGCACGAGCAACCTCCCCAACCCTTCAGAAACCAGAGCATGGGCATGCTGGTGGGAACAGAGGAAATACCTGCATTCCTCCACAGCACAAATGCAACCAGAATAATGATGAGTCTGAAAACAGCCCGACCGAAGGCAAAGGTTGCTGGGACTTTGTGGAGTGGAGGGAGCTCGGCTTGGTACTTGGCAGGAGGGAGCCTTATCCCCTTGTGCTTTTAAATGTATTTTACTGCAGGAGATGGGGAGAAAAAAGCCAAATAAAAATAAGCACACATTTTCAGCTTCTGCTGCAGTTCTGTAGAGTGGTGACTACACACTGCTAGTGATAGCTCAGCTCCCATCAGAGCCTGCTGCTGCTGGCTGTGTCCCTTCCAGAGAGATGGAATATGCCTGCCACTGAGGCAAGGGAGGTGCATAGTGGGGCACAACGTGGCACCCCTCTGTCACAGGCAAGCAGCCGTGGCCCTGTGCAGTGATAGCCATTGCTTTGGGCCAAGCCCAGCTCCCGTGAAAATCCAAACAATGCACTTGCTGAAACCTTGCAGGACCTATTGCGCACATCCCATGCCGTGAAATACCAACAGTGATGTTTTGGCTGGCCCCGTCGGGACTGGGGAGGTCCTGCTTTTCCCCAGGGGAGATGCTGCTCATCTCTCAGCTGGGCATCACCCACCCCACACACAGACAGGACTGAGGGAAGGCACCAAAGGCACCATGGAGGCTCAGCTTCCAAACTTGCTTTTCTCTTCCTGGCTGGGAGTTACATGCAAAACAATTATATGAGAGGGCCACAAGAGAGAAGGGTAAGAAAACCCTCAGTAGTTCAGCTTTGACATCGGAGGGTTTTAATCCTCCTCCCTCTGTCTGTCTGATGCCCAAAGGAAAAAATAAAGTGCTTGGACGGGCCAGTTTGGTGTGAGTCCCTGTCCCTCCCTTCCTGCTCCCCCTTGCTGCAGCACAAAAGGAAAAACACTTGAAAGGCTAGGGGGTGGCCTCAAGGATGTCTGCTTTGCCTCCACTCATGCCACTCTTCCTTTTGTATCTTTTCTAACATCCAAAGAGGAAAAAGGCAGGACCATCTCCTGCACCAAGGTGCTTTTCTGACACACACACACAGACAAGCACATTCCCATTCAAAACAAGACTGCAGAGCATTGAACTTGTTCCTGAATGTAACCCTTCTGGCTTGAACAGCCCTGCTGGCTCCTGCCTTGGGCAAAGTTTCAGTTTCCCTGTGGCTTGATGACGTGATTTGGGCAGGATTTATGAGGCTTACAAAAAAACACAATTACATCTAAGGGGTAATGGAGGGGATTTATTTCTTTCTATTTTTTTTTTCTTCTCCCTTTTCATTGTTTGCTTCTAGGACTAAGGCAAAAGTTGAGCTGGCAGAAGTCTGCCATATTGGCTGGAGCCTGAATTTCTAGCCAAAGATGTTTTCTCCAAGTCTAGTTAAATTAATTTCCTTGAGTTTTTCAAACCTTTTCTTTGCTCTAAGTGACTGAGAAGCCATTGATATTTCAGTTGAAGAGCAATCAAAACACAGGACCTGAAGGGCCAAAGCCATCTCTGCTATAACTGCTGTGGCTGGAGTTGCAGCTACCACCGCTGAGGGAAACAGCTGAGGTGGACATCCTGGAAAATAAGGCAGGTAGGGAGGAGAAGCTGGGTTGGGAATGAAATATGCCCTCTGCTTCCAGCAGAAGAAGAGGCATCCCTTGGGGAAGAGACCCAGTCAGGTCCCTGTCTGACCCCAAAGGCTCAAAAAATGGATGCAGCCAAATCCAACAGAGAGGAGCATGACCTCCACTGGAAACCACACATGCTGGAAAAGAAAAAGCCTGTGTCCCAACTTTGTGCTTTGAGTCCTGTTCAATAAATAATAACAGAGTATGCTGGAACTGTGTCATCTGTGTCATTTCAGGTGAGGAACACTTGTGTTTTCTAGGTACCAGCAGTGTAAATCCCCGAGGAGCAAGGTGCCAGGGCAAGTAAGGGTCACACTGTGCTCAGTGAGGCACGTGCGCACCCACACCCACGTGTGTCCAGGCAAATGCATTTCTCTCTCCTGCAGAAACTAAACTTCACATCTTGTGGGCTGATTTTCTTAATCCAAAAGCAAAGGTCAAACAGAAAGTACATGGCTGTGGTTTATTTATGGAGAACCTTAGCCATCAGACTTTCCAAAAGCATCAGCAAATTCTGCACATCCACGTTTAAACCCCTCAGAAAGGTGTTGTGCCCTGCCCTTCCAAAGGCCCCCCTGTTCAGGTGCTGGGCTAGCAGTGTCAGGAGCCAGGAGTCTGGCGCAGCACCAGCCAGCCTGGCACAGCCCACAGCAGGGCCACATCCGCCGGGAGAGGGGACACGGTGAACTCAGACACAGTGCATCCTCTGGGGATGACAGCTCACTTGAATTATTTACTTATTTCTTATTACATTACTGAAAAGGAGAGTGAGAAAAAAACCCTCCCAGCTCGCCTGAAGAGGAAATGAATAGGGAAACTTTGAGATTTCTCATCCCTCCAAAAAGCCCCTGGGTGACCATGGCCACTGCAGCTGCCCCCTCGCCGTCTGCCTGCCGCCATCCCGAGAGGCCTCGCACCGCCTCAATCCCGATACCAACAAGGAAGTACAGGCACTTAACCGCACAGCCAGTTTCTTTTCTAAGCCTTCGGGTTGCCTCAGAAGTTTTTTAAACAAGACTCTTTCCTGTTTTTGAAACCTGTGCATCCGTATGGTTTGCAGGTTACTCAAATAACCTTATCACTTGGAGCAACGCTGGCATGAATTTCAAAACTGCTTACTGCAGTGCTCCCCGCCCCTCTCCACACATATCTATTTACTCATAGGGAGCCTTATTTACAGTATCTTCCTGCCAACTGCTGACACAGAAGAAAAAAAAGCCCTGGGTTACACATTAAGCTTTATTGTTGAAGTATTCATGCCAGACAGTGTCCAAACAGAGTTAACTGACTGACCTTAGCTCAGGGTAAGCCACACAAGGGGGAAATTTCTATCGCAATCTGCTTGCACGGGCAGAGCTTGTTTCGCACCACCAGCTTTTTCATCTCCTCCCCCCCTTCATCTGGGCTGAAAAGGCTTTTCAAAGAAAACATGGTTTTGTTTTCAGAACGCCAAGTGGAGCTGGTTCCTTGTAAATTCATTAAAGGAGGTATTACCAGAAGGAGGCATTTGCAGGTAAACGTTCAGCCATGGAGAGGACTGCCTGTACAACAAATCCTGATCTAAAATCCACACAGCCTGCGAGTCAAATCCAATTCTTCTGTCAGAAATGGGAAAATGAAGAGGGCTGCCATGCAAGAATATGCTGTCCAGAGGGTCTGGAAAATCCAGAAATCAGCTTCACTATGCCTGTTTTGCACAGCAGCTTTGGAAAGATCTGCCAAACGTAACAGTCTCATTTGACAGTCATCTTTTGGCTTAACTTCTGAGCTGGCTGGTGGCCATCTCCCATTGCACAATAAATGCCTGCAAAATTAATCATAAACTCCCTGCCTGGAACTCCCAGTGCTGCTCTCCTGAAGGGTACCTGCAGCCTGCTCCAAAACCCTGCCAGTACCTCAAACCCTGTGTTCATTAATGGCCCAGCCAGAGAGAGAGGACAAATCATCACAAAAACAACCCATGAACTTTATTCTTTCACTCCCACTTCTGCAATCTGCTGGCTGAGCCATTTACCTCTGTGTACACTTCATGACAGCCACACCACAGCTGGGCACAAAGGCGCTTATCTCAACCTCACACTTCACATCCTTTCTTCTCACAGCTAATGTTTGGTTGGTGAAGAAAGTTGTATGACCCGTCCTGGGGGAAAGCAGAACCAAGAGCTCCTCTCAGATTACTCTGTCCTGATCCTCTCTCCCCAGTAAATTCACTACCACCAATTCAGCAGGGGTGTGGCAAGGTCCCGTTGCTGCAACATTGTCTGCATGCATTGATTTTGTCAGCGGGGCTCGTAGGAAGATAGACAGAGGCGGTTTGTTGTTTTGAGAAGTGCTGGCCAGCCAGCTCTGCCACCGGAGTGTAGGGCATAGGGCATGGGTGGGACATCACTACACTAGGTCCCTGGATAAACCACACCCCACTTTCCTGCTCCCATGTCCCCTTCTGTAAAATGTCTTTCTCCTGCCAAGCAGTCTGCTCTGTACTGGGGAGGGAAAGCCTCTGCTCCCCATTTCCTATCTTCAGCATGTAGTGGTGGCACTTGGGGGATGCCTTTCCCTGCAGTCCCTGTCCCACCACAGGGATGTAGCCCTTGCTCTGACAGCCTCGTTAATGGTTTTGCACCTCATTTGCAACACAGGTCTCTCCCGTCATGTGCTCACCAGAGCGCTCAGGCTCTGGCAGCCCCCCGGCCCTCTGAGCACAGTTGGCTCTTGCCCAGATTGCACCGGGTAGCCGCTGTCACACTCCCAATCCCAGGCTTTCCGGCAAGGATGCGGCCATTGAATCCAGGGTGCAATCTCTTTTCCCTGCAACTCTAATTAAATTGCTCATTAAAAAAAAAATAAGGAATTGCATTTCTGCTATGTTAATTAGTTCCTCCTATGTAGTGCTCTTCTTCCAATAGACTAAATTGAATTGAGCATACAAACACCCTGGGAAAATAACAAAAAACACCCCAAGCAGGATTTAAACAGCTCCAGAAGGGAGCAAGAATGTATTTCCTAACATGTCTAATAACAAAATATAAAGGTATCAAACAAATGTGATTAAAACCAGAGAAGCAAGCAGCACACATTTTATTGCTATGTTTTCACTTTTTATTTCTTTTTAACAAGGATAAAAAATAACTTGTGTGACCTCCGCCAGGAAGTGAGTGGATCTTTGAACTATGCCATCTGGCTAGTGGAATCGGTATTTTTGTTGCCTCGGGTTACAGGTTAATCCTGCCAGTTTTTATTATTTGTAGAAGTAGTTGGCCTCTTGGAAGCTTTTATGGTCTCTGTCACAGAGAAGATTGCTGCTGAGCAAAATGCACGCACAAAATACTGGGGTCATTGTGGTGAGGACATTGAGCAGAGAGGAAAAGAGAGAGAGGGGAAAAAAAGGCAGTTCTGGCTAATCTAAAATTATCCTTTTTATTACAAGAGAAGACGTTGCAACATTACAAGAAAAGACGTGCTGGCGAATTTGCCTCACACTGCAAGTCAGTGCAGACAGGAAGGCTGAGCCTCCCTGCTCATGGTGGAAGTCAAGCCCGAGCATGCCCAGCAGCTGGGGAGACCCATGTGATGACAACAGCATCCAGCTCCATCTGGTGATGTGCTCCCAGCCCCCCCGGGCACTTTTCCATCTAGTCTTGCAAGCAGCTGGATCAATTTACTCTAGCCTACGGTGCACTGCACAGGCACAGACTGAAATTATTACTCATGGAAATCCCCTCTGTCTCAGTGCTTTGAACAAGGAATCAGGTAGCTTTCAACCTCCTGACAATTAATAGCCTTTGGTCGAGGGAGAACAGTGCAAAAACGCTGGAAGGGATGGGTTTCAAAACAGCTTGCTTAGTTTCTAGTAAATTAAAGGGAGTGGGCGGTTGAGGTACACAGTAATATTATCCAGCCCAGTGTGGTCTTCACTGACGTCAGCAGGACATTTTTTTCCCTTCTTTTTCCCTCTGTCTGCCTGCCTCCTGAAAAGAGACACATGGAGGCTAAGGCTGTGACAGAAGCATGGCTCATACCCCCGGAGAACCTCCACCTGTCCATCAACAAAGCCAGAGTGCAGATGCTACTATGTTGCAAATGAGCAGCACCAAAATATATGCAAGTCATTTCAGATGAGGAAAAAAGCTGTTGGAAACAGAAATCATGAGGACTTGCAGTATGTATTTCTCTTCGTGTTGCATGATTAACTGCTCTGACTAAGACAACGCTCTTCCTGTGGCTAAGAACACATCCTCATCTCAGATTTTGCTTGAAATAGCACATTTGACCGTGACCCCTCCCCACAACTGCTGTGCCCATCCCAGCAGAGCTCTGTGGTGTTTGCAACTGTTTTCTCAGTCTCACTGAGCACATCATTTTCTCTGAGGCCCCTGTACTGTAGGCTGGAGGCATTATACAATAGATGCCAGCTTTGCATTGAAAATATGCCCAATAAGTTCAGCAGAAAAATTCCACTACGCTTTCAGCAAACTTTTCAAAACGTGATTTCTGTGTACAGTCATGCACTTGCAGCCTTTTCATGCACTGCTATTTGCATATGGAATAAAAGGTGGTTGGACAGCAAATAAAAAAATATATATCACTGAGATGCTGCAGGTAGGAAAAATGGACCTACCCTAGGGTCATAGACATCACCTTCCAGGTGAAACATAATACTACAGTGCCCACATTTACTGTGTCAAAAACATGAAAGACAGAAAGTGTCCGGGCCAGAATTGTTTTAGGGTTGCAAAAGACAAAGGGGACTTTTTTATAACAAAAATGTGTACTGAAGCTGCTTTGCCAGGTTCTGACTCAACACATGCATACTGCTCAAAGTGGAAGATTTTTCCAGTAATTGAGTGGACTGAATGAGCTCATCATGACCCACTGAGCAAGTTTTCTTAGTATTCGTTTTGAGCAAGAGAACAGCTTTGATCAGTGTTTGCACTCATTTGACTTTTCCCCTATTCCCAAACTTTTGTTCCTTTCATGAAACACCCGTTCCATTCGGCTCCTCTTGGTGAAAGGAGCAATTTTTTCCTACGTGTGGCCACGGGACGTAAGTAAATATCACTGAAGCATTAAAAATCCAATGTATTAATGAAATGATACTGCAGGCATTGTCAAGTTGCAGGATAACCAGAGCAGGAGAAGGAGAAGAGTACTGTTCAGGAAAGCCAAAAGACACGGTTGTTCCACAGAACACTGCAGAGACAGACAGTGCATCCTTGTGCAGGAGGCTGAGGGGGATGTGTGAAAGTGTGAAGACCATGAATCACTGCAAACAAATTATGTGATCACCAACCGGTGCATTCTTCTTGTCCTTCCAGATCCTGATCTCCTGATTTCGTGATGGCCACCCATGCAAATTGATGGCATTCTGCCTGCTGCTCTGAAGTGCATTTTTGCTGCTTGTTGTTAAGGTATGAAACCTTACATGGTGTGAAGGTTGAGGGAAAAGGTATTGAACGAAGTCATTTTTGGCAAGACTAGCTACAATTCCCTCAGGGCCACAGCTGTAGAGCGGGCTTTGCTGCAAACACTCCATGTCCTTGTGCGCCTGCCTTTGGAGAACAATTCACAGATTTTTACAAGGAAGTATTGCCCATTTGCCTTTTCTGAAAGTTGCCTGCTGAGGTCCCTTTGACAACAGTGTCTTTCAGGATTCATTTGCAACTTTCATTAGGGCATTTTGGAGAAAAAAATGGAAGGAATTAATAGCTGTCCGTAATTACAACTCAGCGTGGCAGTGCCTGTGGGTTAATGGAGCTCATATCTCCAAGTTGCCACTCCTCAGTTTTAGCCACCAACCTATGCTCCCTTCTTCCTGCAAATGGAAAGTCCCTATTGCTTTACACAGTAGGCAATTACCCTCTGGACTTTGAAAGAAAAGAAACTTTGGTGAATACGTAATTCAGCTAAGCAGCACTTTTCATTTAAAAGAAAACTCTCTTCCATTTTCACACCCGACAGGTGCAGCCCAAGTGGTAGCCTGCTTTCTTCCAAGGTTTCACCAAAGAGTAGGAACAGCACCCCAAAACCCTGCCTACACAGCTTCAGGCTCTCTGACTGAGCATTTTAACAACTCAGCTGTGGCCACAACAGCCTGCAGCACAATGTGCCAGCCATGGCAGATGAGGTTGAAAGGAAATCCACAGGTTTCTCCAGTTCTCCTTTTCAGCTATTTTTGGAGATGTGGTCAAGTCCAGGCCATGCTGATCTGCACAGCTATCTTCAGACAGCCTTTGGCCACCCTGTCACGTGAGAGCAGAGCTTGAGCTCAGGTTTTAAGTTCCAAGCAAGGTGTCCCTGATGGTGAGAAACACAGCCCAATTTGCTTAGCTTGGACTGAGGTTGTCAATATACACTGGTTTTGTAGCACAGGATCGATGGCAGCTGCCAACTCATGTCAGCCTGGCCACCAAACGGCCGTGGGCTGGTCATGGGTCTGAGCCACCTCACACTGCTGGCAAGGCTGAAGGTGAACCTGAAGGTGCACTTGCCTGAAGGTGGAATAAAGACCACCAGGCAGAGCAATGCCCCACCACCCCCAGACAAATGCAAGCAAAAATGTTAACCATCCCATGAGATAAGCCCCTGGAAAATATCTTATGTGATTGCTTCTCACTAGCCCTGGTGAAAAGCATGCAAAGAAAGAGGGCTGCACATCTCAGCTGGCAGGCAAAGAGTCCTTTACAGGGACGCTCCTGAACTATTATTACCACCACTCTCCTTCTGTACAAAGCCTTCAGAAATCTTTCCAAGATGATATTTTTGTGACCAGACAAAGGTCAGAGTCCCTGCTATGATAAAGCAGGCCTGGTTCGGAGGCAGGTTCAGCTGACACAGTCATCTGACCAGCGCAGCTGTGCACAAACCCTGAACCAGTTCCCTTCTTGTATTTCTGTCAGGCTGGGCATGAAGCTCAGACATCTGCTAGTTCCTGAATTACAGCGTGCACGCAATAACGGACGTGCCCTGCTCGGGGAATCTTGTGTTTATTATTTTCCAAGCTTTGCATCAACTACACACACAACCAGACCGCAGCGTCCGGTCACCAAATCTGCTGTGTGCAGCTGCGTTGGCTGCTAAAATGAATGGTGACTTCGTAAGGCTGTGGCTTCCCTAGGAAAAAAAAAAAAGAAAAAAAACTAAAGGAAAGAGTTTGCATTTCCCCTTTTCTGTCTTGCCAAATCCTTCCCTTCGAGAAACTACACAAAGTCCTGCTAAGTAGCATCACACTTGTAAGGAGGGCAGCAGGCCCAACCATATCACCCACAGCTTTGCTAATGTCCAGCAGAAATGCTTGGGGATAGCCACAGTCGCCCGGTGGGGGCCGGCACATCCAAGTATTCCCTGGGGTTTGAGGGGATTGGTGTTAACCCGGAGCCAGTGCAAGGACAAGCGGCCCCACACAACTCCCCACAGCAGGTCCCAGGTGTCCTGCTGAGCACCAGTACAATCGGCTCTTGTTATCATGCCAGCCTAGGCCCCAGCGCATCCCCTGCCCTGCTCCCACTCCATGCCTACCCTCTGAGGTGCTGTTTGTGCTCCCTCATGAGAAAATGCAGCCCTGCTGAGTGGCCCTGAACCATTCCCTGCACTGCCGCATGCCCCAGCAGGAAACTGCAGCTGCCAGGTCCCCAGTGAACTGTGCAGAATGCCAGGGTGCCCCTCCAGACCCAAAAATGCCCACATTGGGGTGGGCGGCAGCTGAGGTCCCCCCACAGCCAGCACCATTGTTCCGGGTGAGCTCCCAGCCCCCAGCTGTTGTCCCACGAATGAGGCTGAAATCCCCTTCCGCCATTCCCCTGCCAGCACCACTGAGCTGCACTGCTTTGACCTTTTCAGGGAAATCTGCCTGGACATTTTGGCTCTGCCCCCCTGGCAGCTGCATCAGAGGGGGAGCTGAGCCCATTGTAAAGGTCAGAGAGGCACAGCCTGCCCCTCAGGAGGCTGCTGGGCCTGCCAACTCAGCTGTTGTCTTCCCATGACTACGGCTGCCATCGCTGCTTGGAAAGGGTATGAGTGCAATCCTGTTATTACAGTCTGGAGATTGTAAGGCCATGGTCTCAGATGGGCTCTCAAAAAAGGGAGAGGCAGGGTGCTCTGTGCTGGCTCCTTGCCAGGGAAAACTGAGAACGATCCTCACAAGAAGTTGCTTTTAGTGTTGATCACTTCTCGGAGCTACTTAGTCCCTCACTCAAAGGGCCAAGCCTTGTGCTTCACATAAGGTATTTGTGTCTGCTTGAAAAAAAACCAGTCAAAAGCCCCTGAGACTGAGAAATTTTAAAGATACAGCAAAAAACCCCAAAGCGTCAAGCCTGTGAGCACCTCTCCCAACCATACACAAATCACTTCCATATTTTACAAGTTTTGAAGAGTGTGTGTATGCGCTTTGTAAATCAGCAAGCCTGACCCTGAAGCCATCCAAAACTCATGATCAAAAACTTCTGAGTATTTGAGGTGCAGGTGACATCATTCTCCAAAGGGTTCCTTCATCTAAGCGAAAAAAAAAGTAGGAATTTTTGAAGCAGAACAACAGAAGCTCTTAGAACTTGCTTTCTGTGCTAGGAAACATGATGCATAACGGGGACACACACAGTCCCATCAGCACAAGTGAGAAGAAAACAGCCCCTATTTTCTGTACTTATGGGACTAAAATGACCTCCAGACAAAAACCCCACCACCTGTGATGTTTGAGTGTTCAGAAACAAAAATCTGTTCTGTGGCCTCTGTGCCCTTTGTCTACCCTCCTGCATCTCTGCATCCAGTCTGGGGAGCACAGGTAGGGCATGGGGACATGACTGAGGAGTACTGCCACCCACATGCTTCTGTAGTGCCCCTCACTGTAGTGCCCTTGGGTCTTTCAAGGTACTGTGGGTTTCTACCAACACTGCTGAACTGCTACACTTCACACATTGGTGTGTCAAAGTTGCTTGGTAGCAATTTCAGGGTAGCATAACATCCCAGAAGGCTGGGCTGTGGCCACTACCAAGAGAGCTCAGGTTTGCTCCCTTACCCCAGCAGCAGTCCCAAGGGCTGGAGACCAAATCATGCAGTGCCATAGGAGCATATCTGTAGGTCAAAGCACTTGGAACTAAGGATATTACTTCCATGTAGCACACATTTTAGGAGGAGTTGCATCAGATTAGCTGCAATCTGGCTTTATGAACTCAGCTGGGAAGCACATGGGGTGCTCCCAGAGAGCACTTTCCAGTTTAGTTTCTTCCACCAGAAACCCAGCCTGTGTATTGCAAAGTCACCCAGCAAGGTGGAAAGTTGTGTGGAAGCAACCAGGACGTTTGTCCAAAGGGCATCCCCAGCTTGAACTGAGCCAGTAATACAGGCACTTCCAGCTTATCCATCTGCCCTGGGCACAGAAATGGAAGAGCCCCAGTGTCACTGCTCACCAGATGCTAAGTGACTTGTATGAGCAACCTAGGTGGATCCAAGCAACCTGGCACAAGGCACAAGCATAGAGGACACTGAGACGGGGATGGATGGGAAATGTGTTTAGGAAAATAATGCTGCAAAGGAGGATTGATACAATTACTGCCCCTGCCTGTGTACACTGGGATCCAGTGGGACAGGACAAGGTTTTCCAGGCCATCCCATCTCATCCCCATTTCCATCCCCAGCCTGCACTGTGCTCCTGCAGGCTGTGGTGAGAGAGGAGGGAGGTGCTCCTCAACACAGATCTGAGTGAAGGCCTGGACATGGGGGAGTGGCAGTGGGGCAGGGGCATCCAACTCAGCCCAGCCTCCTCTGGGAGAAGGCGGTTGGGCGGGCTGGCCTGCAGCCCAGGCAGCTCCAGAAAGGGTACGAAACCTCATAATTGTGAAAGCAGGAGGTGACAGTTCATGCTAAGGCAAGGGGCTCCAGGGTGATTTCACTGCTGGCATGAGATGCAGCTTGCTGTGTGCCACCACTCTGCAGCTCCTCAGAGCTCTGGTACAGCAGCCACAACACTCCAGGAGTGTTGTCGCCCATCCACCAGCCGGGGCAGCTCACAGTGTGGCCAAGGACAACCCTCCTGCTTTGAGATACCTACAGGACTTGTCGTATCTTTGCCTTTGTGGGGAAGAACAAAGATAGGAAGATAAAGGCAAACATTTGTGACAAAAAAAAGAGGTGTAAAATCATGAAGGTGCCAGGCAGCACTAATCTGGAGTTTCATGGAAAAGCAGGGCCATCTCCAACAGCCAGATGCCCATGAAATGTTATTTCAGGACACCACTTCAGAACTTACTTGGAGGGAAGTGTGACATTTACTGAGTCACCTCCACCACTTCCTGCAGCACCTGGAGCTTACTTCAAGGGCTCTCATTTAGATACTGAGAACTTGCTCACTGTTCAGGCTGAAAATAACACCATTTACTTTCATTTTCTTTTTCTGAAAAGTACTGCTGAAATCATGATCTGTAATGCAACAGCCTCCAGTGCAGCCCCATGTGCAGTTCACACAGCACAATGAAAGAGCAACTAAAAAGTTGACAGTCACAGTTCTCCCAGAAGGCAATCAGCAGCACATAGCTGCTTTCTCCTTGAATTCAGTAACCAGCAACAAGACTTTCATTTTCCAAGCCACCCAAACCATGTTGCATCTTGAACACTGTTGGAGGTTTTCTTCACTTCCTCTGACTGCACCAGTAAGCTGTGGCCTCCTCAGCCTCAAACATGGGCTGCAGCAGTTGCACCATGAACTGAAATAATTCTGAAGGACAGCTCTGAATCTCTGTCTTTATGAAGAGTCATTCAGGGCTCCTGTGTCCCTGCCTGTTCCTGTCAGAGCCATTCAGGGCTCAGGATGCACAGCCTCAATGTGCAAGCAATTTCAGAGAAGAGGAATTGAAAAGAAAAGCTAAATCGAATTAAAAAAACCAAATCACAAAACCAACATTGAAACACAGACAGATATTTCCTTACTTTCATATCTAAATTATTTTTACATATTTCTTCTGTTTTTAAGTACTCCCTTTAGATCCTCACTGGGGATCTAAAACTCTGATGAGTTAATTATGTATATGCATTAAGCCTCCCTGTTTTGATATACAGCTTGTTAATAAGGACAGATTTTCCACCTTGGTATTACAGAATTTACACAATATTTCATATCCAATCCAAAAACATTTGTGCTGTTTCTTTCAAAAGGTGAAGCTGGATAAAGAACATTTTGTCCTTATGAAGACAAAACCTTTCATTAAAGGCCATTACAATCACAAAGGATCAGCCACCTAAACCCAAGTGTCTTTGTTGGCAGCGCATCCATTAAAATAACTACTCGAACAGGATATGACATGTGAATGTTTAGTCTGTGGAAAAAAAAGAAAAAAAGTAAAAAAAGTATCAAATGTAGAAATGTAGAAATGTCAAGGTTGAAAGAGGAACTACAGTTGTTTGCTTTTAGAAATGTCTCCTCTTGCATCATACTGGCCTGTGAGAGCCATGCATGCAGAAGCACTATGGAAGTTCTAGGAAAGGATGAAAAACTTTCCTTTCTTGTGAAACACACTGTTTTCCCAGAGACCATTCCAATTCAGAGTCAGACAGGAGTAAAAGTGCAAAGCTGTCTGAGAAGAGCTGCAAACCCATGTTGTTCTGCCCGTGCATTTGGATGTCAAGGCCCTTGGGACACAGCAGTGCCAGAGAGAACAGTACTCGCCCAGCAAAGAGCAAACCCACTGGTGCAGACACTGTGCTGGTGCTCTGCTTGCTACATTGCTTTGGGCAGACTCTACGGGGATAGTTCATTTATTTTCAATCTCTTCTTGGTTTCTCTAGTCAGGGATATCGACCAAAAGGCAGAGAAAAATGTCGTGTGGACAATAAACTGCCTATTAAAAAAAATTAATATCGCTGCATTAAGCCTCCAGGGCCTGGGAGCTTCACACAGGTACACAACTGGACATTCAGCTCTGAAAAATGAGGCTGGACAGAGTAAAACAAAATTATGTTCTTTCCAGCTGGACATATTTTATAGCCTGTCAGTCTGCCACATTAAATGGAAGAGAGGAAAGACCAGTTGGGACGTGCACCCAAGCTGAGATCTTCTGATCATTCCTCTTTTTTCCCTCTTTCTACTCATATACCTGGAGACTTTGAAAACTGGGTGCAGGCTGGGGCTGGTTATGAACCAAAACAAGGAAGGAGCTGTTGTGGACATCTGTGCTTGCTTTCTTGTGGGACTTGTCGGAAAAAGAGGCATGCTGCATTTTTACTGGAAGGGGAGATTAATCATCTAGGAGATTCAAACAGAAGAGAAAAGAAATAGTGTGTGTTGAGACACTTCCAGCTTCAATGGAAGCACAATCATGCCCCTTGCCCAGCATGTTCCTGGCCTTGCAGGCAGATTCAGCACCCGAAGGTCTCCAGGGCTCTGAAACATGTGGAGCTGCAGGGGAATGGCTGGGTGCCAGAGACAGGCAGCTTCCATGCCACTGCCAAGGCAGCAAGATCCTGCACACCGCCACATTCTTCATGAAATTACAGAAAATGTTAATTTATAGCAAATCCTTCCCAATTAAAGACCATAAAGCTCCACAGTTAATCAAGCTGATTAAATGAATTAAACTTGTTAAGAACAGTTTTATCAAAACATTTACATTTCTGCTGAGCAGAGATTCATGTGACTTTGAGCTGCAAAGTACACAGTTGCCATGAGAGGACTAAAAAGAGGATTGGAAACATTAACCATGTGAAAAATCAAGACTAGCACTGCCTCTTCTAGCATTCATTTAAACAAAGGAGCTCCCTGGTCCATTAATTTCATCACCATGTCAGGTATCTCCTACTTTCTGGAAAGAGAGTCATTATTTACCCACAGTGGTAGAAAACACATGGGTCCAAAGGTGGGGAATTCATCCCCACCCTAAGAAACATCTCCAAGCCAAAGTGCTGCAAGAGGTCCTGAGAGAGCAACACCCAACCCATAGTGTACACCCATGGCACTTGTCCAGGTAAAATGATGGCCTCGCCTCCTGGGTCTGAGAGCACCTATAAGAAACACGTCCGCAAGAGTACACAACACACACATGTTCACAGCTGTCTGAAAGGTTAAAGGAACTCAGCAGGAGATTATTTTCCTATATATAAGTCTGCTCATCTTCAGGCCCCACAGATATGGATCCAATAAAGGCCTTAGATGCCTAACTTCTTAATTTAGGCACTCATCCTCAGTGTCACCCAACCGTGGAGAGGTGTACTGCTGAGAGGAACTGGACATTACTCCAGCATCCTACATTCTTCAGAAGAGAGCAGAGCAGGTTGGTGGTGACATCCCATTTACCTGTGCCACACCAGGACCCACCAGCCACATGTCCTCCCACAGCCTCTCTTGATGGGGCTGAACAGGGAGCAGACAGACCTGTAATGACTGGACACAGGCTGAGCTGGTTTTGAGGGTTTTCTGTGAGCTTATGCAGAGAGAGGGGCACCCTCTCACAACCCTCCACACCTCTTTTAGAATAAGTAACTTGTGGGATTTGCTGTCTGTCTTCTCACTGTAGAACAAGTCATGATGATAGGACTTACTCTGAATGCCTCACTCCTGCACAGCTCAAGTACAACAAACCATGGCCAGGAACAGGGTATCTAACCACACAGCAGCAGGCATGCCTGTCACAAATGGGTAGCCCATGTGCATGCAGAAGGCAGGTTAGTGTGGGCTTCAGATCCTTCTCAAATATTTAGCCCACCTCACTGACGGGTTTTCTTTGCTGCTGCAACATGCACGGCTTTCCACGGCAGGTAGTGTGAATGTAGTGCTGTGTGTCTGCCCAGGACTGTATCCACAGTAGTGTCCTGCCAGCTGAGGATTTAAACAGTGAGAGTGCAGAATTCCAGCTAAGAAGGCAGTGAAGTGGGAACAAACATGTTTAGAAGATCTGCAGGTTCAGCATTTTGCAGTGAATACTGCTAAGGCAAAGACAAACCTGGCATTGGTGCTCCATCTTCTGTGCCATATGCTTTATTCATCTGAGAGTTGTTTTTCCTGCAGGGGAGGGTGGATTGGCAGGTATGGAAAGAAATTCATTAAAATTACTTTGGTCAGTTCTTTGTGCTGGCCACCACCTCCATTTTGGTTTTTATTTCTCATGCCCAGAACAACCCTGAAAGAAAGACATCCTCTCCTGGAGCACAATAAATACTGTCAAAAGGAGTGCCTGAAAGGCCACACTCCTTGGATGAGCCTGTAAAAGTTAGAAGTTGTGGCTGGAGTATTTATAAAGAGTGGTAGAAACCAAGAGACTGATAATAAAAGTAACACATGTTAAGAAACCAAATATACTTACATGCCATGCAACAACCTGGGTATTGGCAAAGGTACCATCTGCTTATGTGCAAGCCACTTGCCTGGTTTTGCAACAACAGGTTTCTCTTGAAACAGATGCTTGAACTGAGCTACCTATTCCATTTTGCACTATTTGTTAGATAAATGGCAGCCTTTTAAATGGAAAGACAAACATTTGATTATTTTAGGTTTAGAGGTTCTGGCCAATTCCTTCCCAAAAGTGGCTGGGGTTGAATAGCCAAAGAAAATTTGTGCATTTAAACTTAATGATGCTTAAACACTGCAAGTAACAACAGAGAAATGGACAGAAGCCTGAGGGGTAGCAGAAATCTCCAAGAAAAGGACTTTTCTGTTCAGAGAAACTGCCAGCAGCTCCTGATAGTGGCCATTACAAATGTATTTCCACTTTCCACCCTTTAAAATATATATTATTTTCAGTTAAAAAGAAGTCTGCATTCGTTCCTGAAGTCCTGTGATGTTTCTGCACGTAATGGTTTCCAGGTCTGTCCATAGGCTGTAGCAAGTTTTTGTTTATCCATATAAGACAAAGCTTTGAAAGGTTCAGACCACAAAAGCAGAAATCAAATAACTCATGAGCCACAGGCAAACAGGGTAGGACATTTGGCTCCCACGGCTTTGGAGAAGCTTCCAGTTCACTGCCAGTTTAACGCAATGATACTGGGTAGCTACACAGACAAAGCCCTTTGCCTCTCTCCTTTCCTTGATTATGAGGATAGGCACAAATCCCTTCCTATTTACACTTCTAATACCTACAGGGAAAAAATAGTCAAAAAGGTTTCTTAAGAAAGAAGAAAACTGCATAGACATCCTAGTAAATGTGCTTCAGGTAGTTTCACAGGTTGGGCTTAGGTGTCATTTACAGATTAGGTTGAAATTGGGTCCTTTCATATTCTAATCCACATTGAATATAAAAAAGTGTCACCTATACATACAAAGTGCATATACTCTTCCAAAGCTCTTGTGTGTCCAAACAATCAGCTCTTAAAACCTCTGCCTGAGTTTCAGCGGAATGCATTAGTGCTGAGAATAACCAAGGGCTGGACTTCTCCAGAAAGCCTTGCTCACCATTTTAACACCCCTTCCTTTCCATATATCCAAACTGTCAGCCTGCCCAGACCCCAGGGAGTGCCCAGTGCGACTGTGAATGGAGAGGAATCGTTTCCCAAGTTGGAGATTTATGAACCTGTAAGGCATTTCTTTCTTTTAAAGGATCGTTTTGGATCTAGTAATGAGGAGTGTGTGAGATTTGGTTACTAGTCATGAGCTCACAAAAAATGTTTCTGAAATGGAGGATTAGGGAGGAAAACAGCATCTAACAGCTCCTGCTGGGACATGGACAATACAAGGAAACATTTGAAAAAATAATCCATAGCAGTTGCTGCAAAGGGCTTAACAAATGGAAAAGAGGGAGTATCAAACTAAATGCTGATTTATAAAATAAGAGGGCCTCATTTAGACATGCAGAGAGGTGAAGAACATTGTGTCATTGAGCAGAAGGGAGATGACTTTGCAGTGTGCTGCTGGGTCTGAGCCATCCTCTAAACAGGGAAAGCAACTGCAGGCATTCATGTGTCAAAGAGATGTTGGCATATTGGAAAGAATTCAACAATGAACAACAATCAAATAACTAAAGGGAAGATTAAATAACTAAATAGTACAGTTTGGATAAGTAAATCCCTAAGAGGAAGATAAAACCATTCAAAGGTGTCAACATCAAGGAGAGAGTGCTGTTTACAGAGTTCTAGATGAAGTATAACAAGAAAGGAAAACACCTCTTCCCGGAGAAAGGGAAAATGCAGACTGGAAGTTTGAGCTGCTGACACCCTGCCGGTGACCTTTGCAGCCCTCTCAACCCCCTACCAAAACTTCAGTTGGTGCAGAGGTTGCCAAGTGAGTCCCCAGGACCACTCACAGCCACGGTGGCAACACCCTTCTGCAAAGCAACTTGCCACACATGCCATGTGTGCTGCCCACCAGCAGGGTCCTGTCCCCCTGTGCCGGCATCTTCCACATGGAAAGAGAAATCCAAAGTGTTTCTCTTCACATTTTCTCATCACTAAAATACCGTTTCTCCCCAGCATTTGATTCAACAGCAAAGCACGAAGTGCCCAGTAGGTCTGCAAAACAGCAAGTCCACCCCTGAAACCTGCAAATGCCACATTACAAGCACAGGTCAGGACTTGCCTGTAGCAATTGGATAACTGGATGCCTAGCGGCAGGATTTCACACACACCCCTACATGTCTTCTGGTGGGGCCATCCACAGAGCCAGTTTCTAATTTCCCCCGTGAGTTCTGTCTGGAGTTAAAGTTGCTTAACTCTTCCCATTAGTGATGGCTTGCTCGAGCTCAAATACACCATGCTGGATGTCTGCCTCAGGCAGACTCTTTTGGTAGTTTTTAGCTAAAATAATTCAACTGTCTCCTAGAAGAAGATTAGAAGGATATATGTTAGCTTGCTCTGTTCAAATCAAGAGATCAAGCATGTCTGTCTTCAGAGGCTGGTACTGATACTCAGCCAGAGGAGGGGGATGTGCCTTTGCAAGGTTCCTAAGTTTCCCCACCTGTGGTCAAGTTACAAGTTATACAAAGCCTTACTAGGCATGTACCTCATGGGGGCTTGAGTTTGGTAGGTAATTTATCTGAGGACCCCATCTGTTTTGGTCTTGCTGCAGGCCGGGGTCTCAGGTGCTGCCTACCAACACCAACGCTGAGGGCTGCAGTCTGCTGTGGCCTTGAAGGTGAAGCAGGGATCCTCTCCCCACACAACCCCGACTTCTGTGAGAACTGTCTGCCCTGGGCATTAAAAGATATAGAGTTGTTGATGGGAAAAAAGATTAATTTATGTGGAGGGCTGTGGACTCCCTCGGCAAATTTACATATGCATTTTGATCCTGTAGCTTAACAGCAACACTATCATGGCGCCTGTGCAGATGGGACTCAGATAGCAAGCGTTACATCAATCATTTCTAACTGCCGAGTGCTTGACCCTACAAGCTTCCCATACTTTCAGTCTGTGTTGGGTTTGTGTCATTTCCTTGATTTACACATGGAATCCCATTATGTGACATCACACTGGCTACCGCATGACTCACCGGCAGGACTGGCTCTTATTCTCAGATGTTAATTCCATCATGCTTGAAAAGCAGAATAACTGGGAATACTGATAGCACAACAATCTCTGCTGCAGGAGCAGGCAGAAATGACTCACAGCCTGTGCCAACAGCTTCCCCACACATATTTGCTGACAACAGACAATTGCTGTGCAGAAAATCCCTGGGCTTGCTGTACCCCAGGTTCTGCAGAAGGTGTGAGCTGGTGAGGATACTCCCAAATCTGACTTCTGCAACTCCTGGTCCTTTCAGCCTGTCTTCTGCCTTGGTCCTGCTCCCATATCCACCTCTGCATCTGACATCAGTTCCCCTCTCCAGGCAGGGGGCCCTCAGCCTTTGTACTGCAGTAGGGTTCTCTCCCTCCCTCAGCCACATCCTAGCCCCAGTCAGCATCAGCCTTCCTGCATGTTCACCTCAGTATCAGCAAAGGAGCACATCTGGGAACACCTCCAGGCTCTGGTGCACAGCACTGCAGTGACCCTGTCAGCACAGAAAAACAAAGTCAAAGAGCTGCTGCTCAGCACCTGCAGCTGGAGGCTGCAGTGTGCCTGCCATATCATCATCTGTGATTTAGCTGCCAGACTTGAACAAGTTTCCACTGAGCAAGTGTCTTCAGAGAATTCAGATTCTAACTCTTAAGAAGTTTCTGTTGAGTGGCTGAGATCTGAGGCCCTTTTTCCCCTATGGTTTCTTAGTTCAACTTAACTTTTTTTCCCCCATGAAAAACAACCAAAGGTGAATTCCTCATATCTGCCAAATTTCAAGTCTCTTCTTTAGAGGCAGAACGTGCTAGAGTTCATCAACAGATCACTTTAAGAACATGTTTGAATACGAAGGAAAAAAAATTGTTTCTCTCATCTCTGTCTTGTAAGCAAGCAAAAACATTTTTTGCTGAAGCTTCCCAGATGCATTCAGCCTGAGACAGATACCCAGAACAACTAAGTGGTAGATAGATAAAGCTTTCAGGGGTTTACAAGAAACTGAACACTTGGTCTTATAAGAAATGTTAGATAGTCTTAAAAACAGACAGAGTCTGCATCAAAGTCATCAAGTACATGTAATTTAAACTGAGCTTCTGCTGAGTCAGGAGTAGAGATGAACAGAAAATGCATGAATTTGATGGTAAATTCTCCAAATTTGTAACTGCTTTTGTACTTTCTAAAAATACCATGGTGAAGAGATTTGTTTCCTTCAGAAGTGCCTGTGCTCTGCCACAAGCTGCCTAGGCAGAGGCTGTTTGGGATCTAAATGAGCTTGATGAGTGATTCTCCCCAGGACCTCCACTGGCTCTCCAGGAGCCCACTCTGGGACTTGGAGCTGTATCTTCCCACTTGCCCAGCACTCACAGACCTCCACGGAAGGCTACTCATTCTGGGGGGGCACCCCAAGGACGCAGGTGCCAAGCACATATGCTGCATTACTCAACTGGGAGCTCGACACAGAGGGCTGCTGAGCTGGGTAGGGGAGCAACGGCCCCAGCTTTTCAGATTTACTGTGTATGTGTGGATTATTTAGAGCGTGGAGTAATGGGAACCCTCAGTGAAGGGTGCTGCCAAACAGAGGGAAAGCTGTGGGTTGTTATTTTGGATCAGGCCAGGAAGGTCGCATCACTTTGCAATGACGTTATGGCATGAATTAACAGAGCCGAGCCTCAGCCTATCTCCCAGTCTGTCACTGCTGAGCATTTCCATCTCTACATCACAGACACACAGACACACACACACATGTTCTCCCTGCACAGGGCCATCCCACCAATACCCACCATGGTACCATACCCTACATCAGGCCACTCTTGCTTGGGAAGCATCTGTGCAGAATCTGTGATCCTCTGCTACCTCATTTTCAAAGCACAGGCAAAACTTATTTCCCATTTGTTTATGCAGATATGAGTAAGAGGCAGGTAGCAGGTCTATAGGCAGATGGGCTCAACCTGTCCTTCCTTCCTTACTCTTGCCTCCCACCTTTTCCCAAGAATGCCCACCACATGCTTGCAGTTGCAGTGGAGCCATAGCACTTGCTGAAATACCTCTCCCCCTGCTTCAGGGACAGTTTCGTCTGTGACCAATAAGCCGGTGCTGGCCTTTCACAGTGCTGATCTTCAAGCCGCTCTTTCATAGCCACATCATAATTCTTCATTCTTGCGACTGGGAACCTGTTTATTGATTAATCTTTGCTGACAGAAACAGAAGGGAGTGGAGGTGGGGTGCAGGGGACAAGAGAGAAGTGTGTTTTCATTTCTGTGCTTTTGATTTTGTCTGAGCAATATGAAAAAATTGCCCTTACACCAATGGTGGCCACTGTTGGGGCAGCAAGGGCGTGAACAAGAGGCCCATGAGCCCTGCAGTGCTGCATGAGGCACAGTGGCATCACTCCATAAAGGGAACCCATGCACAAGTTTTCATGTGAATAATGAAAACCCAAGCCTCCTCACACTTCACGTTCAAATCCCTCCTCCTGTTTTCTCTATAATTCCATTTTCATCTCTCCCGCTTCTTTCCACCCCCATTTTACAGATATTGCTCCTTTGGCGAAGAGCATCCCTGTGATGAGATGATGAGTTTATAAGGCAGAGGGCTGCAACAAACGCCTCATGAAGCCCAGCCAGCAGCCCCTGGCCCCCTTCCTCCCCTCCTCAAAGTTCACACGGTTTAGTATGCAAGCTTCCTGCTGCCTGCCCAGCCAGCTCACTATTCACAGGCAAACTGCGCTCCTCCAGTTGGCTCCCGAAGAAGAATAAGTATAAAAAGCCCTGAAAGTCTTGCTGCTGAGCCAGCAGGAAACTCAAACTGCTCTGAGCATGGGAACCAAGAGAACCGCTGTGGCCAGCACAACAGGTATTGTTTGGGAGGAAATCCCGGCAGCAGACATGACTGCCTACGCACATACAGATATATACGTGTATGTTTAGTGAGGGTTTGGCAAAAGGGAGGGTTGGGGAAGTGTAGAAGGAGAGAAGAATAGATCAGCAGCTATATTCAGGAAAGAATAAGAGAGCTGCTCAGTCAAGATAAACAGCTATTTCACTAGCCAAAGAACTGACCCATTTGCCATGCATTCAAACCATGTGGGACCTCAAGGTAAAGTGATGTGTCTGGCCTTGGTCTCTTGACCTTGATTTTTTGACAGGTCTTTCTATGTCCTGGATTTTGTTCACTTCATAGGTGAGCTTATGAGGCAAATGCCATGTTTGTCCCACTTGCTGTGTTTTGATTTATATCATGGAGCAGTTTTTTATCTGGATTCCCTTTGAGTGCAAGGAAATGAGGAGATGGACTCCAGGAGCACAATGTCTGCACTCCAACCTCTAATGAGCATCCAGTCCCTGGGAACCAGAGCTGAGGCAGTCTGATGTAAAACCCCCGACACAGCAAGTGCTCAGCACCAAACAGCCACCTCTGTGAATCTGCTTCCCGATGCACCACACCAGCTGCTAACCATAGGCACAGTCTATCTGCAAAAATGGTAAATTTATGTGCAAAAAGAGAAGGAAGAAGGAAAAACTTGAACTACATAACTTCTTTTTTCAGTGAATAAAAGCTGTGGTAAATGAGCTCACAAATGTCACATTCACAAGGATCACAGTTAGAAGTTTGACAAGACTATGGTGATCTAGAAGTATTTTAATTGTTATGTCTTACAGTCTTTCTTGACAGAGATGTTCCAAAGAAATAAACCTGAGAGCAACAGGTCATCCCATCCATATGAGCACCCCTTGCAATCATTTCAAGGAGAAGCAGCTGTGAAAAGCCCAAATAAGAGAATGTGTGGCCCCTAGTCTTTGGATAAACACCAAAATGCAGTTTGGAAACCTGGCCGAAACAAGCTGATTCTCCAGAGTCTATAACACCAGTGGAAAATGTGGCTAAGCGCTTACCTCTGCCATTAGCAGCTTTCCCATAATAGGTTTTTCCTGTGCTATCTGGGAGCTCCAGGCTACTCAGGACTTCTGCAGTGCTCCTACCCCTGAAAGTCCACTGCGGAATCATGGCTGAAGGAGGTAGAGCTGAACTCTTACCTCCTGGGCTCCCAAATGAAAAGTCCTCCAAAAAGAAATATATCTTAACACTCTGCTAACTGCCTTAATGACCCTAGTGCTGAGCAGAGATGAAGGCCTGGCGAGCCAAGCAGTAGGAAAGGCAGCTGGCTGGTGCAGAGATAACCTGGGATGTTCAGAGCAGCCACATGGAGCTAAGAATGGAAAATGTGACCAGTCCTCCGTGGCGGAAGGGACAGAGTCACATGCAGGAGATTTTAGTCAGCAGTGTGAAACTCAGAGATTCCCACCAGCACTTCTCCCTGCAATGTCCACCTACAAGAAAACAAAGCAGTGCCCTGGGAAGCAGCAGCCCCTCAGCCCCAGGAGCTGCCCAGTTTCCAGCCTGCAGGGTGGTGACATGAAGCAGAGGCACTCGTGCCTCTCCTCACCTGCCCCCACTCAAAGAGTACTTTGAGGAAAGGGAATTAAACTGCGGTACAGCTTTCCTGCGCAGCAGTTGGGCTGCATTGTGGATCACTCCTGCACCAGGTAGTGTTGTATGCACACTGCACCCACAGGCACAGCTGCATGGCTTTCCCATGCCCTTGCACATTTGTAAATGCAATGCTGGTCATGGGGAGCAAACGAGCAGCCCAGACCTTTCCAAGTCTCTGTGGGATGAGCAGAGAACAGCCCATGCCGCTGCAAGTGCAATGGTTGCTGTGTCATCCATGTCCTTCCCCACGAAGCACAGGGACTGAGGGTGCAGGAAAAGATAACCCACGTCCACATGGCTCAGGAGCAGAGGGAAAGAGGTGAAACCCTCCCAGCAGCAGGCTCTCACACACAGCCTTGGCACTGCGCCTCCCTGCTGACCAGGAAAATTGGCTGCCATTACGTAGAGCCCCATTCAGCCTCACAGGCCCATTCAGCACAGTGCTGGGGTGGACTGCCAGCGAGGGGGACACCCATTGACAGACTCGGTGAGCACTGCACAGACAGTCCCTGCCCGCCGGGTGAGACACCCGTCAGTGGCTGCAGGGAGAAAGGCCCTGTGTGTTTGCCAGTGTTTGTTATGGGAGTCCAAAGAGGAGAATGAAACTGTAAAGCAAGACAATACTTCTAAGTTGAAGGGGAACATTTCTTCCTGCATTAATTATTTCCCATGCTATTCCTGGCAGTGACCTTCACCAGGAAGGAAAAAAAAATCAGATTTGTTTTTATATCTTTTATTTGACTTCCTATACTAAAGCCTCTGGCTAGAATGACTCACATTTATATCAGCCATCACATTATATTATGCTGTATCAGTGCTGCTACCTGTCTTGTCTTCCTCAACATTAGGGTTTGTTAGCATTAAACCTGGCAATTTGCAGCTATATTTAAAGACTACCTGCCTCAGCGGCAGTGTCCATAATACCCTTGTTTCATCTTTGGCACTAACACCATAAGGATTACATTTGAGACTGCTGGCAGTCTGCCCCGGATTGAAGGGAAATTTTTCTGGTTCTGTGCAGAGAAGTGTTTGCCTGTTGCAGAGCAGGCACCTCTTCTCCGACCACTTATGATGAGACTACTTTTCTGCACCACTGGCCTGTGCACCACTTGCCCTGTTAGAGATTCCTAGCATTATTTCTGCTCCCTGTGTGCAACAGAGCTGCATGCTGAAACCATGGCCCCGTTGGGGTAATGATCCTCATGGTTCCTCATCAGTCATCAGCCCAGCTTCCCCTGCCCACAATTTAAAGGGTTGAGTAGAAACTCCACTGGAGGAGTCTCAGAGACTCGCACTCCTCCCAAAGAACTTCCCAAAGACAGCAGCGGGCTGGTCCTTGTTCTCTAATTTCATTTACATTTGGTTTCTTCCTCTGCTTTACAAACACCGTGCTCGCAAAGCATCGCCTTTGGCATGAAAGGTGCATTTGCAAGCAGGTTACCTTCCAGACATCGCATTTTTTAAAAAACAGGCATTTGGATTGCAGCAATGGCCTGTCTGCTGCCAGAACTGAAGCTGTACTGTGCCAGGAGGTGTGTGAGTGCCCAGGGAGCATCCTGGCCCTCAGCTGCTTCCAGCCCAAAAGTGAACCAGCCTAAAAGTCAAAACAAAAATGCCATACTAATGGTTTTAACATCATAACATACCTGAAAAAGAGTTTGAGCTTCATCCTACAGAATGTCAAGGAAACCTAGTCAAAATGCAGCCATCCCACAGAGACTGGGCACTTCTGCCTGCTGTTGTTATGTGTCCACCATTGCTGAAAGACACCTGACCTGCAGTGTGAGGATGGAACAAATGCTGGCTGCTGGCCCTGCTGGGGCCTGTTCTGTCTCTGAGCGGTGGCTCATGGCATGTCAGCAGGGCCAGTGCAGAGTGTACCAACCTCTTTTTAAGACAAAACAGCACCATGAACCTTGGTGTGAAATCAATTAATTTAAGGCAAATTGCAACAAGTGTGACAAACAGCAGGAGGTGAGGAAGGCTTAAGGGTACTTCTAAAAGTGTGTTTATTTCACTGGCATGCCCAGAAGAGGTCATAACCTGGAACTGGCAGAATGTTTTCAGCAGCCACTGTTCTTTCTAGTGCAGGTCTATCTGATTTTCCATGACACAAGATCTGACCACTGGGCTTGAGGTTGTATCTCAGGATTTTAGTTCAAAGAAAAAAGCCCAGAGAGACACTTTAAATATATATATATTCAGGTCCCTAAATAAATAAATAAATAAATAAACATGACACATGAAAATAAATAAGATTTTTCTTTAAATTTACTGCTGCTTTCATTCATTTACTGCTGCATGGAGTATATTCAATGACTTATTCTCATTCTGTAATAATAGGTAGGCATTAATATCCATTGCAAAACCATCTCTTCATGTTTGTAGGCTTTGTTGATAGAGGAGAGGAAGCACACAGGCCCTCTCAGTCAAGTTCTTATTCACAGGTACAAACCCTTTTTTTCAGTGATGAATGAATCCTTTCAGAAATGCTAATATCAGCATTTATACAAGGTGGCCAATGTAAACAGTAACTGCTGGTTCATTATGCTTTCTGTATCCTTTGCCAATTTACAAATTTTCAGAGTTAATGTTGAAACAGGCAGCGTTTTGGTGGAAAAGAGAAAAAATGCATTTAGGAACCAAAATCTACTGATGGGAATAGATGACATAACCTCAAGGAAGGGCTTTCCTGTGAACCCCACCAGTGTGAGAGAGGAGAAGAGAGAGTAAGAAGATGGGGATTTTGATACTTGGATCATATCTCACTGCTTGCATTTCCCCAGGAGATTTAGTACTACTTCTGAAAGCAGCAGCCAAAAATATGCTTTGATGTATCTTTCATCTAAAGCTATCTGTATTGATAAACTATGTTTGTGCAGATGAAGCACTGAACCAGATAAGACATTTTTGTTCCCACTTCTACCACAAGTTCTTGGTGTGTCCTTGGAAAAGCAATGAGAGTTTGTGTGCCTGACCTGGGCCTCCCTCAGCCAAGCAGAGGAGACACCACTTTCCCACACAGCAGCATGGAAAAAAGTTCTGTGCGTCATAAGATGGAGACGTCCCACCGTACTGAGTCCTCCTGAAAGAAGAGAAAACAAATTGACACTGGTCAGATTCAGGCTGCTCTAAAATTAATCATATGGTTCATTAGGAAACAAATTCTTCAGAAATTACCAGCAACAGTCTTTTCTTCTGAGATTATTGCTCCGACAGATGAGCCAAATAAAGGACCATTTCAAAGGTCGTGATTAATTTCAGTGCAAAGAAACTGGTTTTGCTTTGATTGCAGGGGAATGTGACTTAAATTAGGCCAGCTGACTTTGTCTTGAAGAGGACTACAGCTTCTCACATGATCTGTAGCATAGCCCAACTGTGGATGGTAACCTCTCTGGCCAAAGTCACAGGACATTCAACTCTGCCCTAGGACATTTGCCCCAGTAAAGAGAAAATAGACTGGATGGAAATGGAGTTGTCAGAAGAAACTGTTGAGGGCAGCTATAGAGTCCAGAAAAAAGCACTGCCTCTGATCAGAGGGGATGACCACCTCTCCTGCTTGCACTCTTCTCCCCCAGGTAACTGAGCACTGCTGGATTAATCTGGGAGACATGGGGATGGAGGACCACGAAGCAATCTTTTTTGGTAAGGGAACATGTGTAGTAAATAACAGCTGCAAAGACTCCCTCATGTATTGAAGTCATTATAATTCAGTGTTTTCCTTCCCAAAATCAGGCTTTAATGGGAAGCAAGTTTCAACCTTTCTAAAGGAGTACTCTACAATAAGCTTGTTAAGCTTGGAAAGTACTTTTGGAGCCCCTGGGATGAAAGGCGCTCTAGGAATGAAAGCTGATATTTACGATTATTGCTTGAAAGGAACAGAGATGAACAGTAATGTAAAATATGAATGGCTGCTGGTGCTAAAAAACATATCATTGACTTGGTGCCAAAGAAGATAGTCCTAGCTCTCAAACCTGGATGACAAGGATTTAAGAGCTGCAAGAAGTGGAAGAGACTCCTGCAAATAACAGGAAGAGCCAACCTGATTGCAGGGCAAATAGGTGTCTTGTGGGTTTTTCTTTTCTTCCTCCTAAATTGCAGGCCATATGATCTGATCTCTCTCATCCCAGCTCTGCCAGCCAAAACAGATGCCTATTAACCACAGTAAGTACTGCTGGTTTGTACTCCTCTTTACAGAGGAACATACAGATCCCTTTGGACATGAGGGGAAAAAAATATCTTTGATAAGTGGTCATCTGTTATGGACTGGCCTAAGTAGATTCATATCTTATCTCACTCAAAGGACTAAGAGCAGAAGCACTTCAGGCTAATGTAAATTAAACTCCTCTATTTTAGAAAGCTGTAAGAGAAGAGAATCAGGCTAACAGGCTCTGCTCCTGCAAACAGCTACCTGCATACTCTCAGCTTGCATAAATGCCTTCTATTGATTTTACACTGGGCATCTGGCCCCCTAATGTGGCACTCCACAGCTCCTAGAGAAGATGTTTCTCTATCCAGACTTGCTATTGAGACATCTTTATGTTAGTCTCCCACTCTTCCACTTCTCCTCGAGAAGAGCTGAAAGAAAATCCTTTGAGAGAAAGAATTCTGAATCTTCACTTCTTCAAAAACAAGCTTGAAAGTGACTCTGGTGCATAAGAAACATTCACTACAAAAACCCACAGGATCTCAAGAAGCGATTTTTTTTTTTAATATAGCAGAGAATAACACAGCATGCAGCACAGGCTGAATGCTAATATCATACACATTTAAATTAGATATAAGGATACTATTTTTTTAATGAGCTACTGCAATGAATTAACAAAAAAGGCTGTGCACTCTGATTCACAGGCTCCAAATGAAGACAGGATACCTTTCACAGGCATGCATCAAGCAGATATGGGTTAGTGGGCTAGAAGAACTGGAGTGGCTCTAGGGACAGGGATTTTGCTAATGAACACCCCACCCAGGCTAGCAGCCCTCTATGTCTCTTGGAGCAAGCCTTGCAACCTCTCTGCAGGCCAGTCTTCCACATTTCAAATGTGGCTGTGCCCCACATCAGCCAGGAGAGCAGCATGACTGTGCTCTCTGGGTCGCAGAAGGCTGAGCAGAACCCTGGGCTCACCTCTGACTCTGGAGAAACACCATTTCATTGAATCAGCACTGACAGGGCTGCTTGGCACTGCAGCTGCAGCACTGGCACACTGTAAGGGGAAGAAGGTCCCCTGGCAGCTTGTGTTGCTGGGGCTGGGGTGTGGAGCATGCTCCTGCAAGGTCCTCTCCTTCAGCCCTGCTGCCTCTTCCTGACACAGTCTAATGCTGATGGATCTGTATTAGAAATAACAGAAAGTCCTTGGCCTTTTTCTTTCCTCCTTTATTTCTTTTTTCCTTCCCTTTAGCTATTTAGGCCAACTCTGGCTAATCACGCTCTCTAACTTATACTCAGTCACTGCCATGGCAACCATTTCAACATGCAGTTCATAGACTGCCTCTGAAACACACACACCTTGATGCTTCAGGAGAGGCATTAGGAGAGGAGAACTATCATCTGCTACACTGACACATTTTTCTGCAGTATTACCTCTGGCAGCATGAATCTCTTCTTTTAGCTCTGAATAGCTCATCACTTGTTCTGTCCCCTTTTCCTCCCACCAAAATAGGTTCTTTAAAAACTGACACAGATTTATGGAGATGAAAAAGAAAAGGTGTAGGAAGGGAAATGCATTTGGAAATTCCACTCTCTGGCATCTGAATTCACTCTTACAAGAATCCTGAAAGCCTGTCCTGTTACTGCTTCACAGGAAATCCTGAGACCTGGTTATAACATGGTGCTAATAATGCCAAAGTTGTGGGTTCAATCCCCTATATGGGCCATTCACTTAGGAGTTAGACTCAATGATTCCTGTGGGTCCCTTCCAACTTGGAAATTCTGTTTTGTTCTGTTGTGCCTCAGTGGAAAAGGAGAAAGCTTTGGGGGCTGCTTTCTGGTTTTCTTGTACCCCAGGAGAGAGGCAGCAGCTCAGGAATAGGGTAGATGCCACTCCTTTCTCCTTTGCAAAATGGCTCCTCTTCAGAAGTGCAGCTGCCCTGCAATGTGCAAAACCAGGTCTGCCTTTGTTCAAGTACAGAGGCAAGACTTGAACAGCACTGAAAAATATCTACTTGGAACATGTAGGTGCATTTTTCTAACAGTCACCTCTGAGGATCTTGCTCAAGGTTTGCTGTAATTAGGTTTGCTTTTGTCTAGTCATGATGCCTGGCACCCGGGCAGCAGTGAGGTGCTACACAGGTGTCTGCCATGCTGCGTACAAACGGATCATTTATTCTGCTCACACCTAACACACTGTTCTCCCAGACGCAGTCAGAGGGGAGGCTCTGACTGCCAGCACCACGGCACCAAAAAATCCTTTTTAGTTTCTTTATGTAATTGTAGCTGTTGTGTGGAAGAACCTGATTCCGTGTCTTGAATGTTTTATGTGTTTATGTGTGTAGGTTTCAAATGTGTATATATCACATATACTGTTGTGTTGATCCTTATCAGGTGTAATTACACTATCCATTGCTTTCTTCCCATCTTTTTCTATGTTTTTATCATTGTCAGCTGGCCACTAGCCACAAACAAGGCCTGCCCCCATCACTACCACCTACTTGATATCAATAAGAAAAATGTTTCTGCTGCTGACCAAGGGAGGAGAGAATTTCAGATGCACCCACAAGCAAACAAATATTGGCACACCTAAAATAACCTGTGTGGAACATTTAATTTCAGTTTAAATTATTGCAGATTAAATTATTTCAGTTTAAACTCAGCCCCCCTAGCCATACTAGAGCACACTCAAACACAGTTCTTCAAACCAAAATGTTTCCCAGGAACAAAACCTGAGAGACAAGAGGCAGGAATCCCTAAGGCAGGCAGATAAATCTCAGCCAGCAGGTAAATAATATATGGCAGTCACCTTTGCCCTGTTATTTTAATGCAGGCACATGCAGACACGCACACTATTTTATAAGAACTGCATATGCACTTCTCAGCAAGCATCATTTATGTATACTATCTTCCACTGAAATCAAGCCTCTGAGACTGCTGAAGTAAGGCAATGTTGTGTGTTCAGAAAGAAACATCATGTACCGTCTATCAAATCTCTGGGACTCCTTGGCTATATGTAGTCTGCTTGGGGGGACTCAGATCCTCCGCTGTCCTTTCTAATCTGCAACCTAAAGTCAAGACAAAGGCTGGCAGGAGGAGAATATAGGACACAACTGACTGCATTTAGGCCACATACTTTAATGCTAATACATTTCTGTAACTGTATAATAAGCATGGACAAAGTTACAATACGTCTGTGAATGGGGAATACCATCTTCATGGCATGCCTATACCAACACCCAACTCTTCAGTGAATCAAATTTCTATAAACCACTGTCATGAATTTAGACTTTCACCACACCTCCCTTTCCCAATGTACCCAAATCTGTCAGTCTCCCTTGCTTGGTCTGTAGGTAAGGATGCACTCTTAGCCCCATGTGAGAGAAGGCATGAAGTGACAAAGGCTAGAAATGAAGCTGGAAGAGTCTTTTCTTTCTTATGTCATGCATTAGGTAACTTGCCTGACACCAGCCAGACTGGCAGCATCTAGAGCACAAAATCAAGCCAGTGAATCAGGGCACAAGTAGGGGAGCTCAACCATCCATCCCTCCAGCTCTTAGTGTGGTCGTGGGTGCAGTTTTGGCCCAGGTCAAGCAGTGCTCTACCAAACTGTTCCTAAGCATAGTCCAGGAGTTAGCATGGCCCAGGATTGTTCCCAGTAGGTAGTCTGTATGTGACCAGTAGGTTTTGGAGGGCAAGAGGGTTATAACATCTGTCACACCAGGCCCAGACAGTGTTACTCAGCCACAAAGCAAAGCACAGCTCTTGCCTGGTTTATTAGCACAAACATGGCCCACACCATGCAGGCCTGTGCCTCTGGGATTTGCCAGAGACAATGTACCTGCCTTTGCTGATCAGGACACACCTCTGAGCCATGCCAGTCCTCTCCCCCACTTTTTTTCCAGTGCAATGTCAAACTAACTTTGGCTACAGCTGGTTTAAACCACCATGTGACACTGAAGAGGCTGAGCAGAGCAGAGTTGATGCAGCCAGTGCCACATTCTAGCTGGGAACTGAGCGTGTCCCCAAGAGCATCTCATCCTGCTACACCCCACCTCACCAAATCCCACCAGGTGAGCACCTGGGCATACCTGACATCTAGCCAGGAGAAAGATGGTGTCATGGTTCCCTGTTTCACCACTGGAAGGGCTTCATTTTGACTTCATGCCACAGGCAAGCAGAAAAGGTGCCTCACAGGATGGCATCACAATGGCAGCAGAGGCAGCCCAACCCCTGGCATGTGGACTCTGCAAGGCCCTCCTGCCCCAGCCCCAGCCCCAGCCCCAGCATGATGTGCCTTTCCTCACTGCTCCAGCCAAGGAGGGCCTCGGACTTCACCAAGGGGGTGCTGAAGACCAGCCAAGGACTTTAATTACCCAAACAGGCAGTGAATGAACATAGACTGAGCTCAAACCTGGGCTAAGCATTTGCTTCAGACATAGCCTCAGCAAGTCTGGCACAACCATGAAATAAAGCTGGATGTCCTGAGGCCACCAGTCCTCCCTTCCTTAGAATGGTATTCCTGTGAATATAAACCAAACCTTGCAGGGGCAGGAGAGCAGCAGCAGTCAGTGATTCTGTTCTCATTTGATAAAAATGAAAAGACGAGAGTGCCTGCATAGCTCTATCTCCTGCATTTTCTCTCCTGTATTTTCCATCAGTGAAACCTGACCTCCTGGGAGGTTGCATTAGCAAGCACCCCTCACTCCTCCACCCCTGCCAGGGCAGCACATCATCTCTTCATGATACTGAGCGGAGGAAAGCTGTCAGTTTACAGGCAGTGCAGAAACCTGTACTGTGCACTCTCATCTCCTTTGGAATCCATTGTTAGGCACTGTCTTGCCTTCCAAAACGATATGAAAGACATTAGGAAGAAAGTAAAAAGATGTTTCTTATATTTACTTAAGAAACAATCAGGTCTTGTTGTGTTCCAAGGAAGGCACTGGCACAGGACAGAGATCAGGACTGCTCCAATTCATATGTTCCCAAGCAGGTCAGGGGAGATTGCAGAGAAAAGCAAACATTGCAAAACCTTTTGCAATGCAAAACTCTACAAACAATTGCAAATTGTTTGAGTTAAAGCAGAGAAATTGCTTGAATGGGTTTTGAATCCTTTTCCTTCTTCCTAATAATGAGCATTTTCTTTTTTGCAAGCATGATCCTGGAATGAGAAGTCTCATAGTTTGTGGATATGTTCACACTGAGAACATTCACGTGACCTTTCAGATCACATTCCTCCTATTTATAAGAGTATTAGTCATCCACTTAGAGAGCAGAACTAATACCATGTTTGTTAAATGACTAAATGCATGCTATGAATAACCAGCGGAGGGTACTTAAAACCACAGTTACATCCAAGAGCACACAGAGAAGCCATAGTCAGCTCAGGCTTAGATGGGACACAAATAATACAATTGCATGTAAAATACATTTGAAAGACAATATGAAGACAGTTCATTCACAGGAAAAAAGGACTAAATTAATCAGATGGACACTCTTTCAGAGAGAGTTCACCTAGCTATTTAGACATACAGGAGAGCTGACAAGAATGCATGACAGCTGAAGACTTAAATCTGTAAAAAGTCCAGGCAGAACTAACTGTAAGACTGAGAGGATGGATGACAACTCTGCTGGACCTTGGCCTTTACATTACACAGAAGACGTCAGGGTTGTACATCAAGTTTGCAACTGCTGGCAAAACAGGAGGTTTAGGAGCTCTGAGTAATGCCTTGCCTGTTAACTAATATGTTGCTCAACTTACCTGCAGGGAAAGCACAATACAAACCATGTGCATTATTAGCCCCAACACGTTTGTGAGTCCCAGCCAACATGAGTAAACTTTCTGTGCCTCAGATCTTACCAGTGGCCAGCAAACTGCCACAAGCAGTATCAGTTCCCAGGTCAGGAAAAAACGGTGCTTCCCAGGTCCTGAGGACTTCCCTGCTCTGCATGCAGTAATATCAGCACTTTGGGAAGCATTTAGCAGAACGAGACAGACTTAGTCAGTACACTCAGACCATTTTTGTAAAACCATATGAGTGCACGCATCTGGCAGGAGAGGATCTGGAGGAGAGGAGAGGAAGAGTGAAAGACAAAAAGGTGGGTGGAACAGGAAGGAGAGAAGTATAGGCAGCAGACTGTGTGCCCCTCTATAAAAGAAACAGAAGCAGTCTGGGCTGTGTGAGGTGCACATTTCTGACAGCAGGGAAAATGGAAATGGGAACAGCTCTGCAAAGAATTTACGAGAGTTTTGAATAATGATGTGCAAATTATGGGCTGGAATGCTAAGAATTAAAGGACTTTGAGTTCCCACCTGCCCCTCAGTTTAGCATTAAAGTCCAATGATGTATTTTCACACAGCAGAGGACAGTGTTGGGGGGACACTGGGATGCCTGGCTGCACTACACTTTGGCCAAGACTTCCGAGGGTGAGGTTGGACATTATCGGCAGGAAGTGCCCAGCTGTAGTCACCTGGCACATCGGGGAGCTGCCCCTGCCAGCACACCTCCCCAGTGTCAGCCTGTCTGAGGGAGACCAGCGCCACACCACAGGCAACTGCTGAAAGGTTCAGTGAGAAGGTGGCAGCTAAAGGTGCAAACATCACTTCCTCATTGCAGCCTCCGTGAATGGCTCTGCCTGTGCAACACAGAGGATGTTTTGAATGGCAGAGCACAGGCAGTGAATCATCATATAATCACTGCTGCTGTGTCCCAGTCCCAGTGTATCATCAAGCCTTCCTTTGGGTCAAGTAATCATTTGAGTCTGACTCACCGCCACCGCACAGGTTTCTCCTAGCGCAGGCCGGTGTGGTCAGTGAACAGAGCTAATTGAATGTGCTCTCACTGTTTCATACATGATCCGGGAGGGCCGGCAAGGCTGGTTGCAGCTTTCCATGCAGACCCTGGCAGCACAGAGGGTTCCCATAGATCACGTACTCTGTTGGCCCTACACAAAAGTCAGGTAGCTAATTGTTAACCATGTGAGATATCACTGTTTCCTTAAAAACTCCTCATGGATCAAAGGGCTAGCACTTTCACGGGCTAGAGCTGAGTCAATAGCAAGACAAGGCCTTCAAAACACAGAATAATTGAGGCTGACAGGGATCTCAGGAGGTCATCTGCTTTGAGACCCCTACAAAGCCAGGCTTGAACACCCCCTCCTAGTCCTCAGTCTGAGCTGCCAACATAGAGGAAGCAGAAATCCCATGCAAGCCGAGAAGCACTTGTGTTGGTGAAGCCACATCCAGATCACCCAGTTAAGAAATAAAAATGATGGGAAAATCCAGCAACATCAGATAATAGCAGAGGGCCACTGGAAAAGCAGAGTAAACTGAGGGAAAGACCAGCAAAACCAGTGTGGGAGAGAGAGAGAAAGGATGTTTGCTTCCTTTGCTGACAAGATGGAGGCAAGAATGGCAGTGTGGAAACATTTCTCCTTTCTCTCAGTTTGCTGCACATGGAAAGAAGCCACCTCCTAACACCATGAAGGCAAAATAAGAAGCAAGGTTGCTGCAGCTGGAAGAGGGAGCAGAGTTCTGGCTCCACCCTGCCTGCACAGTCCTTCCTTCGCAGGCCTTGAGAGAGGTGGAGGGAAGGGGCAAACCTCATTCCTCTCTGGGCCAGATGGGAGAAGGACTCACCAGGTCTCACCTCCACCCTGTCACTAATATCAAAATAATAATAGTATTTAGCACTTCCATAATTACCTTTGCACTCTGATATCACAGACACAGCTGAATTGGAAGTCATTAAGATCTTTATAATGAGCTTCAGTGGATCCTTTCAGACAGAGGCATTATTTAGCCAGCCCTCATTTTCATGGTTACATCTGAATAAGCACTCTGCATTGAGGTGAGGTTTGCCGATGAGACACTTTGGCTTAAAGGCAGTCTCCTACTTGCAAAGGCAGAATAAGCGTCATTATACATCATGTTTCACCAGACTTCAAAATGCCAAGGAAGGTAAGTCAGGTTACAGCTGACTCCACCTTCAACTTGTAAGAGCTGCAAAATTCTTCTCATGGACTGGCACGTGGGGAAGATCTGCCATGACCCCCTACTTACAGAAGCTGCCGTTCTGGAAGCCTTCAATGCTCAATACAAGCAGCCACCACAACCTCTCACTGCAGGCGTCAATTCAGCAAGAATTGTTACTAAAGCAGAGGGGGCAGAAGGCCAGAAGCTCTGGGAGCACTTTGCACCAGGAGCAGGAAGTACCGTGCTGACCTAGTGAAGGGCTGGGCTGCTGGCCAGAGCTCAGGCAGGCGGGCACACGGACATGTGGCTGTTGCTGGACCGAGCATTGTTGGGGCCTGTGAGCAGAATGGAATCCAGAGCTGCCTGCAGAACAGAGATCTGCTGGTCCTGGGTCTACTTATAGCCTCACTGAAGGCTTCTTCCTTTGGCCTTTCACTAAGAAGGAATTAACTGCCCCTTTAATTGTGGTTACTTTAGTTCCCGATTCATAAATGCAAATAAAGGCACTTATTTCCCCCATTTGTGTTCACCCTTTGTGTTTGAGCTGTGAATCCTTTAGGAATCCACAGCCCAAACATCAAGGACTTCTAGGTGTACCTGTCTTATTAATATAACAAAAATAATGTGCTGCTTTTGTTATTGAAGTAGGAGGAAATGTAGGCATATGGAATAAACACTTGTAATGCAATTTCTTATGTTTAAAAAAAAGAACAAAAAGGTAATCGAGTGTAATACTTTGACCAAGAGCAAAGGTAAAATCACAGCAGCTGACTCAGTGTAACAAAAAGAACTTAATAGAGTTGGCAACGTTTCAGCCTGCCTTCTCGGGAAGTTGAACATGGGAATGTGTTAAGAGTAGCAAAACATATCCAAAACACTGTCTGAATGAAAGAAAAGAGTTAGTGTTGGGCAAAAGTATTACTTTCAGCAGCAAAAAAGTTATTCTGGCAAAGGGTGAGCATGAACTTGTGTTTATTTCTTGGTATTCAGTTATTGTCAACATTACAAATAAACCCAATCAAGGCAGAGAATCTAAGCCTGCACTACTGGCCCCAAATACAGCTGAAACACTCTCCCAATGTATTTGTGACCTAACCATTCAATCCATCCTCCAGAAGCAGGTTAAAACAGAAGACCTTGGCAAGAACCAAACAAGCTTCAGTGCATCTTAGAAATACAGTTAAGACACAAAACTGTTTCTCTACTTCAAGACAAACTGAGTGTTACAAAAAACATTCAGGAGCAATGACACTTCCTGAGCTCTGGCTGTATCTGCAGTGGAAAGGAGCTTCCCATGCAGTTTCCTTAATTAGCACAAATATGCTGACAATCTTCTCCATGCTGAAATCAAGCCATAGGTCACTAAAAAGTTGATCTATCTATGCATCCAAATCCACCACATGCTGAGCCAACATGTTTCACAGCCGTAATCAGTACCCAGATTATAACATGGCTTTGTCATGCATCCAGCTGCTGAAACAAACTTGGATGTCCCAATATGAAACCTATTTGTCCTGCAGTCAGAAAAAAAAAAAAAAAAGGTGCCAATATATACATTCAATGTTTTGCAGGTGCTAGGATTGTGTGCTGGCATTTATTGGATCATTTTGACCATTACATGAATTTATGAATATGACCAGTTGAATTAGAGAAATAACATGATCTGAAGATCAGATTCTAAGCTTGCTTAAACTGAAATAAACAGAGAATAACTCATTTGGCATCCAGTAATTTACTCTGGTTTCATCATGGAGAGATCAAGGCCACAGTTACCTCTTTACACACTTCGATCTGAGGTTTAGTCCTTGTCAACAGCACGTGCTATAGTACAATCATGCAGCAGTTGAACAGAAAAGACAGCATGCCAATACAGTAAATAGTGTGGCACCAACCCTAGGGAAAAGTTTAGCAACCTTATGACAGGTATGGTTTAAGTGTGTGAACCCGAGCCTTGTTCCTCAGACAGTTTTTGCCTTGTTGGTAATGCAGCTGGCAGGACAAACCCTAAACACAATTTATGCCTGGCCAGCTCCTGGCCAGCTCACAGCTAATCCTGAATGAAAGCTGTGATGTCTAAGCTGTTTCCTCCTGGCCAAGCAGCCCATTTTCCGTGACCGGTTCAGTGAGGTTGCTGCTTGCTGTGCGGATAGGACACTGAGGCGTGCCAGTGTGACTGTCTGACCCCTTCTCCCACGTTTCAGTTGTCCCTACAGCAGTGCATCCCACGGTATGCTGCACCATGGACTGCTGCTCTCGGAAGGCTTCTTCCAGGAATTCTCCTCCGTTGTTACTGGCCTATGGCGTCACTGCCCACATTTTCCCAGAATCGCTTGGCACCGATGTGGCTGGACAGCATGGCAAGCAGCCCTGCCAGCAGAGCTGCTGCTTGGAAAATCTGCCCTGTGGATGTAAGTTGAGCATCTCACTGGGTACCTGCTATAACTCTTTTAGCTGGATACAAGGTCACATTTGTAAGTAACAAGAATGTCTCTTTGATGACATTGACATAAATTACTTGTAGTTTCTTGCCAAATAAAAAAAAGGAACACCAGAAAGTGATGTCCCATGAAGAACAAATTAGATTCCATTTTGTGTTCCTTCACCTGTAGAGAAAGGTTTGAATGTCACTGAATTCTGAACTTGTGACTGTCACCCAGCCCAAAATGAATGAAACCAGGCTGATGGCTAAGTCCGTAACTTTCCTCTTCAGCTGTTTTCTTTCCTGAATTTTATTTTGCTACATGTATTTATTCATTTCAGTAGTTGTCCTTCAGTACCACAGAGCAGCTTTAAGACACAAGTGCATGTCATCTGCCACCACAAATTTTCCTCAGGCACTGTCACTAAAAGCACATCCTCCAAATTTATCATGACTGGATAGGGCTCCTCCTGAGCTGGTGAGGACAGAGGGAGAACTATGCCAAGGGCCAGTCCTGGGACATTGAGAGCACTCACAATTGGCCTTGGCTTCCACTTGAAGTACAGGCAGCCAAAACCTCATAGGGGCAGCTGGACACTTCAGTGGTTACTTGGGGAAAGAAGACAGATGTCCCTGCCTGCTTGCAGAAGGACAAGAAACTGACAGGAAGCAAAAGTGCTTCCTACTGCTCAGACTGCACCCTGAACCCTTGTTGCTGTTAGACAGCCTTAGTCTCCCAGGGAGAAGGGGAGGGATGGATTGAAAGTAAGTCTCACCTTCCTGGAAGAATGGACTTACTGATGCTGCACTGGGCTGAAACATGAAACCACTGAAACACTGGGCCTAGAGAGAGGGAATTACTAAACCAAGCCCAGCATGATTCAGTAATGCAAACTAAGTCTCACACAGCAGCTTCCTCTTCCTAATCCCATTCCTTCTCTCTGAAAGACACTTTGCATGTTTAACCACATGGAAGCAGTGATCTAGACACCAAGAAAGCTGCCAATGTCCAGCTGTGCGTCAGCACAAACCGGAGGGATATAAATCAGGCAAGATGCAGGTAGTCCACTCACTCATAAATGTTTGTCAAGGTTCTCCATTGTGCTCAAGCAGTGGCAAAAACCCCCATCTGCCCAAAGATTGACATACCTTTGCCTCCCACTGACCTCAATATAAAATTCATATTTGGAGAACAGAACCCCATGATTCTGGCCTCATTTACACCAGTTTCACACAGCTACCTCCTTGGGAATATCCCATCCTTGCATAGGTGTTCCGAAGACCAAACATGTCTCACTCAGCATCTCTGAGAACCACTAATATCTAGTTCTTTCTTCACAGAAAAAAGATCAACCTCAACAGGGCTAGAAAGCTGCTTTTGCTCTCTCCCAGTTACCACTGAAGACATAGATAAGGAGCTCACAAACAGGAGAAGAGCTTGGAGTCTGCAGATCCTTCACTAAACACATGAGCAAGCACCACACAAACTTTCCCTGCACTCCCACAGCTGCTGGGCCCTGACCACAAGGTACCACCAACACAAGGCAAGTTTCCACAGTCTTCTTTCTCTGGAGGGTTTCTGCTGCACTGCCATGGCTGAGATGCCAGTTTAGAATGTCAAAGTCCTCCCTTCTGGAAATGAGAGCACCACTCACAGCACACATTTCATGTGAGGCATTGGTTTCTTCCCATTTCCTAGCCTTTGCCATGACAGCTTAAAAGTTTCAGTCTATGCTTTGTTTACAAACTCGGCTCTGGAAAAAACCCCCAGGTTTTAGTTTGCTGACCAAAGGCTAATAGGCCTGACCTCAGTTACTAGCTGATCAGGGGACTTACTGAAGAATTAGGAAATGCTAAACCAGAAAATGTCTAATACCAATGGCCCAAGAGGAGTCTTGCCCCATTTCTCACCTCGTAGACAGCACTGTGCCCAATGAACATACCACAGTACACTACATAGAAAAAATTATCTCTATCCCAGACATTGTAAAATACTGTACTGAGTTACAAGCTGGAGCAAGGATGTGGTGCAGAAGTCCCAGACAGCCTTAGAGGCAGGATTACTCATTTATCACAAAACTCAGATGAAGTTGTGCTACTTACATTGCTGTAGGGCAAGGAGGGGGGGAGAGACAGACTTTTGAATTTCCAGAAGACTTGTTTTAGCAACTGATGACATATGGGGACAGGATTCTCCAAACTTCCCTTGGCTCAAGAATACAAAATCCTATTTCCCCATATACCCTTAGTTTGCTAGCCACCTAGTCAAGTGCTGTTTAAAGCCCTGGGCTTTAAATTCTTCTTGGATAGTTCTTTGTATTGACCTCTGCCCTGTCATAGGGGCAAAGACCCTTGCTTTGGGAAACCATTTTCCCTCAAAGTTGTCTGAGCTGGCTCTGCCCTTCCCCCAGAGATTAGGTGTGTCTACAACCACCATCTTGAATTGATGAGATCCCAAAGAAATAAGTAGCTTACACAGGTGGAATTAGGTAGAGATAATGGAAGTAAACACCAGCTTGATATTTGAGGAGTTTCTGTGCGCAGTTTCATTTGTGCCTACTAGCCTACAGGTGTCCTACAAGCTAAGGATGCTTCAGCTGACTTGTTTTTTCACACCACCTTCGCATGTTTCTAAAAGCATCTCTCCTTTTGATCACATGGCAGCAGGTACTCACTTGCTTACACACACAGCAGTGTTACAAGTGACTGTGCTGAACACATGCTGCACCAGTGAGCCCTGCAATATTGTCTGCGGCTGTAGGGCCACCACCCCACCCACACTGTCTCATTTTTCTCCGTGTAACTCCAGGTCTGGCCCTACTCAATTCTTGGCCGCTTTTAGAGGGAAGCTTGCTCTTCCTCTTCTCCACCCCTCTGAGCTCAGCAATCAGGAATACAGAGGAAAACTTCTGCTCATTTGTGCTCGGGATGAGCAAACAACCAGCCCACACTCTGTCCAGCAGTATGAATGCCAGGTTATGTGAGGACATGCCAGCAGAGCCCACATACCACTGCTGGGCTATGAGCACTTCAGATATCACTGACTCTGCTCAGGAGACTGAAATATAAACAGCAATTTCTGGGAGGAGAGGCTCCATCCAAATACTCCCCCATCTTAGTCACAGGCTAAAATAAATAAATAAATAAATAAACAAAGCCATATAATCTCCCAGTTGGCTTGCTCACAGTCATGTGACTGGTGTCAGCCCTCTCCCCAAGGTGAAATATGGACCCAAAGATAGGGTCGCAGCTTCACAGCACTCCAATGGCACAAACAGGACAGGCAGCAACCCCTAACTGGGATGGCACAGACCTCGGCCTGCAGTGTAAGGGAACACCCACCTGGCAGGCAGCAGAGCCCAGCTGTGTGCCACCTGCTCCCGGCTCCATCACGCTGACATAAGGGAAATACTGAAGGGGCCAGGACACATTTAACCCAGAAATCCTCACATGACCAAGTGGATCCAAAGCAGAGCTGAGCACACCTGGGTCTGTGCTCCATCCCACCCGAAGTCACATCTGGGAAGCAAAACAAACAAGGGCCACTGCACAGCAGGGACTCAAAGAGGCTGGGGAACAGGACTAAGGAAGTAGTTTCCTCTTCCCCTGTCCTTTGGTGAATGAGAATAGCTATGCAGGGAGCCAAGAGGGCACATTGGGGCAGAATCGGTCTAGACTTGCTCTGCTTCTTGTCCTCCTTCCTGCAGCATCTGCTGCTGGCCCCTGTCAGAGGCAGGATAAAGAGCTAAGCAGACCTCGCATCCGGCACAGCACAGCCATTTGTATTTCCCTGCCTTGTGAGTCTGGCCAAAGCTCCTGCGTGTGCATGAAAGATGATCCCAGCATCAAACATATTCCTCCTCTTTGTCCAAACTAGAAATGGCTCCTCAGCCTGCAACATCACCAGGCTATGTTAAAACATCTAAGTATAATCAGGAATGCAGCTGAAGGTCCAAGCATGGGTGAGCAACCATGAGACTGTATTTCAACAGGAACTATCCCAATGGGCTCTGAAAGCTACCTAAAGTGTATCTGCGTGTTGCTAATTATATTTACTGGTGGTGGTTGGCTTTTTTTTTTTCAAGCTGAAGATGAGTCAGAAAAAGAAAAAAAGTCCTTTATTGTTGTGGTAGCAGAAGGATGTCTCCTGAGGGTGTATGTAATGCACTACTGTCACGGCATGACAATGGAAAAACCGACTGCTGAGCCAACCAAACCCCCATAAATACCTAATGCTATCTCTCTTGGCCCAGATTTTCTACAAGTTGGTGCCTGAACTGCATACAAAATGACAATCGATATGAAAGGATCTCTTTTCTCAACAGAGCCAGAATTTAAGAGCCCAGCTGAGCATTATATTCCAGTTCATACAAAGACATCCTTTTAAAGGTCTGTCACAATAACTTAAAGGTGGTGATCCAGCAGAAAAAACTGTTAGGCCTCTCCTCACGATCTCCCCCACACTCCAGACATGAGCACAAAGAACAGCTGGCCTCCCCGAACAGACAGTGTTATTAATTACAACATGGTGACACAAACAGTGCGTGCCTAGGTATGTTATTGGGTCTGCATTCATGTGGGAAAAGAACAACGTTTCTTCTTCCTTTTCTCCTCCTTCTCCTCCTCCTGGCTTGAGTAGCTCTGCCACCTCGTGTACTGGGCTGGGGAGGTGGCCGTGCCAAGCACCCGGCCCAGTTACAGGTATGTGCAGAGGCACAGGGAGCCCGTTGTGAGAAAACCCAGCCTTAGCAAATTTCTCTGGCCATCGTCCAGCCTCTGCACATTGGGCAAGTGACTCTCCCTGGCCGCGGTTACATCAGTCACCACCACCTCCCTCAATGTCACGGCACGGGAAGCGGCTGCCAGGGGAGAGGGGGAGGAGAGAGAGAGCAAGAGGCAGTCACTGTTTTTTGAAACAGGCTGTCCAAAAAACATTACAACACCCTTGCCGGTTTCCAGTGGGTTTGCTCAGTTCCTCCCTTCCCGTGAAGACCACACAGGCTTCGCGAGGGCGTTACGCCCTGCCGCAGAAAGGCGGTCTCTGGGGCCCACCGCTCCCGGCAGCCGCTGCGCAGCACTGTGATTCCCCCTGCTTCCTCCAGACACTCTCCCAGTTTCCATCGAGGGCCAGAACCAATCTCAAAAGCTGATATTTAGAGGGAAAAACATAAGTATTTTCTTTCTTTCTTTCTTTCTTTTTTTTTCCAGAGGGAGATTTTTCATGCTGCTCCACCCCCAGCACAGGGGGGAGGCAGGGCTGGAACTTTGAGCAGATGAAGCCCCTCACAGTTCCCCTCCCTCCTCTCACCTGCCTCTCCTCTGCCTGCTCCACTCCCTCGCACCCTGCCGGACTTGCACGCTCGGGGCACAGAGGCTGCCCAAGGTAGCCCTCGGGATACCAGGACTCCCTCCTGCCTTCCCAAGCCAGCAGCAGGTCACAGGGGCCCAGGCAGCGAATGCCAGTGCAGGCGGGCCGCAGCACCACTGCTGGCACAGCCAACAGCCAGATCCCACTCTTGGCTACTGCCAAGGGTGAATTTAGAATGACATCCTCCCAGCAGTGACTGGGAATCTGGTCTTTGCAAGGGCTCAGAGCACACCCTGGACAAGGGATGGCACTTCAAGACAGTCATTTGAGGCATGGTGTAAGCAAAATCATGCTATAAAATAGACCAAAACTGGCAAACAAAAGTACTGCTCCTGGCGTGAAAGTATTTCCATATTGATTCAACATTTAAAAAGGCACTGAATGAGAATGAGGATGTCCTTTCTTCAAACCCTCCAGCAAATTCACTTTCACTTTTGGGAACCTGCTGTTCTCTCACCCCTCAGTACCTTCACCCTGACCGCAGCAGCACCTTCCTCCACTGCCAAACCTCTGCGCTGCCTCCCCTCGCTCCCTCCTCTGCTCAACCTCTCGCCTAAAGCCCTTCTAGAGGAGGAGCTGAAATTTTTGCCTGACCACCCTGGGAAAAGCAGGGAGACATTGCTGAAGTCCATTGGGAAGACATCACCCATGCCGGCAGCACAGCTGAGCCCCAGGCTGTGAACCTGCCCCTCAGCCCTGCCTTTCCTGGGACAGGAGCCCATGTGGGTTTGCAAGCTGGCCAGATCGGGGTAGCTTTTCTCCAGTCAGAGGCTCTGGAAGGATTATTTGGCTGTAACATATCATATGACTTTGTTCTTAGAGTTACATTTTAACTGAGAAAGTTTAACAAGTATGACTTATGGGCTTCTAAAATTGGCAGCAGAAAAATGAGCTGAGGAAGTCATGGAAAAAAACCACAAGCGAGGCCATTCCATGTTATGCACAATTTCTGGGCTCTTTTTCCAATCTTCTGGTTTTTTTGGATGGTGGAAAATATTTTCCAGCTACACAGGCCTGGCTTCACGGAGTATGTATTTATGCCAAGTTTATAAAAAGCAGCTGCAGACATGGTTGAATGAAAGGATTACACTGCTGTCTGTCTTCCAGAAGGTGCTTCAGTTCACACCCTGTCCCACAGAGCAAGGCTCGCTTCTCAAATCTCCACGAATTTATGTAAGGAAGGCCAAAATTTGAACCACACAATACAAACAGCTATGGCTGTGCATGCGAATGGGCATGCACGTGTGTACATAAGGCTATTTGGATAGCTAGTAGCAGATCCTAGCCACTGCTAACCCTGGCTTTTAGCACTTCAAGTTTATTACCATTCCTCCAGCCTCTCCCCACCCTACAGCCTGGAACATCTTCCATGAATACAAAAATGGGGAGAGGGCTTTCAGGGTCGAGACCCCTGTCTCAGTGTATTTCTGCTGCCTGCTTCATGTATACCTGCTCTCCAGCTGCTCCCACTGAAATTCAGGCTTCACCAACCTCACGTACTCTCAGGCTGCCAGGCTTTAAGGCTAGGAGAGATCGCTGCCTGATCCCCTCCACAGCACACAACACTGAATTTCAATCAGGGACCCAGGCAGCAGAGGCATAACCTTAATTTTCAGCCGTGCCTTGTCGCAGTCTTGGCCCGATACACTAGTCACAAGAGGAAAGTCACAAATAATTCTTCATTCTCCTAAACAGAATGGCTCCAGGGGGTGGGGGGAGGACACAAACTGAAAGCAAATGTATATAAAAAGGTAAGGTAGGTGGTAAGCTGCAGATCATGCATTACAGATCTGTATCCTGCTGTTTTTTCAGTCAAGTATGTTAGAATAACAGTACTGAGAACGACAGTGTTACATCAGGAATATCGGTCAAGACAATATTTCCTGGCAATTGTTTGAGAAATGCTTTTCTCACAGCTAATTGCTCCCAAGAGGCTGTGTTTTCTCTGTTTTTAGAAGGAGAGTGATTAAGAAAGAAGGTTTTTAAACCTCTGCACCCTGCTGCGGGACAAAGAACTGTGGGGGGAAAAAAGGAAAAAAAGAAAGAAAAGAAAAAGGCACAACAGCTGTAATGTTCTATGAAATGATTTTGTTCTGTTCTCTTGCCGAGGTGGTGGGTGCAATCATCAGTTTGGCAGAGATAAATACAGGAAAAGCGAGCTATTTTTCAGGAGCCGCAGCTGCAGGAGTGCCACATTGCCATCTAGCGACACGGGCTCTGCAAGCAGCCGCAGCGGGGCTCCGCCGCCTCCCCGAGCCTCCCGCACCCGGCCATGGGACTCCCTTTCCTTCCCGCGATTTACAGCCAAGCTTCAAAACTGCAAAACTGTTTGGCCTACAAAAGACAGGTGTAGGAAGCCAAGGGGAAAAGGGAAAAATTCCACCATAAAGAAGTTTAAGACAAACTTGGCTTTGCTAGGACAAGCTGGCGTGTACACCGAGGCCCACAGATTCTCATCTTCCATTGCCGCTGCTACTGCTGCTGCACACAAAGCTACCGCAGCTTTGTCATCTTCTGCAGTTATCATATGGATATCTGTGGCAAAATGATGGGCTGGCAGGAACAGTGAGTGCTACCTTGTCCCACAGAGACAGGCCTGAATCTAGACCTGATGCCCTCTTCCATCATGTTGGACCAAACACCTGTGTGCCCTGATGCTATCTGCAGTGCCAGCCCTGAAAATTTGACTCCACTACGTACCTCTGCAATGTATCTCTGCATTTGTATTCTGAAAAGAATACAAATGTTAACCTTTCAACACTTTAAAAAAGAAATGCCAAAGTGCTAAGCCCCTTAGATGGCAAAAGGCAGCCACTCCGTCTTCAGAAGATGCCCAGCAAAGGGCAGTGAACAAATTCTTTTGTATGATCTTCACATAGCAAGTTAAAAAGAAAAAAGAGCTTTGGTGTATGAGAATTCTGACATTCACTGAAAGCTGTTAAATTGAAAGATCCTGGCTACAGCAGACTTACATTTACCCAGAAAACAAAAACACTCCCAGTGCCTAAACTCTGCCAGAAGCCACCATAATTTTGGGAAGCAATGGAAGAAGCCTTGCATCAGGCATCCAAGACTGCCCACAAAGCTCTGCTTTGTGGCACGTGCCCTTCCCACTGGAAATAAATTACCAGTCTCACACCTTATGGGCATTGAAAGGTGATTAGCAGCACACTGGATTGGCTCTGGGGCAAAGGATGGTGTGTCTAGCTAATCGTTAGTTCTGTGTCCTTGGTCCCTGAGTCCTCTGGAGCTTCACAAGAGTACAGCTATACTGCATCTGCAGGCATGTCAAAAAGGGTGATACTCTTTGATATTAGCAAAAAATAATGTCGTCATCCAAGTAAAAAGGAAAATGCAGTTAAGTTCCTCCAAATGAAGGTAATCCATGCTGCTCCAGTGAACTACTTCTTACAGCAGCATGTCTTCAAAAACCCAGTGATGATCTCTACAAATTCTTTGGTGACTGCATATACTATGAGGACCTAAAAATACTTTGAATTTACAAAACTACTCCTGCATCATTAACTAGTTAATAACAAAGTTTGTGTTGTCACCCCCTGAGACCTACATCACCTGCAACATTACCAGGAGCTGGGGAGGCAGAATTTGAACAGTCAGATTTTAAAAAAGAAAAGATCATGAAGACTCCTGACTCTGAGCCATTGATGGTTCTATCATACTGTAATCCGTTTCTTTTTTTCTTTAAAATCAGGGTGAGATCACTGTTTTTCTTGAAAATGTGCTGCCCAAGGTAGGAGACATCTATCTGTGGAAAGATCTAAAGTCTAATGATAAATATTGTCAGGCCTGCTGAAGACCTTCAAGGATAATGCAGCAGAGAAAACACTGCTCCCAACCTTGTCAGTCGGAACAAGGTCTTAACAGCATCCTGGAAACAACCAAAATAAAAAGAGGGATTCTACACAGGAGTCAATTTTTTCCCTGCTTCACATTTTATGGCCAAAAGCATAGGGACAGCACTGCCCCAATAGCAATACATTTCATCCCAGGGGCTGTATTCCCTTTAAAAAATCAACATAACTTTTGAGCACTTACTTTCATAGTTGCCCAGAGAAGCCAGGGTGCCCAAGTGGTGCTCAAGCTTCGTGCTCAAGCTCTCACTAAGAACCAGACGGTCCTTTGGTTCTTGAGGGTGGCAGGACATACCAGTCTGATTATCTGACTTCCTGAATAAAATGTCACCACATAACCAGCTCCTGCCAGGCATGTCCTCCTCTCCTTTCTAGAAATTAGCTCCAAATTAGAAAAAGGAGGATAGAGCCATTCTGGCCAACAGATCTGCTCTAACCACCAAGACTTTGAAGGTCAAAAGCATGCTTTAGAAGGCTGCACTGTTTTTAAGGATGGAGCAGCTGTCCAAAACAGGGCTACAACTTTCTCTCTGTAAAGTACCTCTCCAATTTTCAACCATTTTATCAGGTTGTCAACCATTCGTAGTTTGCAATCCAACATCTAGGATGGACACTGACTCACTACATTCCCTTCTAGGCTATTTCCCTTATTTATGCCTCCTTTAATACCTACGACACAGCTTTCCTATTTGCATGATGGTGTCACTGAATTTCAGGCACTATGGTTTGAGCTGATTACAAAGTTTTGACAGAACAGAGTTCCTTGTAAAGTTGCTATCCAACAGCAAGCTAGATTTCTGAAAGATTGCTTCTTACATTTTCAATGCAGAAGGTACTTACAAACTACAGGACTGCCAGCAGAGCAATTAACCCAGTGCTTGACAGCTCATGTTATTGATTTCAGTTGGGGGCAAAATTGTGCGTCAAATCTATTCAGTTATAGAGAGTGCCTTCCATACTTTTTTCTTTTGGTATGTTTCATGATTTATAAGCAGATCTATGGTTGGTTGAAGTCTGATTTTTCCTGATTAAACTAGTAACTAGCACTGATTAGGCAACTAGCCTAAAATTAATGTGACAGAAAAGAAGCAAGCTCCAGAGCTTCAAACAAAATTCAGATAGAAAACCCACCCAATTACTACCAAAACAATCATACTGTCCTAAACCTTACCTTCTCCCTTCCTGTGCCACTGTCCCAATGTCCTGCTCTTAACTGCTTAGGTTTCCATGAGGAAAGGAGCATGCAGAGTAAATTACGGGATCAGGACCACAGGCTGTAAGTTTGCAGAAGGAGAGACTTCATCTTGACAGATTCTTCAGAGTGCCACACACATCTCTGCTGATACAGAAGTAATAATAATAATAATTTCATGCTAAGAATTCTGCCAGTGCCAATGGCTACAAAGAGGTAAAAAAGGGCCCTTAGTTGAGTCAGACAACTTCTAACATAAGCCAAGGAACCTGATGTTAAAGCTCAAAACTTTAGATGGAGAGATAAAAACAAATGAAACATAAACAAAAGAGCAACCCTTCATGGTTATGCAAATTCAGGTGTCATTAGAGCAAACACTCCAACTAAAAGAACTCAATAAATATGGAGGCTGTAAACTGGGGTCAGATGGGGCTTCCATTCTTTATATAGGCAAAAACCTCCACCTCCTTAGTGCTAGGAGCTTGCAGTCTTCCTCATGGTAACTTACAGGACCAGGGAATTATACCAGGTCAATGTGTGGTGAAAGTAAATCTTCATCAAAACCAGACTGTTCCCACCAATAATGAAATATTGCTATGAATTGATTAGGTGTGCACTATCAATTAAAAACAACAAGGGAGAGTTTCTCAAAGAACATGCTTGCTCAAGAATCCCTTTTCTTCATTTCTCCATTTAATTAGTCATTGCATTATAATTCACAAATTCATGCAATAATCATCCTCATTTTAATCATCAAAGCTGAATGTACATTCTTTCTCATTAAATAATATTAAATACAACAAGAGATGCTAACCAGGTTGTTTCAGAGCTCCAGGAAATGCTCTTTTACATATATGCCAAAACAGGCAAGTATTGGTTTTTTACAGCAAATTTCTGTATCTTCCAGGCTATGTTACAGGGCGTTACATGGCCAGAGTGACCTAAGGAAGGAGAAGAAGCATGGTTTTCAGACAGGATCTTTTATTAAACAGCTTTCTCTAGATGTTATCATGTTTTAAGCAGACTTTGAAGAATTTCTTACTAACAAGTTGAATGTTTGGAAAAATGCTGATTGACAGCTACACGGGTGGAAAATTTCCATCTGCTTGTATAGCATAGACACTTTCCCCCCCACAAACACAGACCAGGAAGCAGAGAAAAAACACTTTTGAAAGGTAGGAGTAGTTAAGATTCGGTTTCAAGCCAGGGTGCCACTACAATGCGAACAGCCACCTCCACGGCATGAGAGAGACAAGGTATGAGATCAGCTCACTTCATGTCAGCTGCAGGATCACAACAGGGTGAGTAGATTTTGTCATCTTAAGCTGAAATTGAACCAGCATTGAGCATGCATCCCATCACCAGCCTATAATACCTTGCCCCTTTACTTTTTTGATTGGCTCTCCTCACATGGGCTATCACAGGAAGAGTCCAACTCCAGGCAAAATCTCAGGATGCAGATTTCACTTCTACCCCTACTGCAGTTAACAGGTGCATTCCTTTCACTCCAGCTCGCAAAGCTCACCCAGAATAATCACAGCTGGGCAGGGGAAAACTTCTCTTGCATGCCTGGGAATCAGATGTAGTTGCATTTTGTTGCAGAGTTTAAGTTGTACAATGCAGCTGGCTTATCTGGATACCTAGTTTGTGTTGCAGGATGGAGAGAAAGAAGGAAATCCTCCTAATCATGTCATCACAACAATTTAAACACATAGGATTTTAAAAAGCCAAAATTAGGTATTATCAGTAGAAACACATCCCACTGCTGCTCCACTGAGCCTCTTACACCGTACCAAATCTGTCTGGACAAAATGCTGCATTGCATCACCTCACCAGACAGGAAGACTCTAAAAATTAGGATTTTGCAGGGTAAGCGTGCACAAAATATCTGTGCAAAACTGCCCCCTGCTGTTTAGATTAAGACCTGCTCAAGTAAATTATTGTGTGACCAAATCAGTTTTTAGCTTTAAGGGCCTAACATGCAAATAGGCAGAACTATCTGACTTCATCTGTTTTCTGCCTCCATGCACACTAGAAATTCCATACACAAATTGCCTTGCAGCATGGACCATTTCAAGAGAGATGAAGGCTGAAACAACACTGCGCCAGCTGCAATGCTCACTCCATTAAGCAACTCTCCCACCATAGGTGAGCACCACCAGACACCCTCTCATCCCAAACATGAGTCGAGAACATCTCAGGGTGCAAGGGAAATGATGTAATTGTGAGTGAGCACTGCAGGACATCCATCTGTCAACCTGTTAAAGACAGACCTGACCTTTATGAAACAGGAACAGGAACTGTATGCCTGGAGTCAAAAGCTTATAGCTCAGAGGCCTTTAAGAGTTAAGGACTATTAAGTTACAGGAATGATTGGAAAACAGGATAGTGAGCGCATCAAAACATGTCCAGTAAATATTCTTTAAACTAGCCCCTACTGCAGGGAAAGAAGAGAGAATCTGGATTTTCTTTTCAAGAACACATGGAAACCACTGTACTTTGAAAAAGCTGACCATTATCTAGTGCTAGTATATTGGACAGTTTGGTACAAAAAATACCACAGGAGGGCCAGCTGTTTTCTACAGCTTCACTCATGCATTCAGACACAGGATGTGGCAAACTCTGCCCTGTGAGAACAGCATTAGACATCCACATCTTCTTTGGGAAGTTCAAGTTTGGTACAAATGCAGAAAACAAGTAGTGTTACCCACACCAGTTCAGTTTCCGGAGTGCCTCTGATGAAAGCTAGCCCAGTCCTCACGAATTAAGCACAAGTTTCAGCTCTTTGCAACAGGCTTTTGGTCAGTGCACAAAGAATACTGTAAGCTGTGCTGGTCAGTGTAAACACACAAACTAAAAACCACACCAACACCTGGGTAAAACAGAAGCCTTGAAGAATTTTTGGTTTTTTTCACATTAGCCCTTTTCATATCCATACGTTTAAAAACACAGAAGCATGGGTGTGCAGCACAACGTGCCTTTGAAACGATCGCTAAAAGCACTTAGTGACCACTTCAAAGATTCCCTTGATGTTTAACTCATGTTAACTGTAACACAACAGTCATGTAGGGCCACTGTTCAGCCTAAGGGACTTTAAACACACCATCAACAGATGTACAAATGAAACTTTCTGAGTGCATAAATAGCTGGAGCTTTACTTTGATGATGACTGGCTGGCCTCCTACACAGCAGGGCTGGGACTTCTCCATTTTTCAAATTAAGGGCAACAATAATATTGTGTCAGCCCCCAGGGGAAGGAAATTAGTGCCAGATGATTCAGTGTGTGCCTGGTCACTCTGGTTTTGGATTTGATTCCATTATCTAGAAAACTTAATGGTGAGACATCAAAGGCAGTCCTGCATGATAATGAAATGAGCTGGGTGGGGTTTTTTCTATAAAAGCTGTCTGAGAAGCTCGTAACCAATGACAGAAGACTTCCCAACATAAAACTAACAGACTTCTCATTTTCTTTATAAGAAGTCCTTTTAGTGCTGAAAACAAGTGCCTTTTTCTTGGAGAAGCACAGAAGGGAAGATGGTTCTTTCTGGGAGAAAGATTAGTAGTTTAACCTGCAGTAAAATAAGATTGCAGATCTTATTCTTCAGCAGTTGTAAGCTCAATAGCAGCAAATCCACAACTGGAATGGCTTACTTGCACACTTTTTTCATTTACACAGGTGAAAAGAAATGTACAGCACTATGCACAGCTAATGCAATGGCATTACTACTGCTGATGCAGAAACGTCCATCATTACCACCACGGTTCTGATGACCTGCACTTTGTCTGAAAGCAGGGTCTTTGCTTGTGTCTGAAACATCTATGGACCATGCATGCTTAGCCATAGCACTGTCAGCCTGCCACTCTTGGAGCAACAGCAAATTTGCAGTCTAGAAAATATCTTGCAAGTCTTCACTGGCAGATTTGGGGAAAAGAAAAAAATTCAAGTCTTGTTAAAAGGATTCAGCATTCCACCCTATTAGCCAAGGCACTCAAAACAGGTGTCAGACCTTGCTCTAGCATACTAACCAGGTACCAGAATAAATTTGCATTTAAGGCTACATTTAAACCTATGCTATCTAAAATTTTGTTTGCATCTAACTTTGCAGGTTCAAGGAAATGAAAAAGGTTGGAGCACTATGTGTGTCTATGGTGCTTATTACAGCAAATACCATTTATAGATATAATCAGACTGTCACCAAGCCTTCCATCAAAATCAGAACTGACACCCAGGTTTGCTGAAACACATTTCAGGAAAGCTTTGCTGTAACCTAAAATGTGAATTCAAATTGTCACCATTATACCAAAGAGTGGGGAAAATTGCTCAGGTTTGACAGAAGGGTGCTACTTTTGTCTTATGCTGTTTGGCTTTGTTTTTCAAGGCAGGATGTAAGTTTGATTTACCTTAAGACAATGTTAAAAGCTGAACTAAAAAGATCCACTGAAGTGACCAGCAAGACAGAAGATAAATGTGCTAACAGTTCTGTCAACATAGCCTAAGAATTCCTACTTTTTAAGTGTTAGAAGGGAAAATAAAAACTCCTTCAAAAAGCTTCATTAAGAACAGAACCTTCTGTAATTTCACAGTTTTTTTATTAAGTGCAAAATAACTTTGTCCCTGTAAAATAAATTAAAAGGAAAAGAGCACCCTGGCCATTGTCACCTGAAGAATATGGCTACTAAATTTTACCTTATGCTACCAGAACAATTCAAACACAAAGATTAAACTACAACCAGCTGTTTACGATGTTTGTTGATACCAGCCACTAACTTCAGTATTCGTCACATTACAGAAAGTTTCAATAGCACCTCAAGTCTTTGGAAATAACATTTTCAAGGGCTTAAGGGAAAAAAATACCTATACCTATTCCACAGCAAACTATCTCAGCAGAGTGACTCAGTAAGAACCATTTCTACTCCCAAACTCAGGTGTTGACAGCTAGGTCACTACCAACTACCCACTTAACCTTCCAAAAATCCTGTGTGAGGCAATTCCTGAGCCACTGAGGAGAATCTGCCTTTGAAGAAACTTACATGAGGCTGAAATTGAGCCAGAGCTGGCTAGAGTGCTCCCCAAGTACCTCACTTCTACTGGACTATGCCAGCTAGTACCTTACTATTAATCTAGCGGCATCATTAGTACAAACTGTCAGCTGGTCTGAAAGACACCTCAAAGCATTCTCAAATTAAAAATTGGTCACTGTGCCAAAAAGATAAAGCTACATTTTTGTTTCCTCTGCCACCTGAGTGCTGATAGCACAAACCCAGAACAGCAGAAGCCAATCTGTTTTGACCTACCATGAAAAACTTGCTTTCATAAGTACACTTCTCCTACTCACTTGAGCCTGCTGTATATTCTTTGTCTCCTTTTCATTGGCAAAGGAAAATTCACCACACCATACTGAAATTTTACAACATCTAGTTCCATTAGCTTATGCCATTTACCCCAGGGATATAATTGTCTTACCTTCTCAGTACAATTTTTTTCTTAAGGCAAATGCCTTAAAAAGACTGTTAACAACCAGTTGTTATGGTCTTGAAGACTACAGACTGAAATGTCAACTATCTTGCAAAGCTTCAAACTTTCCAAAAAACCCCAACCTTTGTGCTCTTAAAATCTGCCCAGGTTCTATTCCAAACAGCATTGTTTCAGTCACCTGTATTAATAAAGCTTCCAAGTTTGCCAGTAATTTTTACTTGATCATTTTATGCGTTTTTGTTCCTGACAGAAATAGATTTGTCATTCTTTCTGCAGCCAGTCATCTATCACCATTGTGATTTGTGTCTCTTTCTAAGGTTATCTGTTACTGTTTAAATGATCATATTTTTATTTTCTCAGGAAATTACACAAGGTTTTAAACTTAACGGAAAGCATTGGAAGACCAGCCATAACATTAAAAATAAATTTTAATGTTGTCATTTTTAGATCATTTGCTCTGACACCCAAATATTCTGGATTTTAAAGTAGTACTGTAGGGACACACATGTGCAGATAAATCTTTATTGCCATAACTTCGTTTTTTCAAAAATGAGCATTGGGTTTTTAATAGGTTGTAGTTTTATGTCTGTATATGTACAACATTACAACTGCGTATTTTAATAATAATGAAGTTAGTGATACTTTGATAACTCAACACAGTGTATTTATAAAATGAATTCTTATCAAAATACACTTTTCACTGGGATAATAAATAAAATCCTGCAGAACCCACCTACACAAAGTTAATTTTAACTCTGGTAGAACCCGATGTGGTACACAGTCCATTAACTACTATGTTTGCCCCTTTATCCCCCTACTGATGCTCATCTTCTGGGGTAAGAAAACTTTTTTCCCCCCGTTGTGGTGTGACCTCATTCAACATCATCTTCAGCCAAGCACTGTGCACTTACAATTCTCTGTAAGAAGGAGAAAAACTCATTCACAATTACATAAAATTGACAGTAGGCAACTGATTATCAAGCAATGTAATTTTCCACTGAACATTAAGCAGTGTAATTACCGAACAAACCAATTAAAGTTAAAAATGGCAATCGGACTTAAGTTTTTGAAGACAGTTCCACAGAAACTACATACAGTGCAATACCTAACAAAGCCAAAGTCAGACAAACAATATCCTATCAACCTCAAGTGATGACTTCTGTGTGGGTTTTGGCACTGTTCTCTTAGGGAACATTTTCGTTCAATCATTTCTGTGACTCTTGCATTTCAAGTACCTGACATTTTCTGGTGTTACCACTGACTATAAGGACCGTAACCTGAAATGTAACCAGGCCTGAGCTGTAAAAAGAGCCAACTGATACCCAGCCCTGAGTCAGGTAACACTGTTAGGGAGTTCCCTTGTACTTCCAAGAACATAAAACATATTATTTGTTTTACAACAGACTCACCTGCCAGCATATTAACAACATTACCCGCTCGGTACTCAGACTAAAATGAGAGGGCATTTTATACATGAGCTACTAACACTTTTATCATCAGGGAAACTCCCAAGCTTCCAAAATTGTCGTGGGTCCTGGTGCTAGTTAACATCTTGTGTCTGTAGCTGTCCCCAGATGCAACAGGGTAGCAAAAGCAGCAGATTTATTTTGATGAACTTTCATAGCACTTACACACACTTGTAGATATATAAATTAAAAAAGAAAACCTCAAGACCCAGTGCAATAAAGTTACTGCTTTTCCAGCCCCCCAACTTGTATTTGGGAAATAGTGGATAGACTTATAGTATCAGAGCTGTGGTCAGATGCCTCTACTTCAAGAGCTTAGCACACCCTACACACAGGAGAAGTTTTGTATTTCTATTTTATCCTGGTTGCTATTAATGCTACATGATGATTTTCATATTCACTTTTTAACATCTCAGGTGGAAAAAAAAGCCTCTTGTAATCTAACTGAACATATTAAAAAACCAACAGATTACAAAACCCAATACTCAAGACTGATGTAGTGAATGAAACAATAGTTCCGTTATCACCAAACCAAGACGGAACGTTTCACATACCTGGCTTATTGTAGGGAGCTTAGTTAGAAGCATTTGAAACACTGGTGGGGGAAGAGTCTGCTGTAGAACTTGTAGTAGCTGCTGCGGCTGCCCACACACAGCAATGGCATTGGTCAAGTGATCAACACCTTTTTCATATTCACCTGTATGACAAATTACAATGTTTTGAAATCAACCATCTTCCACACTGTAACATATTTACATAAAATGTCCACTAAGAGTGGATTAAATTACGGTGAATCAATCCACACTTAGCTCTTCTCCTTCCTTGACAGACCTTCTGAACACACAAGGTTAGAAACAAATCAGCACATTTTCTTAGATGAATCTGACTTCCCAAAATTTCTTAGTGTATAAAAATCATCTAGCAAAGGTGGAGAAAAATTATTTTACACCTTACCCTTCGGAAAAAAAATTGCTATTACCTTGAGCTAGTAATTCCTCTCCAAGCTGAATCTCCTCAAGGAAAAACTTCTGAACTGCTTCGGCATCTTTCAGATCAGGCAACTATAACACACACAGTAAAAGTTAAATTGGCCTTTAAACACCAGCTAATAAAAAGTTAGCAGAAAACATTCCCAACTGAAATTAAACATGCACACAGTCCTATTGTTACAGTGACACTGGCAAAAAACCAAGTGTCACCACTAAGTTAAATGTACACAGAAGGTTTTTGAAAATCAGACTCAGGTCTCATAACACTGCATCACAAATCTGTAGAGAGACAGAGCCTGAAATACCTCTACTCAGTTTATTAAGTACATAATTTAGAAGCAAATATAAATTCTAAGGTGTATTATGTTTATAACAACTACATTTCTTGCAATTGTTTAAGAGAAATCTTATCTTTTCTTTCTCGATCCATTGGTGATAACAAAAGGGAAATTAAACACTTATGGTAAAACAACCTATCAAGTTCAGTTATAAGTGTGTCCCATCAATGATTTTAAGTCTGAAAAGTCCTTGTGCATATTACAAAGAGGAAAACACCATCGAATCACACAGTGAATGTTGTACTTTCTAATTAAACTCCTCTATCTGACACAAAAAAGGAACAACCATACAATTATTTGTGAGCATTAAAAAAACCTAAAGACTGCATATTTGCAGGAGTGTTTGTAATCCTGTAATAAAAACAAATCTTTAAGTAAATCTTACAAATAATACAAATGAAACATCTTTCTAAATATCACTGCATTACTGAACACAGTATTACCTTGGAAAGTCCTGCTCTCTCTTTGGCAAGCTTCTGTTTCTTCCTTCCTGTAAGAATAAAAACATATTTTATTTTCAATTTACAATTAAAAAGCCCTTCAGATTGTAGTCTGAAAACATGAACAAATCAAAGTTCTTTTCAAAAGATGAAACTGGTAATGTATTCCAAATACTGAAGACTGAGCACAAGACTGCAACCCACTCAGTGCAAGAGAGCATCATTTGGAGGTCTAACGAGGGCTGGCAGTAGCACCAACCCAAAATGGCAATTCTTCTCCTGATGGCTACAGCAACCACGGGCTGTCCAGAGCCTGCAGCACAGCACACCTCATGCACTGCAGGCAGGCAGAAGCAAAGAGAATTAGAGTAATACAGGAATTATCCACATGATTTCTAACAATGAGCCACAGAAGGACTGCCTACAAGTCAAGGGTATCTAGTTTGGAACTGTAAGGTGCACCACCAAGGAAAGGGAACTGTAGCAAGACGCAGCAGATACTGCAGAGTGTACTTTCTCAGCTACTTTATAGCAAAGGCTTGGGAACTAGTTAATAAGTTGCAGCACCTCATCATCCCCCAGCAAGAGCAATACTAAAGCATAAGTTTCTGAAACCTGAGGAAAGCAAACATTTACAGATGGAACAAACATTTACAGATTTAACGCCTAACCTAAAGGCAAAAAGTTGGTCTGCTACATGAAATTGTACCGCTCCAGAAAAGCTAGTGTAATTAAAACTAGAGTTGCTTTTAATGCAGCTAGGCAGGTATAAAGATATTTTTATAGCAGCAGCTCTTCCTACAAGAAAGAATAATTATACTAACACTGGCAATTTTCTTAGAATAATCATTTCAGCAAGTCTTCAGTTCATCAACTGATACAGTTACACCAATAAAACCTTTGAATACAGCCTATGGTTAAACTGTCCTTTCACTCTTTGTCCTCAGTGTCTGCTCAGAAAACTCCTATACTGACAAAGAGCAGCAGTCACCCAGCCCTGATTTTTCTTTTGATACAATTTTGCAAGCTGGAAATACTTCCAAATATGCCTAGCAGTTTTACTTGGTAATTAAAAATTTTCAATGGTCCACATGACGAAGATATTCAGAAATACTATTCCTAACGTGATAACCTAACACATGGCATTTATGGGCAAGACTGTGCTCCTTATACAAAGGGAGTTCACATTCTAACTAGATGGAACACCCTTTTACCTTAATACAACACCTTAATAACAGTTAGCACCAAGATTCCCACAACTTATTGACCTGTGTATGTTATTTTATACTATATACAGAAAAACATATTGGTTACAACTTTAATATACTATAACTTTATCATTTTGGTGGGTTTCACTATCAAAGAATTTCTCTTGAAAGTTAGTGCTTCAATTAGCTCACTCCAATTTTTCAGAAGCATTAATTTGCACAAAACTATCAAAACTGCAGACAAGTTTTGATAATAGATAAAACCCTGAAGATGAAGTTTAAAAACATTTAGTATTTGAAATGTTTTACTATCAAAAGAAGCCATGTTGCAACTGTAGTGCATTCAGCGAAAACACAAAAGAGAAATACAAAGAGCAACACCTTAACATTTGTACATCATTTTCAGGAGAAATTTGTGTTTTCTTGTCATGACTATGACACTTTCTAAAATATAATAAAAGGTATCATTCACCAGGTTAAGCATTCTGAAATAAAGAACAAAAGAAAAAGACATGCTGGTAACTGGAACTAACAAAAGCTTTTGACCACTGATTACACTAATTTGCAATCATATACTTTAACCTGAAAATAGTGAAGGAGTATAAAGAATCACCAAAATTTTAAAACTGAAAAATGATCTACCAAATCTGTCAAGTCTGACTACCAAGAAACTTTTCTTTCTCTTCTTAATACTTTTTTACAGGATTCTTTAAAAAGTTCACTAGCTGAAACAATTACAAAACCGAAGTAACTCTAACAGATATTTATGAATTCTTCCCATACTGGCTGGGAAGAAATACTAGTTTCAAAGTATCTTTGCAATAACAGCCAAAAGTTAGACTTGTAATCTGACAAGTAAAAAGCAAAGGCTTTGAGGGGTAAAAAAACCTCAAAAAACAAACAAACAAGAAAACCCCATCCCACACCTAAACCCCACTCCCAAGTTTGTTTTCCCACAGAGACCTTCATGAAAATTAAACACTTCCCTCTTCTATAAAGAGATAATCACGTTTTAAAAAGGGAAAGGCAATCTTTCATAGAATGAATCTTTATTACCACAGAAATGCAGTGCATGCATCCAAAGCATAAAGCTGAACTGCAGCTGTCACACTGCAGGTCCTGCAGGCACAGCTCTTGTACAAGGGCACAAGTTTCAAAAGAGAACCAATGGATAACCTCTCCTGCTGGCAGGGGTTGCAAAAGCCCCTGAGTAGCCCCAGCAGCTTCCCAACCAGTCCCACCAAGGAGCAGAAGACCCAAAAAGCCATTTGCATTTTCAGCTCCCATCAGTGAAGTCTGCCTGCTGCCCTCCTCTCACTCTAGTGTCCAGGCAGAAGATGCTCTTGGGCAAAATTCAGCGCCGTCAGAAATTCTGGCTGTCTCTGAACAAAGATATCTGTGTCTATACTTTAAAGCAGAACACTTCTATTTTATTCATTCAGTAAGGCAAATGGTAAACAGAACTGAAGTATTTTAATCATAAAATACAGCTGGGGAAGCTCAGCAGCTACAGATGTTTATAGCTTTGCTATCTTTTGGTCCCACAACTAAATATGGACATGCCCCCCAAAGTAGCAACACCAAAACCTAAAAAAAAAAAAAACCAACAGAAAAACCCACCCACAAAACCTGCTAAATAAGATTAAAACATCTAGAAATCAAAGTCCAGTAGTTCTATAAGCCTTCCAGAAACTTCCCAAATTTTTTTCCTAGAAACCTAAATCTGGCCACCTCATTTTTATGACAGGCCTTTGCAATGTAAACTTTGGCCCTAACACAGCACACAGAGACGTGCAGTGTAACTGGGAGGGCAAAAAAACCCAACTGGTTCTTCATCTGTCAGCCCGTGCTTGACCAAATACGACAGGCAATCCACTGACATGTCTCTTGTCCTTCCCACATTCTGGTGACACTGCACCACAGAGGCTGAAAAAGGATCTTATCCTAAAAAGGTTAAAGGAAAAGCTGTGCTATAAAGGTGGTTTCCATAAGCTTTCCATCCCATAGCCGCACTATTGCACAACCCATGGAGCATCTTTACATAAAGAACTGCAGCTGGCTGCTGCACTCAACCTTTCCTGGTCAAGCATTTTACAGGCCATGCCTTCCTGTCTACCCAACAGCAAAAATGCTGTAATACTCAAAACCCTGGCACCACTGCTGCAGCATCCATAATACTAAATAATCTGCTACCAAAAAAAAAAAACCAAACCAAATTAACTAAAGCCTTTCAACTAAATGCAGACCAGTGCATCATGTGCAAGAACCATAAGTCCTACAATGAAATCCCCCAAATAACAATGGCCACCTCCTATCAAACCAAAAAGCATTTGTTTTCCAGTTCAAAGATAATGCCAATTCTTAATCAGAGCAATTCTAAGGTTTATTCAGAACATGACAGGATAGAGGCTCAGATTATGAAAACCTGGAATGGAAAAATAATTGTTGGTGCTTCTGCAAAAACCTTATGTAATAACTTGGTGTTCATAAAAAAACCACAACTCCATGGCTGATTATGTTGCCAAAAATCGAGTTTGGTTGTGCAAGACAAGCACATAGCAGTTAACTGCACTAAAATTCCCCAATTAATGACTTGCACTGCAGGGAGAAAAGGACTTGGAAGATGCACAAGAGGTATGTGGCCAAAATCCTACACACAGGAGCGAGAGCCTGACATTGAAATACCTGACAGACATAACTTGCTGTGGAGGAGCTTTTGGAAAGCAGAATTAATGCACCACTGATTGACAACACTGGCCACTCAAACTCAATCCATGGAGGCAGAACCAAAGCCTTTAAACTACATTTTAATGTTATCAGGTAAATACCCATTTTCAACCTGTCTAATCATTGACTTTTCCATCCAGGAAACTGCTGATCACATCATGTTTACTTGCCAAGAAAATTTACCTTAATGATAACTTCTTATCTTCAGATTAGTTACCAAAGGAATAATATACATATTACCCTGACAGAAATAACTCAGTATAAAAAGTATCACCTTATTTCTCATGATTCATTTGTGTTCCTTCAGTACTCATGCCTACAATTACAGTTAAAACCCTCGCTGATTATTAAAACATTTATTTAAATGTTGATGACGTGAAATAATGAAGAGCCATGGGAGAAGAGTTCTCCATCTTGGATTAATCAACAGTTTTCTCTGGCATTCATTCTTATCCTGAAAGCCAACGCGGGGCTGCCAGGAGGGTTTAGAATGCAGTCAATGAAACATCTGAGAGCTGCTGCTGACCCCTGCCTCACCGCAGCAACAGCTTCACTGTGGGCGATCACATTGTTTTACCTGCTTGTCTTCCAAAAGTAAAAATCTATCACCACCTAAACGTGGCGGCTATAATAGCACAGCTGAGCCTGTAGTACAGCAAGATTGAAAAGAAAAAAAAAGACGGAGAAGGGGGAGGTGAACTTGAACCAAGTATCGAGGGAAGCCACAGGTTACCCAACACCCAGAGCAAACACTCTCCAATGGGATGACCCTGTCTAGAACCACCTGAAAGGAGGTTGTAGTGAGGTGGGGATCGGTCTCTTCTACCGTGCCTGCAGTGAGAGGACCAGAGAAAATGGCCTTAGGCTGAGACAAGGAAGATTCAGATTAGACATTAGAAAAAAAAATCTTTTTCACTGTTAGAGTGGTCAGGCATTGGAACAGGTCGCCCAGGGAGGTGGTGGAGTCACCATCCCTCGGAGTGTTCAAGAGGCGTCTGTATCTGGCGCTGGGCGATGCTGGTTGGCGCTGCAGGGGTTGCAGTGGTAGCGCTGGGCGGATGCTTGGACGGGACCCGAAGGTATCTCCCAATTTTGATTGTTCTGTGACTCTGCGACCCGGCCCCTGGTGTCGGTGAAGGGACGGCGAAAGGCCACAGAG
>VZTJ01001931.1:0-34368 GCA_013397795.1 Orthonyx spaldingii | reverse complement strand
GAGCCCAGGCTGACCGCGCGGTTATCTGCGCAGTTTTCCTTNTGGGGGCGGGAGATGCCCCCGTGCCATTCCGCCCTGGAAGCGGCGAGCCCAGGCTGACCGCTCGGTTCTCCGCACGGTTTCCCTCCAGTTTCAACATCTCTGCCCGCTGTTCGGTACGATTCTGGCATTTTTGAGGGACGGAGCCTCGCACAGCATCACGGTTGGGCTCACAAGGTCCATCCACAGCGGCGGAGCTACTTCAGGGCATATTTGAGTCCTCTCCGGTCTCCTCAGTGCCGGAGATAAAAAGGCAACACTAAGTAGCCTCGTCACGCTGGGCTACCCGGGCGTCCCTCTCCAGCAAAGTGCCCCAGAGCAACCCCCACGCCCGAAATAACCGGGCGGGGTGGATGTCGCCTGACAGCACCGCCGTCCACAGCCCCTCTCCAATCTTCCGCCACAGGGCACAATCAACGTTCGCGTCCCACACCTCGGGGACACCATTTCCCCAGCCCAGGTCAGAACGTCTCTCGCGAGACACCGCCTCCATTCCATCGGGGTCTCGCTCCAGGAGTCGGCAAGGAAGGCCTGCAGAAAGCTGTCCTTCGGAGTCTGGGGCCCCATGGCCGCCCCAACTGCCCCGAGGAATGGCGGGGGGGGTGTGGGGGGGGCTTTTGCAAACCAGTACCTCGGCGGCATGTGTAGTACACGTCAGTGGTCACCAGATGTCACTGCGAGCGGATGTCGAAACATGGGAAGTCGAGAGGTCAAGTGCCATAAAAGATCAATTTATTTATTAAATTCAGCTTTTATATACAAAATGGATTCCCACCTGATTGGCCACTGACTACACGTCCCCCGCAGCTAATTGGCCACCTCGATTCATGAGAGTTCACTACCTTTATCTTAGTTTATATAAACAAATAGATTCTTTCTCACGAGAAAGAGGTTTCTGTGCTGTCACACCTGTGACACAAGCTACATGGTCATCTTTCTGGCACACCAGAATCCAGGAGTTTAATCTTGCTCCACCAGACTAACCCTGGCCCTCAGACTCAGCTTGCCACTGCCAATAATAATAATAATGTTAACGCTATCTTCTGTATAGCTGTGTGCAATGGTGCTGGCCCATTGTACCAGGTGAATTGCTCTTCATTTCAGACAACTGGGGGGAAAAAAAGTTTGGAAAAGTAAGAAGATCTGAACACCTGCACTGGAGCGAGAGCCTCCTGGAGTACAGCAAAGAAAATGGGATGGATAAGGACATTTTCTGAGCAATGAAGAGGGGAAAAAATACTAAGTCCTTGCAACTAAATTAAATTGGAAGTTTTGAAACCTGGTCTGTAGACCCTCAAAACATCTACTTACACACACTTGATAAGACCCCCTTTCCTATAGTGCCTGATTGCCATATGCCAGTTCACATAATCCAATTACAGCTGCAGAACTAGGTCAAAACCCATCACTCTGCATTTCAACTTCGTCATATACTTGTGAGAGAGACTGTTCGACTGTCATGTAAAAGATCCAATTAAAAGCCTCAGTCAAAAAGATATATTAATAGTCTGCCTGAACAAATGTGACCTGTGCTGGCACCTATCACACTGTGCTATGATTGTCTGCAGATGGAAATAGTAACAGAATTTAAAAAAAAAAAAAATTATAATTTGCCATTTGCTCACCTCTATGTCTGTTATAAAGCTAGAAATTCAAAAGACAGAAAAACTACATTTCATATAAAATAGATGAGTCCTGGCAGACCTAATCCAGAATGTCCATTTTAAGATAAAAACTAGTAAGTGAGGATAATTTTAGAGGGCTATAGAAGCCAGGTCTGTATAAACAAAATGCATAATCCCATTACAGCTGATGCCTGCTTCAGACAAACAAGGTCCATTACAATGCTGGCTTAAGACCAAAGACAAAGAGCTAGCAGCTTCCCACACCCCTAAACATAAAAAACATCTGTCAGGCAAAACTGCCTTTGTGCCTGCTTTTGGACAAGCCAAACCTCCTGAATCTACATTCCAATATTCAGTTCTTGCTTTAATGAAATTCTTGGATTCTATTTTTAGCCTGGCAGAATGGAAACGATGTCTAGTTTGGAAGCACATGCACAGAAGGCAAGGTTATCCTGGGCACAAAGACTTTGTAGTAGGCTCAACTGCCCACACCACTAGAATCTTCAACTTCAAGCCTTTCTATCTATTTCAGTTCCAACTGAAAGCATGATTAGGCTACACTTTTACAGCAATCATTTTTATTGGCATGAAAAAGAAGTTGCATGTACAATATAGGAAAAACATGGCTGCAAAGGGAAAAGAGGAAAAGATCCTGCTTCCGTGGTTTACTGTATGTACTGGTTCCCAAACGTGGAACAGAGTCCTCAGCCAAATAACTCATGAAAAATCAATCTCTACACAAGCAACTGAATTCCAACACATCCCACAAAGTGCCCATAGTACTGAATAAATTCCTCAAAATACACAAAATATAAGTATTTCCTATCCACACTAGCCTCATGCAGAGAGGCTAGAAAGGCATTACCTTCTCCCATTCAAAAAGATGTGCCTTGACAGCATGGGATGCCAGATGCTTAGAGGTGCGTTTCCCTGACTGTAAGGGAAAGGGTGGGGAAGCTGAAGGAGCAGAGCTTCCCACACTAAGGAAAAAATAAAATTATTTTAAAACAGAGTAGATTGGGAGAGAGGGATTAGAATAACAAGAGGCAGACTTTGCCAGAAAAGGACATACCAATATTAATGAGTTCTAAACTCATAAAAGCTTCAGAAATTAAATGAGAAGTTTTGATGTAGATTCTCATTAACAGCAACACCAAACTAAAGTAGCCTACACACCAACCACAGAATTCCCTTTCTCACACTACAGTTCTATTTTCAGACTTCCTTGCTAGTTTCCCTTAAAAGATCATTTCCCAAAAGAATTTCCATAGAACTCCCATTTAATTTACAACTAATGCCTGTAAATTAGCAACAGAGAAAATAGTTCATATTTAGGACAGCTATAAGAGTATGCCTAGACTGCCACAAATCTCTAGGAAGCCCTTTTTCTCTCATCCCCTGCAAAAGTAGTTGTGCTTTCTTTGGCAACCAGACAATCCTTCCTGTTTTTCAGGAGTCAATTTTAAAATCTATATATGCTTGATTAGTTAAAATGAGCCCAAAATGTAGTTTGAAAAAAATTACAGTACACATACAAAGTGTACAGCTTTTTGGGAGGGTGAGTGATACTGTGCTTTTAAGCAGTATAATTCTTAATCTTTAAACACACTAGCATTACACTGACTTGTGCCAAATAAAAATTCATATACATAAGAGCTAGGTAATCTGATAATTTCAGTCTTTGTAATGAAAGACGGTTGGTTATTGTAGGCACATGCCCTGATAGTCACACAGCAAAGGCCAGTAGAAATATCAGTGGGCTGTCCAACAGTCAAGGTAGGAGGTAAACTAGGAAGTAACAGAATAATTGATGTATCATTAAATTGCCTGAAGTGCTGGAGAAAGGCCCAGACAAAGAGATTAAACGCAGCGCTTTGAATTTCACCATAGAATATCACATGTGAACAGATGCCATATACCAAGTACCTCTGAGATATTCTCCTGTTAAAGTACTAAGTACGTTTTATAGCACTAAGGCATTACAAGAAATTATTATATGCTCAATAACATGGCAGCAGTACAGAATTTACATGTAAATCACTTAATTTACATTTACATGTACCTCAGAGCACATAAGTGCCTATTGTGACTCAGGAGGAAGCAGGGCATTAATACTGTTTCAAGCAGTTATCCAGAATGAGCTGCACTACAGCCTGACATGAATGTAAACACAATAATACCAATTCTGCTCTATTATACACAAAAGCTATTACATAACTAGACCACAGCAAATTAGGTGTGCTTGATTAAGGACCAGATCCAGGTAGGAAAAGAAAAGTCACATGTTCCTGAAAAATGCAATAGTGACTTTCACAATACTATTGCTCAGTATAAATTATGTCAACTAAAATGAATAGCCTTCTCAAAACAGTGGTTCTGTCTGTCATAACTTGCAGCTCAATGCTCTTCAGGAAGAAAAATTAGCAAGGCAAACATTCACTGAGTCTGACTGATGAAGAGATAGTGCAGTAAGAATATGTATTGTCAGATAACATGACACTTCCTAAAACAAAGACATTAAGTTTTCATCTGCTAGTGATCATGCTGAGAAACTAATGCTAAGGCAACTATATGTTGATTTGTTACATGTATTTCCAGTTTAACTTTGTACTTGTAACACTTGGGTTGTGTACCCAATAGAGATGGTATCTGCATTTGATACGGAGAGTCCATAGCTAGAACTAAATCCAGTCTAGTTGCTTTAATTCTGCTGTACATAAAGCATATCTCGTCACACAGATGCACAAACAAACAGTCCATTCTCAAGCCCAATGATATCTTTAGTACCTCCAGATGAGGTACAAACACATACAAATAAGTCAGGAAGAGATAAGAAAGAGCATATACCAGAGCAGTTACAAGAAGATGCATTAAGAACATTTTAGTACTAGTTTTCTATTTGTTCTTGATGGAGACATTCCAAAAACCAGCTCCTCTTGAGTTGAGAAGTGCAGATTTGGCAGGTGGAGCAGTCTGCACCAATACCCTCCTACCTAGACACATCCATCGTGCACTGACAGCCCTGCACAAGATAAAAAGCAGGATTATGCACACTTTGTGGTTGGCCAGAAGAGCGAGATGCTGCAGGAAGTAATTCTGGCAACTCTGTAAATAAGCCTTTCTGACTAAGAACAATCACATCTGTGGCACGCCTGCTTCGAGGAGGAAATAGCAACACAGCCTCCTAAACTGTGGTCATAACGAAATTCTACTACACTCTATTCTCAAAAACACAGCTATACCCTTCCCCTCTGCAAGTCAACCATACTCTCATCAAATCTTTCAAAATGTTTCCAACTAAAAAACCTTTGGCAAGGAGGAGGGTCCAGTATAGCTGGAGTATCTTTGGAAGGAAAAATCAGAGATTCAAGGGTTCTGGATCCCACCACACCAGGGACTGGATAGCTAAAAAACCACCATGTATCAACATACTTGGGGTCACATTTTAAAAGTATAAGATCTTGGTGCAGAGACTTTTCTCAGCAAACCAGATACATTTCCAACTAAAAGAACAGAAATCTTATCATCATGGCACATGAAACAGACCCAATGGGTTTTGTTTATCTAAATGTAGTTACTTCTGACAATAAATACACTCAACACCAAATTTAGACAACAGAAACCAACATTAAGCACATATACCATTATATGTGTGCATTACCATTTATATGTGCACATTCTACTAAAAAAAAATCAAATGTATTTTAATCACATGCAAGAAGGATATGAAAAAGGAATTAAAGCAAATCTTATTGCTTCTGCTTATTAAACTTGACTGGAATTTTAATGTAAAATATGCCTATCATATTGAGATGTTGCCCATGTGATGTTTTCAGAGAACAGCAATACTTCATCTCCTGGAACAGCATGCCAACCCTCCTTGTAGCACTGTAGGGTGCACACTGAGATCCCACGGCTGCTCCCAAACATCCACATGCATCAACAAATCCTTCAAAATGCTTGCATTCTTTTCTGTCCATGAAGAAGATTTAAATTATTTACAGCTCCCAAACAGACACACACACACACACACACACACATGAGGAGTCCTATTGGCACAAACAGGTACCTCATCAGTAAGCGGTGACAAGTCATGTGAAAGGTTAATATTTTAGTCATAAATGTTGGTAGCAAGGGGAAGAGCTACAAAGAGCAATGTGTTCTTAATATTTAAGAATAAAAATGCAAATCTGGAAAACGCTGAAAGAGATTAACACCCTATAAAGACCATAGAATAAATTATTCAGGTAAAACAAAAGCGGAATCTGAACACGTGTTAAAAACCAAATTATAGCAAAATGATGCAAAATGAATAATGGTAGAAACATATCCAATGGCATAAAGGGCTAAATTTCAAATAGTGCTGTTTTAAAAATTGCATCACTCCTGTGATGAACAACAACGCTTCAGAACATTAAGTTTTGATAAAATGCTGTAGTGCTGTATGTTCACAAAATTACAAAAATGCATTTAAAAAAAAATCCCCTTATAAAAGCTAGGCAAAGTGGACTGATGTTCATTTAGATTTTGCAAACGGAAAACCTCAGTGTTAAGGACATCATGGAGACCCTCTGTCTTGACTGATCTATGCTGTAGGAGTACATAATCACCACAAGGATGTCTTTAGCCTGACTGCACAGATTAAAATCAAAAGAAGGCTAAAAAAAGGCTCTCTGAAAGTAAACCAGGACATTAACAACAAGAATTGACAATTGATTAATTAACTGAATTCAACTTATAAAAATGGGAAAGTTGAGATCTGCCATTTCTGAGAATGGGTGCTAGGGAGCAGCTTGCTTGTCATTGCAGCAAATGCAGCTCAGTAAAAGATCTGAGAAAGAGCCAGAGAAGGAAGAACCTATATTAAATCTCAGCTCTATGAAGGCTATGTTTATATCTTTGAAGAGCCTAAATTTAGACTGCAGTAAGCATATCCCATAGTATCAAAAATTGTGGAAAGATGAATAAATACTGAAACCCAAAGTAAATAATTCTCTTCATTTTCTCCCATTCTTTTCTGTCTCCCATTTTAATAAAGCCAAAGCAAAAATTTACATATGACCCATGACACCAGTGCTCAGCAGGAGTCAAATCAAGATGTTATTGTATTCATCTACATATAAATGAGAGACTGATGACTCTACTGTGGTTTTGAAAAGCACAGAAGAAATACTTTAAAGCAGAAATATAACAGATGAAAACAAAGATCAGGCATCTTTCATGACAGTAAGCACAGAAGGAATTTAGAGATCACGGAATCATAGAATATCCTGAGTTGGCAGGGACCCATCAGCATTACTGACTCCAACTCCTGGCCCTGCACAAACACCCCAAGAGTCATCCATGTGCCCAAAAGCATTGTCCAAACACTTCTTGAACTCTGTCAGGTTGGTGCTGTGACCACTGCACAGGGGAGCCTTCACAGTGCTCAACAACCCTCAGGGTGAAAAACCTTTTCCTGATATCCTCCCTGACTCAGAAAGCCATGAAACATGGGAACCTTTATTTTTTATAAGCCTCCTGCATGTTTATTTTTCAGATTTCTACATGTCACAGCAATGCAGTAGCCATCACACTGTGCATTCTTGAGTAACACTGCACACCGTGGCTTCGTATCATATCTCTGTAAATTTGTAACAGTACATAACGTCTGAACCATCATTGTACAGCCATCAGTAATTACACTTAAATTATGTTTCTTGCCTTGATGATGAGAATGTCACTCAAGGCAGGGTCAAATGTTTTACTGGAGAAACACCACGTCTATTGTTTGTCTTCTATCTCCTCTTAAAGGTGATATTATATTGGATGGACTTGATTATTCTTTTACAAATCTACATGTTCTCTCTTTCTCACTTAAAATTGCTCTTATTTCCCCATAAGTAATGAAACATACAAACAAAGCTGCTAGTTGGCCTATAATCTCTCAATTCCCCCATATTATCCTTTTCATAATACATATGTGCCTGCCTCTTTTCTGCTCATTACAGTTCCCATATGCTTCTGTGTGAGTTCATGACTGAACCACAGTTGATCTCTTATTATCCTCCCTAGGAAAAATGGGGACACAATTCCTTTAAGAAATGACCAACTTTCTTAAATTCTTTTCTCTCTTAGGGAAGCTTTGATATCTACATTTTTTTACTCTGCATATAGAAACAGGTCCTAAATCAGCTCACATTCAGAAACTTAGATAAAATCAAGAAGGCTTTTGGAAACATTTTCAGTTTTCATCATTTTCTTTTAAAAGAATGTGGCTTGAAGACATTGATCTTCCTCTGTTGTCAGTAATCACTTCCATTTTGAGTAGGATGTTGCACCAGACAACCTCCTGAGGTTCCCTTACAGCTTGAATTATCCTATGATAGCACGAACTAGGAGTCTATTACATCAGGGTCAAGTATGCCAATGAAGAGTAATTCTTTTAATTAGAAATTTTTCACTTTCATTTTAGCATTTTTTACTTCTCTACTTAAACTCCTGTGCAACATAAACCAGAAACATGCTACAAAATAGGTGGTCTTTTATAAAATGCCTGGATTAAAATTAAAACACAAACATGATCCAAATACAAATGGGGGAGAAGCAAAAAATTATGCCTTACTCCTTCAAAGGTGTGATCCAAAACACAGTACCACACTAGCCACTGTGAAGAAAATTCACCTTTCTCCAGCCAAAACCAGCACACACAGTTATGTGGAATTTTTTAAATGGAGAATAGTATTTGCCTGTAGAAATAAAAAAGCACACCAAGGGCTTATAGCAAGTACCAAATACTTTAGTGGGCAGTAATGAAATAATATGTGAAGAATTCTGCTGTACAACACTTTCAAGCAATCTGACACCACACTTAAAATTAATTGGTAGGAAGTTTTCATAAACAAATCTTCTGTTAAATTGTATCAATTAAGAACTTCAGTTTGACTACTCACAGATTCCTACCTTTTTTGACATAACTTGGTTATGCAAGTTTTGGAAATACTGTACACTACACTATTGGTAAAATCACGTTGGTTTTCTGGTAAATAAAAGATTTCTGGTAAATAAAGCAAAAATTGTTTCCATAAGGGCTCTAAGACTTGAATAAATACACTTCTTCAAAAACAAACAAAAAACCAAAAAAACTTCTACAAAACTTAAAAGTAGAAAGTAAAATGCACTTACAGTGTTGGCAAGTTCTAAGCAGCTTCCTCCAACAGAGTTGCTAAAATTTGAGGCCTGAGCTAGAAGTCTTTGCAGAGCAGCCTGTTGAACCACATTGCTCCCACCATGCTCCAACACCTTCTGTAGCATAAAATGACTGTGGAAGTCTGGACTCTGAAGGTCTCTCGCTCCTGAATCATACTCCCAGCTTTCTCTGGCTCCTGATACGGCACCTGAAATGCAGAAATAGAAAAACATTCTAGTATGGATTGTGTATAAAGAAAACACAGAATCTCTCAGGTTGGAAGGCACGCGTAAGGATCATTGAGTTCAATTCCCTGCTCCTCACATGACTACCTAAACCTAAACCACATGACCAAGAGCATCATCCAAGTGCTCCTTGAGTTCTGCCAGGCTTGGTGTCGTGACCACTTCCCTGGGGAGCCTGTTCCAGTGACAGCCATCATCCCAGTAAGGAATCTTTCCCTAACACCCAATCTGAACTTGCCCTGATGTAGCTTCACTCCCTTTCCTCCTGTCCTGTCACCGGTCACCAGAGAGAGGAAATCAGCACCTCTGGGGTCACCGCTCAGCCTTCTCTTCTCCAAGCTGCGCAAACCCAGTGACCTCAGCTGCTCCTTGAGATCTTTCACCATCTTGGTCTCCCTCCTCTGGACACACTACCATAGTTTGATGTATTAAGAAAATACCCAAAAATGCACACAGTACTCAGGGTGGGATAGCAACAATGCAGCACAGATTAGGACCACTATCTCCTTTGATCAGCTGATGATGCTGATACACCCCAGGGCACAGCTCTTTTGGCTGCCAGGGCACACTTCTGACACAGGAATAACCCTGCCCGTCATTCCAGAAAGAAAAAAAAAGCAAAAACCTCCACTACCATTATTGCTTTTTTTGCACATGCTGATAATATCAGGAAAAAAAAGCAGTAAAATTTCCAGTGCACAGGAGAATTACTAAATTACAAGATTCAAAAGGAAAACTAAAAGCATGTGCATATGTTATTTAGTACAGTGCAAAATCAGTGTAGTTTACAACAGCTAAGGACCACTAAATGAGCACCAGTAACTTACATAGATTGAAAAGCAGCAGAAATTAAAGAGCAAAACAGGAAAAACATACTTCACTTCTTTTTGTTTACTAAATGACAAAAGATAAGTGTATCTTTTAGCTGTATAGTTGATAATTTTTTACGTTAGCACTGCCTTTTTTATTATCTCAGGATTGCTTGTTTCAATTAAAACTTCAGACACATCAATCACAAGGTGCTTCATTACAAATCAGTGCAAGGATATGATCTTGTGGCAAGTGTCAAACAATGAATGTTTTGAGAAAGTTTCTGTATCATTAAGCTGTAGGGTTCCTGTTTCTCCATGAACAATCCTTCCAATTCCCTACATACAGAGATGGGCTTAAACCATAAAACAAGTAGAACAAAATATTCTTATTTTGTCAGTAACTATTTCATCCCTGGGTGCTTCTGATTCCCTTACAATTGTCCCACTCCTATTAAAATCTTGTTAAGTTTTAGATTCAACCATTTCCTATTGCGAAACAATCCAGGGCAGGCACTAGATTATTAAAAACCTTAGGCAGTACTGCAAAATTTCATATATAGAATAATGAAAACTAAAAACAAATAAGTGATTTGTCCAAGCACATACTCTGGTTAACAGAAAAGTCTGAATAGAATCCAGAGTTACAGAACTAGATCAAAACACTAAATCCAACATGCAGTCATCAAACCATAAGCAGTTATCTTATGCCATCCTATTATTTTGAAAGCTTTTCCTTTTTATGAGCTAGTTTTCTCTCTGAAATATTAATCAGTATTCTAAGGGAGCACTTACTAATTAGTGGTTATTACTTACTCAGCACATTACCAGGCAAAACCAATAAACTACATAATGGACTATTAGGAGAATGTCTCCCCCGCGACAAGAAAGTTTGAGATACAGAAGTGCAAGCAGAAAACCAGCCAGAAGGGCTGCAAGGCAGCAAGTGATCTGTTGTTTCAGGTCAACACCCTAACACCCTGTAAAGCTGTTATGCATGAAAAACAGACTTGGGAAACCTGGAGCTGGTTTCCCTGCCTTTCTGCAATGTAAATATTCTAGTCTTGAAACATCTAAGTAGAAAATAATGCACAACAAAAACTAATTACGTTTTATACTAATATAATTACCATGATTCCTTACCACAGGTAGAGGGAGATTAATTAAATATTCATTAAATGACTTTCACACCAAGAACATGCACCACTGTACTTCATCTAGCTTCATGCTGCAAGCTTTCCAACAGACTTGCACTGAGATACTGGTACCAGAAATATTTTATACAGCGGGCAGGGCACTGTGGCTGTGCACAATGTTGGGTGTCTCTGCCCTCGTGTGGCTACAGAATACCACAGAGCAAAAAAATCAGCACCTCACAGACTTGAAGCCACAGAAATGTCTCAGGCATCCAAGGGAGGCAGAGGAACGGTTCTGCCACTTCCCAGGTTGGCAAGAACACAGGAAACAACCCTCTTTGGGCAGGCACAGACACACAATTACAAGAGCTGGTGGTATCACGTAGATACTCTTTTCACAGAGTTAACTATGGCACATGTTTCAACAGAGAACGTGCACTCATTTCTATTACTCAAAAATCATTGTTCTCCAAAAGAGCTTTCATATTCATGCAATTAACAACAGCAGTTCTGTTGAAGGACCCAAGTGGCCTTCATAGATTGCACCACCTGCTATCAGACTGGAAGCATTTTAAACACTCAGCTGGCACAGAAGTCACTTGTCAGTCACAGATGGATCAGGAAAGACTGGGGGTTTATTACTGTATTATGACTGTATCTTTAACCCAAATTTTCTTAAAAGTTCATGTCAATACTCCTAATTTGAAACATACGTACTAAAAATGGAAGGAGAGATGACTGTCTCAAAGAAAAGCATTTCCCATATTTTATTCTGGGTTTAGCCCTAATCCCTAAATTTCCCCACTCTTTCCCCAACAGATTCTGACTGTTTCTCAACAAAATTCTGGCTGTTAAGATGCTGTCCTAGATCATGCACCCCTCAAATCTCAGCTCTGCAGGGAAACTCTGGAGTCAAAACTGAGATTTCACTTGTAACTGAAAATTCAATCAAGAATTAACAGACAACTCTTCTCTTACAATAGTAATCAGAAATAAGGAAACATTAGGTATGATGGCTGATAGCTGACCTGGTAACCAGGAACCTACAGTTAATAAATCTGTGTTTAAGATTAGTCTTTGCAGAACAACATACCATGGTAGCTTTTCCCTGTTCATCTGCCTTTAGAATAATAAGAAGCATGACATTTCCGTAATAAGTAAAACAAACTTATGAAAATTCCCAGGTAATAAGTATGCTGGTAAGTTCGTGTTACTACAATGATTAAACAGAAGGAAAATATAAATAAACAAATTAATTGCACAATATTTGTATTAGACAAGTAATATAAGAACACATAATTGTTTTCAAATTGTGTAAGTAACACTTCAATTCCAGAGTAATAAAGTTAAATCAACACTTTCTGGAGTGAATGAATACATACACATTAAAGAATAACAACGGACAATTTAGTTTGATGGCACATAAAAGATTCCACAATCCCATAAAATTTCAGTTTGTGAATTGTACCAAAGCCGTTTAAAACAATTCACTTGACAAATGCCACTACGAATAGTGTACCCTGCCCATCTGCACTGAGAATTCTTGCTATCTGAATTTTCCTTTATGACCTGCAAAGCTCTCTGGTCTGTGTTCTGGTGCCACCCCGGCATTCTGATCTGAAAGAAAATGGCATTTCATCTTATGTACCAGCAGTTAATCTTCTGCCCAAATGGCTTGTACTCTGTAACAGAAGCCTATTAAAAATACAAGTCTGCCCATATAGCCAGGTTTTGTGGTTTGGTAAAGCCTAATTTTACCAGGCTACACTGGTGGACCAAGCGTTATGTGCTTTCTTCATTGCTCACAGAGTAGAAAAGATGAACCACCAGAATGGTAGGGCACTGAAGATGTATTTGCTGCTGAAAGGATCTGGGATATCAGGAAAAGTGAGGCACTGTAAGATTAGCCCTGCAGCAAGTTCTGAAATGAGTCTGGCTTGTGAATGGCAAACATGAAGACAGCTGACAACATAAGTGTACAACCTTGGTCACACAGCTTCAGCTCACTCAATGAGGAGATTCTGATCACTGTTTTCTATGAGGTAACCATGACATTTAGCTACTTAAACTTATTTCCATTACATTATGAGAAGAATGGCTATTTTCATTCAACAGTTAAATTGTGATAATTTATCACATAGAGTTGGAAATTTGAATTATTAAGTGAAGGCAACAGGGAGATTTGTAAAAGCACTAGCCATTTCAAAGCTCCCTGCGAACTTGAGTAATAATGGGTTTGGAGGTACGTGCACCAAATGAAGGGGGAAATGTACAAAATTAACAAAGAATGGTCATTTTGCACTGGCTAGTCAAGTCAGGGCCTCAAGGAGTAGATCTAGCTATAGAAAATGGGGGCTGGGCAGGAAGCCAAGAAGAATGAGAGTAAATCTTTGGATATTCAGACAATTCAAGTCCCCTAAGCTGATGCAAATGTTACAAAACCCAAATGCACTTTAAAGAAAATTCAGGAGCTGAATAGAGCTCCAATTGCTCAAGCAACATACAAAGTACAGTAAATCAAAACAACTGAAAAGAAGCTATGTTCTGTAGAGGGATTAACTTTCTACTAATCAAATCTGACTAGAGAAGTGAAAGTTATAGTCATATTTGGAGCTTATTACAACTATTTCCATTGTTTTCTACAAAACACTTCCATATAGGAATCAAAGACCAAAAGTTCCGGCTTCAGCTGGTAGCCTGCCAGCTGAAGTAACTCCTTCCTATTTAACAGGAATCACTCTTTAAAACATGTTTATTATTTTGTATCAGATGATAAAACAATATGAATGACACCTATGAATGGCACAGCAGCAGACTGATGATGATAACTGATCCTCACATGCACAGCTGGGTGCGAGTGTTGATCAAATACAGAAAGCTATCTGCAGATCCATTACAAATTCTAGGAGAATTCGGGGGGGGGAGTGTGGGAAGGGATAATTTTAAAATGTATTCTCAACTCAGCATGCAGTCCTAGAGATACTTCACATGAGAATCTTTTGCAACACTTGTTCAGTGACCAAGAAGGAAATGCTATGGGAGAAGCAGTTAAGGGAAACGACGAATCTCAAGACAAGGGTCTGTGGGATCACTCTCTACATCTTGTTTCTCCCACCTTCCCTTTTTCTGGTTTGATGAACACTGCACACAAGATACAATGTTAGGCCATGTTATTTCAGTCCTTGTCTCATTAGTCTTGGGAGTGAGGATAACAAGCTCCAAGGGAAGGAAACCAGAGCTACACCCTACCCTGACTAACTAAGGTAACTTACTCATGGGAGAAATGTCTTTTATGAAAACAGGTCTAAGAGGAAAATTGAACCACATGAATAATTTCTGCTCTAAAAAACTGCAGTCAGCTCACACGTCATCTCCCTTTTGTCCCTGAACTACAAGTTACAACATTTGCACTTTCTACTGGTATATTTCTCAAAATCATCACAAAACCTCAACTGTATTTCAGGTTCCATGAAGTATCCCCAATACTGGTACATTCACAATTCAGGAATTCTGCATTTTTGTGCTGCCTGACTCACTTCAGGGTATTTTTACAGCAGAAATGTCAGAATTACTTAAATGCACCTTAAAAGAAATTGGAACAATCTGCAACATAACCAGCACTCTTACTTACCAGAGTAATACTATAACCTTTTTTTTTTTTAAGGTTTTTGGGTTTTCATTTTTCACATTCCACGATATATTTTTCTAAGCAGATTTTTATCAGTTATAAAAACTATGTCAAACCTTAAGAAAAATAAATCAAATGGCTACATGAAAATTAGAACAGATAAGTGAATAAGCTTGCCAAAAGCAAAACCATAAAGTAGACAAGGTAATTCATAAAGCCTTGAGAAAGTAAAACACAGCAATGTATCTAATTAAACAAGAAGTTTCTCTCATTACTATTTCCCAGTTATTCAACACAGCTTTTAGATGAAGAAGCTGAATTTGTTAAACCAGTAGTCCAAACCATATATATTAACAAATGCTTGTGGAATTTCAGTCAATTTACCTTCTTCAAATTTATTTCAATTACTGTAAAAATGCATCTATGTAAACTATTGTGGTTTCAGTACTTACCAGCAGACAGGCATTGGCCATATAGGAAATAACAACACAGAAAACAAAATAAAAGCACACTATCTGTGATACCTTTGTACACCTGTCCTTTAATCTGAAGTGTTTTAATATTATCCTGGGAACCAGACAAGCATTTGCTCTATTCAGACATAAGAAATGGAGGATGGAAATGACTTTTCAAAAGTCTAGAAAACTAAGGTCTCCTAGTACCCAGAATTGTTAAAGTACCTAAATTGAATTTTGCCAGAACACTGCTGGCTAATGACTGCATTGTACTCAGGAACTCAATCTACCATTTCATTTGAACTTGCTAGTAAGGCAGAAAACAATCCTTTTTCCCCCTGATAAATAATAATCTCTAGTAAAGAGAGGTATATATTGTAATAGGAAAAAGAGCACATAAAACCCAAAGTCACACACAGGCTAGATGAAGTTCCAACATACCTTTCGAGTATTTGTACTGTATGTGCCATACTTCTAAAAAAGTTGGCTTTCCTTACACAGAAATTTACATGTGAATAAGCAGCTTCCTGATTATCTTCCACTCAAGACAATCTCACTCCAGATCTGACTTGAATACACATGTACCCAAGCAAACAAATGAAACATCCAGAGTTTGTTGTCTGTCAGTTTCATTTTGTTGCTGTTTCATGAACCATAGTATGTCAGAGCCACATTAGAAGCAGGCAGGTGAAGAGCACATCACATGAGTCAAGAGAGGTAAAGCAGAAATGTGCTGAGAGGCAACCCTTGATTTACAAAAGCTGAAGTGTTGGATGTGTGACAGTGCTCATCTTGAGCCAAATGAAGCATTATATGAAAGTCCCAGCTGCAGCCTTTCGGTTCCTCAGGCTGATCACAGTTTGCACAGAAAGCATAAACCAGGACAAACCTGAGCAAGCGATGATGTAATCCAGTTCCACATCGTATGGCAAACCCAAACCACAGCTCCATGTGTCACCTCTGGAGCTGACCAAGAGGCACAGACACCAGTACTGTTACCCTGAAACAAGCCTGACCTGTGATGCACTGCAGAGTTGGTCTGGGCCAGCCTTTCTATCCACTCTTGGTAGCAGCAGCTCTCAGCAATTGCAGCTTCCCATGCTTCCCCCAGTTCTGCCCACTCAGCTGTCTGTCTTCCCCCTTTCCTCCCAACATTTTGAGGTATTTGGTAATTTCAAGGGCCTTTGGTAGGGGTGTCAAAATGTCAAACACATTGAATTCCCATAACTTTTACGGAAGGCACAGAGGTGATAGACTGTTAGTGCTCCTGCTGAGGAAAATAATGCAATACAATGCTCAGTCTTGATTAGATACACTAGGGATAAAAAAAAAGAAAAACCCCTGCAAACACATGGAAGGATGTGGTCAGGAAACTTTAGCAAAAAAAGAGTTGTTCCTCATACAAAGGAAAGGCAAGCTGTGCTACTCCTGGCTGCAGGACATAGTGAACACTAAAGGCTTGCACATGTTCAGAGACAGACAGAGTTAGAGGGAGCCATGTGTGTGTGAGTAAGTGCAACCATCTCTTATTCAAAGTCCCTGAGCTGAAATTTAATATGCAAGCATCATTACATGATCACTCAATCCCTACTATCTTCTCTAATCACTTGCTTCTCACCATGATAAGGGACAGAATTATCATTTGAGAATAAAGTCTGGTCTAATACAGATTAGCTGTTTGAATATTTTACAAATATTCAAACCAAAAGAAAGTTTCAGCCATGTTTATTTTCTATTAGACACCAGAGATCCCTGCAGAGATCCCCTTCTATTCTTTGTAGATTCACTGATGTTTAACGCATACTATTATATTACGATTTTAGTAAGATTCATCAGCTGTTAATTACAACCCCTGGAAATTCAGGTTCATTTGTAATGACACTCACAGAACATAAACTCTCTGTTTCTTAAAAAAAAGAAGAAAAAATACCTATATTCTGCTGCTTTGCACAAAGACAGTGGTATCAAAAGATTATTTAAAAGTAATAAACTAAACCACTTACAGTTAAGAGGAGTTCATATGTAATTAAATTTGGCCTAGCAGAAACTCACAGCTTTTCTAGTCAAACATATCTAAGGGTGAAACTTTGCTCATAAATCTCAAGAAAATCTGCAGCATGCCTTTGAGTCCATAGGAGCTCTGTAGTTTTCAATTAAATATAGCATAAATAAATGTAATCACTGCATCAGTTTCTTGAGAGCAATTTATTTGCAGTAAGATCAAACATGGAATTAATGTGAAACAAAAATGTTTTTTCAGCCCCACTGGTCTGCTTCTCCTGTTTACCCATAAGCTTAATTTAAGGCTGAATTCCTACCATTCCTTTGATTAATTCTCATGCTTGATCCACTATGCAAATAAATTATCATAGTAAATTTTCAAGGGACTTATTTTCAGTAAAGAAAGGGGAGTTGGCTATGAATTAATTACTAAGTACTATCCTACAGCCAAAAATTGGTAAAGGCCTCTTGTATTTCTAGCTGTCTTTCTAGAATATGAAATCAGATCAATAAATACATGCAGTTACAGGAAAATATTTACTTGTCTAAAGAAAGAATTTACTAATAAATAGTGCCATTTCTTGTTCATCCTCCAAGTCAATGGGTGCTAGAAATAGGCTATTTTTTATCATGGGGACAAAATGGCAATTTGCTCCCTGTAAAGAGCTAGACAAATCTATACAATGCATAATATAAATAATTCTAATTCTAGCTTTTATAAAAGACATACAAAGCTATACAACACTGAAAAAGCTAACAGAAGCCATAACCATTCAGGCAACTCCCTGCTTCAAATATTAGAAACGTAATTCTGCTGTGTTAAAGTTTTCATGTGCTAGACAATCCATTTCCATCACTCACTACGTTATTCACACAGATTTACTGTACCCATCATGGCTTTTGCTCTCCATAACTGGACACAAGACCCACAGATCTGATCAGTAATGATATTCTTCCTGCATTTCCTACTGAAATGATGTATTAAAGAGTCAGGTCGCATATGGTCACTGCCAGGCTCCTGCAACGCCTTGAAATGCTATTTTATTAATTTTTATTGTATTTTAAAATGCCAGAGAAGACCATTAACAGAGTTTACATTCCATTTCACTTACAGAAAAACACCTGGTTATTACTTGCAAATTATTGTTAAAGCTCCTGCTGACATCAATAGTGTAGGGTAGGAACTATGACAACATTATAACAGCTTTGAATTGCTGGTTAATAAACATCAAAAAGCCTCATTCCAGTATCTTGAAAAACCTTCTTTTTTGTGCACTTGAATAAAACATTGAACTTTTAAACTATACTCATTTGCTCATCAGGATAGTAGATATGGATGCAGGTTTGGCTTACTGAGCACGTATATGAGCGAGTATTAATAAATCTGAGTCCTGTACCTTGATTAAAATAGTTAACCAATTTCCTCACTTCTGCATCCCACCTGGAAACACAGGAGTGAACATTTGTTGGGTAAAGTTGGGCAAAATTATTAGAATAACCTTATTAATGATAAAAAATATGAGTAAGACAAAGTTCAACAGTAAATTAGATGCAACTGCTTCTTGCAACCTTTTTTCAAGTTATTTTCTTCATAATGAAAAGTAAAACTTACAGGCAGCAAAGGTAATATTACACTTAGACAAAAGTTTTTGCAATTTTTTTAAAAGAATTTGGAGCAGTTTCAAAAGAAGGTAGCACAAAATGCTGCCTGACTGGTAATCTCTGCACAAGTACATACAAACTTGCAGAGTAAAAACATCCATGTCAGAGGCTGGATTCCTTTGTTTCATATTATCAGGACCCTGCTACCCCGTACCAGTCCAATGAGTTTAGAAATTCTGTCTACTATGTGCCCCACGTGGATACACGATAACAGCTTTCAAACATTATCAGCAGCTGATGTACTCTGTAGAAATTAAGTCTTGAAAAAGAGGCCTGTAAAGTCTTTTTCTAAATAAAGTTTAATAAAAAATGTTCTTTGACCAGAAGAAAAAACAGTAACACAAAAAACAGAACATCCATCAAGCTCAAGTTTGAATTTGTACATCTCTTGTCTCAAGAAATGCTCAGAAAGCAATAGCAAGGAGTCAAGACAAGCCAATCAATTCCTTGATCACTAAGGAGTACATAAGTGACATGAAAGGCACAGAAAAATGCAGATCAGGATTCAAGTTTGACTGGTGGTTTAATTCCTCAGCTGTCATTATGTTCATACTGCAGGCTGAGTTTATATCACAGAAATATATTGCAGTGGTGTTCCCTTGATTCTGAAAAGAAAACCATGTAGAACATTTTGAACAGTGCTGCCACAGTGGTTTTCTTTCACAACCAAATAAAAACCAGTTGCATCCTAAATGCTTATTTTTAGTATTTCTTCCCATTCTTTTTATGGGTGGAGGAGCATCTCCATATGTTCACTAAGAACTCTTTCAACAGTCAAGGCAGGACAAGGAAAAATCCCATAATTCCCTATAGCTCTAGAAGTACAGTGCAGTAAGATAGTCACACTTGATCAGCAGAGCAAAATATATCAAGGCAGGAAATAGATAAAGTCTTTTGAACTTAATTTTTGGGAAAAAATATGAAAAGAAAAATGAGTTCACTCACCAACTTTAAAAATTCATTAAAATATTCTTGTACAACTAACAGCAATCGGAGAATAGGAAAAAATAGTAGGAATTGAATTCTATACACTAATGAATTTGAGAGTTCATCTATGAATACTTTTTGGCAACAATTAGTAAGATTTCTTTGTGAGATACATTTTGAGACTATTATGTAGGCCCTTCTCTTATAAAGTTGAGGAGCTGTCTTTTACCTCTGATTATTACTGTAGTGGTTTGAGTTCATTCACTTGAGTTTCTGCCTAAATGCCAGCACACTTACTAGATTTTACTCAATTTTGCTGTGAGATAAGGATTAGGAGTAGGTAAAGCAGGTTCAAACTTTAAAGAATATAAAGGAAGTTTATTAACAGATTTAAAAGGAAGGAAAAAAAATTAAGAACCAGAACAAAACCTTCAGAACACCTCTGCTCCTCCCACTTCTCCATTTCTTTCCTAACGATAATAAAAAAAACCAATGCTTCGACTTTCAGTCAGTTTACCACCTCTAAATTAGTCTTTCCTCAGTTCATTTAGGGAGAGAAGTTTCCTCCTGCTTTACCATGTTGACTTCTCCACAAGAAATACAGTTCTTATGGTTTTCAGCCTCACAACCAGCAGCCGCCCAGGAAAAAAAGAAATCTGCTTGTTGTGGAAAATCTCTCCTGCACCAGTAGCTTTCCCACAGTTACTACGGTGTGTTATGACGGTTCATGGGGTACTCTTTTAAGGATGAGTGGTTTTACTGTAGTAAAGAAACCAGAATTGTTACACTGGTTTGTCTAAGAAAGAAGATTTTACAGCACAAGTTGCCAGAAATCTGGTCAGGAAACAGGGCAACTTTGTATAGCTATATGAGGGCAGAACAACAACTCTGTTTTGCAGAAAAATACAACTGTGGCAGCACTGAAAAAGCAGGCAGAAAAAAAAAAAGATAATTGTATGAGCCAGGGAACACACAATATCCTGAAACCAATTTAAAATATACATATATATCAGGCACAATCTTGGCTTTGAAATATTATTTGATACAATTCCAGAAAGATATTTACAGACTGGAAATGCAATTGAGTACAACGGTTATGAAGATTTCAATAGAGAAACTGATGGAGAAATGGGCATAGAAAATACAGTCTTGCCATTCAAGAATATATGAAAGAAGGATAAACAGAGGAAATACTAACAACAAAGTGTACCTCTATAACAAAATATGACTATGAAGCCATAAAATACGAGATGAAAGATAAACAGACCTATGAAACAGATTTGCTACGCTGACAAGCCAATTTGAAAAGCCAGGGAGCATGGGATGATGGGATGATAAGGGAGTTGTACAGTCCATCTAATACCCAGAAAGATAAGGATAAAAACCAAGCATACAAAGTAAACAAGGAAAATTTGAATTCCTGAGATGAGTAGCCAGAAACATGTGCAAAGTGAGCAGAAAACAGAACATGCTAACCCCGTATTTCCAAAGCAAATAAATAAGTAAATTAATAGACCATCAAAACCAACACATGCCCAGTTTTTCTTTCTATGAAGCTGACTACTGACAAAATAAAGACAGGTGTGACTGATCAGTAAAGCCCCTACCATGGGAGCAGGATCAGAGATGGGCCAGGGTGATGTGTCTGTGAAGCTCAGGGAAGGATGTGGGCTGGGACTGAGCACAGCTGTTGCAAAAAAGCTGACTTAATCTCAACACCAAGAGAACTTGAGGGTGGGTTTTGTTTTAGATAAACTATAAACGGCTGAGAGAATCAACTGGTGGTGTGTTTCTCCCTGAGTCCATTAAGAGTGTGAATGTCTCCCTGAGTTAGCCCGGCCAGTGTGGGGTATTTGTACATGTAGCTCAGCCACACTGGCGCTGTGATTGAGCTGTGCACTGCAATTACTCTCTTCTGCTATGTGTACCTTCTATATGTATTGTGTTTTCAGTATGCTCTGTATCATGCTGCTAGAACAGAAATCCCATGTACCATCAACTACCTTCAAATAAATCAATCTGATCTTAAACATTACACCTGACAACAGGTCAGTGACATGAGAAGCCAGAATAACACAACCCTCCAGAAGATGTACGAAGCACATCCAACAGTACAAAATATTCTCACATTAATTTACGACACATGCAAAAAACTCCTATTTTTCTAATAGAAGAAGACTAATGGAAGATTTCTAGTTTTAAAAGTGTTGTAAAACATCTAGGCTCATATAGTCTAAAGAAAAAGTTAAGGAGACATAGTTCCAAGTAAACACAATCCCAGCAGTCGTCCTTAGCCAGGACGCACCTGTTGTAGGGAGCTGGGGAATGAACACCATCCTCAGCTTTTTCCACAATACACCACGCTTCACCATTTTTGACCCCAGAATCCATGTTCTCCAGTCTCTTGCATTTTTTACAGGGTGAAAGGAAGCATTCTGCAGGTATTAACATTTCTGACCTAACACTGACTGGACACAGGGCTATCAAGGACTGGGCTCGATGACACAGAAAATTCCTTCCTAGATCCCATGGATGGAATAGCACTTTTTCTTTTTTTGTTTGCTGGTTTGGGTTTTGGGGGGGTTTTGTGGTTTGTTTTCATTGCTGATGTTGGTTTCTTTTGGTTTGGTTGGTTTTGATTTTGGGTTTTTTGTTTGGTTTTTAACCAGATGGAGGAGTATGTTTGTATTCTCTAAACCATAGGGTTCTTCCAGCATTCAGATCTCCTACTAAGTGGAATTATTGTTAAAGCATCTAAGAAACATCAGTTCCTACAGTGTATTATGACTGAAACCAAGATCATGTATCTCCTCATTTTTCAGTTTTACCTACATACCTGCCTGGGTTTTAGAGAGAACAGGTAACTCCCTGGATCTTCAGTTACCAGCTGTGCTCTGCAGCTCTTGTCCTTCCAAGGAAGTCTCTTCTCTTGTGCAACTTGCATTTTTAGAGGATGCTCTGCACACATTCTGGTCTACATTCTGATGACAAGACTGCACCACTTAAAACAGCACTCTAGCATACGACGAAATTATGCCAAGGCAGATCCACAAAGCCCTTTAGGGGCAACCCTGATGCCAATAAAATCAGTCACAAACACCCCAGAGTTTACCTTTTGTTAAATTACACCGATAGGACATTTAAAAGTCGTACCTACCTAAACTGTTATTGCTGCTAGTTGGCCAGGAAGCTACTCTATCCCTCAACTTTTTATAAGAGTCATCCGATTTCACAGAAAGCTCCACTTCCTCCTTCTTGATTTCCTGTACCAGTTCCATGCGGCACTGACTAAAATCCTGGAAGGAAATTTTTCCATTTTCATCTGCTCCCAGCTGGTGCATGATCTCTGCAACAGACGCCTCCATATTCAGCTGGCGGCACACCATCAGCAAGTCATTCCTAAAGGTATTTTTAGAAGGAAAATGGGGGCAGGGGAAGATTGGAAAAGTGGGAATAGAGAAAACAAAAAAACAACAACTTAGTTTAGAAGAAAAGGAATACTGTCTAATCTGGATATGCATTCATGCACAGACATTTAAAACTAATAAGCCAGTTACTGAAGGAAGCAAAATCTTGAAATAATTTCTCCAGCAACTGAATGATGACAGATGCATATTTATCAAATGACAAATAATCACATTCTAAATAAAATGTGGGCACACCAATTCAGCTAGATCTGAAGCAACAGCTGCTCTACACTATCAAAATCTTCTGGGTGCCCCATTCTCTGATTACAAAACTTGTCTTTAAAAAAATTACCATTATTTTGCTACTCTCACACTTCACCATTTCCTTCCTGCCATCCTTTTCTTAAACACTTTTTGCATTGGACTGCATAGCATTACCACACCAATTTATAAAACAAATAGTAGGAGTGTGTTTCCATGCTATGGCTTCTTTTAAGAAGCTTAAAGGCATATTGCTTATTTCTGTGTTGTACAAAATCTTTCTGTAGAAGGCAGGCAAAGAAAATGTGTAATATTAGTAATATGTGAATTATTAGCCTATTTAGTAATAGTATTATTTCATTACTAATATCAGGGCATCATTCAGAAGGTTTCTATCAAAACACAATTCATTGAAATATTCATAGTTCTTGCATGAACAGTTTCACTGAAGTCATTTATTATCAGAATCAAGGCCCATTCTATTCTACAGAAAGAAGTTGTACATTGGGTGGAGCTCCATAAGTTTCTTCTATGCAGGAATTCTAGGAGCTGCAGAAACAGAATTCTTGTCAGAGTTGTTTACAATAAAATTGGATCATAATGATAATAGTAGCAACAGTAATAGCAATGATGATGAGTATGATAATGACAATAATGATGATTATGATAATAATAATAATATGACCATGTATTTTTAAAAAAAGAAAAACAAACAAACAAAACCCCAACAAAAATAACAGAAAACAACCAAATCTGTCCTTATGACAAGAAATAACTTTATCACAGAACAATTAATCACATAAGCCAAACATAAGCTATTATTACTTGCAGTTCAATTTCTCGTCAAGAGTTTTGCTCTTAGATTTGAATCTGATCAATTAATAAATAATCTCTATGGCTCAGTTCCCTGTTTTTAAAAATTAAAGCAATACAAATACAATCTCATGAGGTGTTGCAAAGAAAAATAAGGATGACAGTCCGTTCAAATTTTTACATGGGGAGTTACAGATACAATTCAGCTATGTCTATGTCTGTTCCATTGGAACAGCTCAGACATAGCATCAGATTGAGGGACTCTGCAGAGGTGTGCTAATTTTAAAATAAGTATCAGGAGAAGCAGTGTAAGGTGATTTTGCCAGACACAGGTCTGTTGCCCTGGCACTAGAAGAACTAATCTGCTAGACTGGGGTGGCAGGAGGCTGTGGTACTGGTAGCACACCTTACACAGCCTTGCTTATGACAACTGTAAGCCTCTATTTCACTATAGCCCACAGGGACATGTCCAAACCCAGCTCTGGCTCCCTACAGTCTAAAGGTGTTACACAAATATAAACTGATTTATAGAGGAAACCTGGCAAACATCGTTCCACTACATAACACCAAGGAGAAACCATATATTTTCTTAATAATCATTTTACCAGGAAACATTTAATCTTTGCTTATGCAACTTGCAGTCAAGGTGTACAAACACCATTGATGAGGGAAGTCAAAATTATAAATGCAGCCAAGTCCCCTAGAGGCACAGAGAGTAAATAAACAGCGTCAGAAAACCTGTTCCATGCAGTTTTGTCATGAGTCACTTCTAGACCAATACTGTAGATAAACACTAATCTATTTGAAACATCTATTTTAAAAGGACCAATCTAAAAAGAACTGACTAATGGAGCATTCAGAGGCAGTAAGAAGTTGCTGATCTAAAAGATATACTGAAATCACTCCAGATCACTTTTGTTCTTGGTAGGAGGGTGTTTAGTTTACGTCCCTGGTGCAGCCACAAATCTCCAGAGCATCCTGGACATGCTGCTCCATTTGCTCTGACTCTTACAGCAAGTCAAGCCCCTTATTGCTTAAACCACAGAATCACATCAGTTCTCTAGCTTTGACTTTTCTATGAGCAACCACAAACAATCCTGCCAGGCAAACAATCCTGGCAGCAATCCCAGAATTGTGCTCGTTTTCAGTCAGAAGTCTTCCAAAAGGCTCACAGAGTGACACGTTTTGTTCTGAAAGAACTTCTAACAGAGTTTTAGATGGGGAAAGAAGTGATCAGGTAAGAGGCTCCAAGCATCACATGAGGCAGACTGGATCAAAAAGCTTATTTCTCAAGCTGGATGAACAGAAGTAACGCACACTAATTCCAAAGTCATCTGAAATACCAAGAAAGCACAAACCACAGAGAGTGTGGATTACAAAAACTCTCTGTATGACACTATGATCTTAAGCAAAAAAAGCATCTCGAGGATAGCACCCAACTACTGAGAGCACTTCTGAAGGTCACCAGACTAAAAGACAATGTCCACTGCTGTCTGCAAAACATGAATAAAAACAATGTCCTCACCTACATGGGGTGCTGGATGAAGAATTTATGTAGTTTTGCAGTCCACCTAAGGTCTGATAAATGTCCTGACTTTACAGAAGAGAACTGTTCAAGAAGTTCACTAGCAGAACAGTCTGGCAGACTAGGAAAGAGGACAAACATCCACAGCAGTCCTTACTTAGCATGCTTCCTTGAAAAAATAATTTCTAGAACCAGCAACAACCACAAAAAAGAAATTCCTGTCCCTCTAACGAATCTAGTCAGAAACAGATTTCATTACCTTTGTCACAATCTAAACAATGACATCTCCACAGACATTTTCACATACAAATACTTTAAGAGGAATTTTTATTCTCCAATTTCCTCAATTATTACCTATTTTGATGGTTTAACAATACAGAAGCTATTACTTTATCAGGTGCAGATAGTCCTGATAAGACTAAGTCAGCATTTCCACATTATCTTTTAAAGGAAATGGTAAGGTAAGACTGAAGTTACAGCATCTGAAGGAATAATGAGGACACCTTCAGAACTGCTGGAATTTTCCGCCTGCTGAAACTCTGATGTCCTGACGAAAGAGCAAAGAATGAAGAACTACAAGTTACCTGCAACAATACATCTGCCTGACAGTTATTGTTAGGAAAAAGGCCCGCAGTTCTCATCTCAGTTTAATAAACTGCATTCATGACCATTGCTGCTATTCATATATGAAATAACTGATAAATTGATGTGTAAACAATTTTTACATGTATTTTTTGAATACTGTCTGTATTGCTAAATAAAATGCGTTTTGTTTCAAGAGTGTTTCCTTTGGGTTTACTTCCTAGTGCCAGAGTACTTAGTAGTATTAATCAACCCTTTTTAAAATTAAAGGATAAGATATGTAGTAACACGCATTTTGTTCACTTTTAATGTAAAGTTCCCTTTCCTTATGTCTGTCCCAATGCTCCCTATTTTCTGTGTATCAACTATATTGTCAGCACCAGGCAAAAGTTGTAAATGAGCCATTTTCAATGAAGCTGATGTGTTTGGCAAGGCATGAATAATGTGAGGCAGGATGGGATGCAGAACAGGCACATCAGCTGGACACACTTGCTAAAATGCTGAGCAGCAACACTGTTGATACTGAGATCTGAAAACTCACACTGAGGCTTCAGTTTTAACATCTCATCATGATCAGGAAGGCAATTCATGAAGACGGGTTTTTTTCATGCTACATGAAAACTTGGGAAGAGAGCATTGACTCACACTTGATAGCTTTTTAGGACTTTTTTTTCTGTTTTTGCCCCCACATATGAAGGAATGAAAGCAAAAAAAACCAAAGTTGAATGCAAATAGAGGAAAAAAAAGGACACTAAACCAGACTGCAGTACCACAAGGGGATATTTATTCTGTAACCACTGAGTTCTGCATAGTGGAAGTCTATATGGCACTACAAAGGATCTTGCACGTTTGCCTGAATTTAAGCACAAGAGGCAAATTGTGTAACTCAGCAGACAAACTCCTAAACAGAGGAAGACAGGCAATTAAGTCCTACCAGCATAGAAAATATACCAGACTCAAAAAAGTGTCATCATTCATGGATGGGTGTCTAAGTTGATTTTTAAGAACACCACTATCTCCACTTGTGCTCTGTCACTGTTCTCTTCTGCAAGTTTCCTAATTTCAATTTTCAATTTCAGATACAATTCAGATTGCTGCTTCAGAAAGGAAGTTAACACTCCTGTTTTCTGCCATCACAGTGGATAAAACAAATAGTCTTTACATATTTAAAGCCCAATCAGATGTTCCACCTTGAGACAGAACCTCATTTTTTTGCATCTCTAATCATCTTCCATAAACTGCTCTTGTCTTTCTCTATATGATCCACCAACTGAATGGATGACAGCACAGAGAACTAGACACCAGCTTAAAGCATACACTGAAAAGAGACTAAAGGTTGAAATCAGAAGTCCTGTTCTACAACAGCACAGTTTTTAAATTCAAGATTACCTTCAGAACCACTATAAATCTCAAAAGATTGCTGCCGCTGCCTCTTTCTGCCAGGTCTTTTCAAGCTGCCCTGTGGCTTGAGCGCGGCATTTGCTTCTGCGTTCGGCTTTACTCAATAGACCTTTCACAGCCTCCGGGGCATGTAAATTCTGGTCTCCTTAGTAATGGCTCGAACAAGCTTGCCCTCATTCAAAGCAGCTTTAGCAGTAAAAAGTTGTCAAAATGGAGGCAGTCCCCAACGATAAAGAACTAAGGAAGGACTCTCTGCGGCTTTATTCCAAATTTATTATTAAATTTGAAGGTAGTCGCAAAAAGCCGAGATCTGAGGGTGTGCAGGGTTTTAAAAGGGTAGAGAGAAAGGGGCAGTCTAAGGGGAGAAACAGGGGAATAAACCAATAGGGAAACAAAACATGATCGGGGAACATCCCATGGGGCCACAAGGGGTGGAATACATTAATAGAACCAATCAACAGAACACGATAACAGAACTTTCGAGCAACTGATGAATATTAAAATAACTGTGAAGGGGACGGGGGAGGAGATGGAACCTGACTGACACTTGTGAACGGCGGGGAAGTATCAATGCCTGTCTCCCCCATCCCCCTCAGATTCACTGCTCTGAGGGGAATAGTTTAACCATCCTGCTTCTTCATTAACATCCATGCAGAAAGCAGGGGCTGCAGATTGTCCATTGTTACCTGTGACCACAGCCACTGACTGGGTAACTGCCACAGATTTTCATGAAGCACACATCCTTTATGTGTACCACCAAATGTGCTATGGTCTACTTATCCCTACTTTATCTCACTTGGTTTTTTTCAAGCAATAGCTTCATCTGTCAGCACCAATTGTGACTCTTACCCCCAGAGATACCCAATTTTCCTTAGCTTGGTGTCATCTCAGACTTAAGAAAATTTACCCATTATCATGTCATCCAGATCATTAATCCTTAATAATGCTGATCTAGTCCGGGACATCCTTCTGATTTAAATTTGATACAGTATTTTATTTGTAAAACAAAGCACTGGTGTCTAATGAGCTCCAAGTGCAGCTAGGAAAAAAAAAACCTAACTAAACTCTGTCGTAGTCTAGTTCCTTGGCTTGCCTACAAGTGTCATAAAACAACATCAAAAGCCTTAAAAAAGACAAGACAAAGGGCATCTCTTGTTTCAGTCCCACCACAAACTGCTGACGCTAGATCTAGATTAGATGGATTCAACGTAACTTCTTCTTAACAAAGCCATATTCATCAAGTTGTCTGTAGCCTTACACCCACCTCAACATACTTTTAAAGAAAAGCAGTGTATTTTACCTTTCCCCATTTTCTGTTACTTTCATCTTCTAGAACAACTCAGGAAAAAAGAATGGAAAAGGATTCTGAGGCTGTCTTTAGGAATATTACATCAAGATCTTCAATTACAACTAATTAAAACAAATCCAAGCACTCTTCAATTTCTTTCTTCCCTCTCCTGTCTAAGGTATTTGTTACCAGTCCTATTTGCACAATCTCACTACATGTGTTATTTTCAATGTAGAAAGCAAAACAAAACCAAAAAAGAGAAAACCTCTCACAGTTCTTAGCATCAGTCAGCAGCAGCTCACTGGCTCCCTCTCTTGGGTACTCTTTCTCTGTTTTTTCTGTCACTTTTTAAAACTGTTTCTATACTGGGGGACAACTTTACACTTGAGATTCCCTGCTAGTTTCAATTTCTGCATGTTCCAGTGTCTGTTCACAACTAATCTGCAACTTGATCCAGTTCCACAACGCTGAGCATCATCAGGAAAAAGACAGGGTTAACAATGAGACAACCCCAAAAGCCCGCGTGCTTTATTCATAATTCAACCATCTGAGCTTTTACTTCGTATTTCTGTACTGCCTTGGCTGCCTCTCACGATACCATCCCAAGCGTGCAGCCTACACCACTCCTTCTTCCTCTGCGGAAGCAAGGGACAGTTCCCTCTCCACCTCCCCACCATGGTGTCTGTGTGTGTCTCTCCCCTCTTTCACACTAGATATGGACAAGACAGCCAGCCTGCCGCAGGTACTTCCCAGAACAGAAATGTATTTTACAGATGACACAACAAATGCATATTCTACTCACTAGAATACCTTGCACTTTGTGCTCTGGTCACCTGCTTCATACTGATAGCACAAACTGCATCTCTCAACCTGCGAGGACAGGGTGTCCCCTGTTTGGCTAAGGGTCTCATCCCTGGAAACTGAACTGCTGCAGGCAAACAAAGGTCTATTTGTCGACAGATAAGCAGAGTCTGTCATCAGAATGTCTGCCATTCTACGCTTTCTTTTGTGCTGTTTGCTAGTTTCAAATATACTGCTTAATATACAGTAACAATTCAACCTAGGGACTCTTCCATGTGGTTAGGAACTACCAGGTGCACAGTTTTCATTCAGAGATGGTCTGGTTTCTGCTACCTGACTTACCCTCAAAAATTACATAAAGGATTTCATTGAATAAGCACTTACATTATATAAACACTGTTCTTTTCTATTAAATATAAAAAAGTACTACTGCAAAAAAATTCACAGAAGAAAGCAGACATTGAATGTGCTGATTCCAATTAAGCATTATTGTTAGCATAGGAAAAACATAACCACGAATGATTATGCCGGTGCTTTTATTGAGAGCGCTCTGGGGACCGGGGGATCAAACCCAAATCAAGTCCCAAAATGGTTTCAGAATAGATTTCATTTTATATGTTTGCTTGACATAATTGCCATTCAATCATATGTTAATCATCAACCTTAACATTGTTCTATTGTATACATTGTTTTTACCCAAGCATGAGTTTAAGCCCCCTTTTCCCCCCCTTAGAGTTTCACCGTATTATTATGTTTATCATGTAATTACATTGGCTTCTTCACGAGTGGGTGCTTAGTGGACAGGTTCTCTCTGTCCTCCGCAAACACCATGCCCATTACCGTTCCCGAGGCCTATGCTTCTGAAAACATTTTAACCCTATGCTATCATTATGGTGACATTAATTAACACAGGTCAATGAATGCAGAAGTCACTGCACTAGGATGAATTCCACATATGAACTATTTATTCTAAAAGATGTATGTGAATATTCACAGTAAAATTCAGGTGGATTTTAAAAGCCATGTATCCACAGCATAACTTTTCCTTCAGATGCCATTTGAAGCCCATTCTTTGGACAACACTCAATTAGGCACAACACAAGCCTTGTTAATGCCTTTCATCTACCAGCTGAGATACCAGAGTCTTAATAAAACCTCTGCTGTCCTTCTACACTTCTGGAAATGAATCAACATTTAGGGGGATTTCTTAGTTCAGATCGTTTGGAGTGAAGCATATTTAAGAATCAAGTGGACATAACCAGAGGGATCACAACTAAACCCCAGACTTGTTTCTTACCCCCTCCACAGCATTGTTCCAACATTAAAAGTCACACATCTAGATAAAAACTCACAACTATAAAGTGACCATGCTGCAAAGAAGTATTTGTTACTAAGCTAGTGTATGGCTAAGGCACTTATTTGAACAAATTCTAGCACAGACAGAGTGAAACTTCAGGACTAGGCACAGTAAAATACCATCTCGCAGAACAGGCTGACTTAAAAAAAATCATGAAACCCTCCACTTGCTATTCCCAGTTCACTGCATAAGGAGCGCAGGCACACGGCTTAGGGGTGCATTTTTTGCAAGAAAGGCCAAGTGTCCAAGTTTGTGAGGTTACTTACTCCCCATCAAAACATGTATGACCTGTTGCTTCAGTAAATTTCAGGTAATCTCTAGCTTACCTCAGCAGAGACAAAGAAGATTTTAAAATAATTTTAGAATCCATCCACAACTATCAGCAAAATACTTGCATGCAGCACCCTCAAACAATAAATACAAATAAATACAAGGAGTTAACTGGAAGACCTCCTCTCTCATTCAAGTCCGTCTCAACACAGTCAACCCATTCATGAATTTCAAACTATAGGTTTTGGCAAATTAATACTGAAAACATATAGAAAGTTGCTCCTTAGCAACATGAGCTAACCAACAGTGGTTAAGGAGCATGCTAACTGCCTTGTCTGCTGTAAATGGAAGATACAATCGCACATGAGCTAAACAAAACCAAATATTTAGCGCAGTCCCAGTCATACTGCTAAAACATCCACCAGTGGTTCCTATGCTATAAACCCAGGGCTATGGATTTGGTAGAAAGACAAGTACCAAAGCATCTTATGGGGGCTCCTGTTCCCTGTCATCCTTGGGAAGAACGTAACAGTATATTTGTGAAGTTAATCTTTCAGAATTGCCGCCAAGAAACCCCCAAAAATACAAGGCAAAAAAAATCCCAGTTTAACAATTAGTCTTATTTTTCCACCACAGAAGGGAAATTACTGACTTTAAAGAGGGGTTAACTCCTCTTACAGTAATAACCCAAATAACATGGTATTTGCAACAATCTCAATAAGAAAAATAAATAAAAATCAATTAAAAATTAATAAAGATAACTACTTCAATGCTTAGAAGCCAGCTGGATGGTAACTTTCAAAGGGGTGACAAAATTTGACATTTGTATTTTCAAGTGAATTACTGTTTGGTCAGTTTTTCCACAGAACATTCTACCTGGACAACAAGCTCCTAAGAAAGAAAATACAGTAATGCCACATAAAAACAAGCCTGGGATATATACTTTAGTCCGTTTTAGCAGACCATTAGTGCCAATGAGGAAAGAAAAAAGCAACAACCTATATAAAACACACCAAGTAACTTTACTAACTTTAAAACATTAAGAGCTCCAGCTAAAACACCCTTCAAGTGTCTGATGTTCACATAAGAACTGGACTGCTAACTACTTAAAAAATATAATAGGTTCAGAAAATTCAAGTTTGAATACATTCCTCTGACCATGTATCAGTTGTAATAAATACAGACTTTGAAATACATAACCCCTTATTGAATGTTGATTCGTGGTTTATTTTCTAGAAACAATATTTAACAAAGGGGATACCTTTTTTTTCATCCTAAACTAAGCATGTTTCACTGGCTTGTCATATATATTTACCTTCCCGGCTTTCCCCATAACTTATTCCTTTTTCAGTTATGATGCCCTGAGAGGACATGTGGAAGACAAAGTTGGACTAAAATCCCACAAAATTCCATACAACTGTGGAATTATTGACTAAGGCAAGTCCCAAGAGAAACAGAGAAAACAGACTACAATCATGTGAGAAACAGCACAGTGCTTCCAGTCACCGTTTTACTTGGCATACAGTAAGTATTGTGCTGTATCCATACAAAAGCAATCCTTCAGTTACATGGATCACAAACCCCATGGCAGCCTCCTAATGGAGATGGATGAAGACTAAAATTAAGACTAGGAACAGAATCTGGGAGTTGAAACTGTTTTCAAGACAAACTAAAACACTAGTGGAAGGACAAAGTACATTTTACCAAGGTGGGGGGGTGTGGAGGTGAGCGTGGTTTGGGGGTTTTGAGGATTTGGGATTTTTTTCCCCTGGAATTTCTAAAATTGAGGTCTTAGTAACTTTTTTAGCTTCATGGTAAGAACAGCCCAGCTATATGAAGAGCCAGACTGAAGGCAAGGACTAAGCAAAGCTTTGTCCCAATCTTGCTGACGTTTGGCAAACTGCTTCTAAACGATGTCTCCTTGTTAGATGGCTGGATTGAGGTCAGACCTAAGACTCTACAGTACTGGGATCAAACTGCTTTTGAAATTTGAAATCCCAGTAGCTGCAAAACTAGTAGTATAAATATTACTTCTCTCACAAGTCTTCAAAGGCGTTTTTTATTTCCACCTGTTCTGTTAGAGTTGACCTTTTATAAATCTCTTGCTTGTAGGATAAATAGCTTTATCACTCCCTAGCCTGCTGACATTTGAGCACTCACAACAGCTTGTTCCTGATACTGCTTTCAACCAGCACAGAATACCCTGCAGAGGCTAGAAAGCCTCTACATGCAGAATATTAAGTCATGTCCAAAGTAAGTTTTCAGAGACCATGACTGAACATGTTTGCGTGACTTCATAAACGGTCATCTTATGGATTAAATACGTGTTTTAACACCAGTGGTAACTTGACTGGTCACAGACAACCCACATTGATTTTGCTGCTTCATTTAATCAGTCTTTTTGTGCTTCAATAGGTATCTCTTTAAATGCTGAGCACAGAAGTTGAAGCACATTAGCAAAATCAAACACCTCGGAAAAAAACCATTAAATTAAATGGTCATGAATGCTGTAGAGAGTAACAGAGACCACAGAAGAATAAATCTCCTCACTTAAAAACACAATGAATAGATACACACTTTGTCTTTTGAATATACTGTGTTTTCTCCTCTAATAGCACGTAGTCACTAGATGCAGAAACACTGACGGAGTTCCAAAATATACTCAGCGAGAAAGCTGGGAATGTCCTACGACTGTGAAAACCCATTAAAAAGGGAAGGATCAGCCCGTACTTGCAAAGGTTTTGAGCTCCCAAAGCAATGTACCACTAAAACCACTCCGGTAACAAATCCAACAAGTTCCTTTTAACTGCTTCTGTGCAGCGTTAGACAAGGCACAGTCATTTAGCAAGTGCTTTTAACAGGCTATATAAGCTCATTACAAAGTTGGTAGGTTTATTGGGTTTTTAACACCTTACTCTACTTTTACCAAGATTTTCTGTAACACCACTGTGTGGTAGTGTGCCGGCCA
>VZTJ01001921.1:704-12845 GCA_013397795.1 Orthonyx spaldingii | reverse complement strand
GCATGCCCCAGGACCAACCCACAGGCAGAAAAAAAAAAAAACAAAAAAAAAACACGGAGGTTTAGGGTTGAACTCTCTCCAAAATAATTAAGGAAAAATACTGCGTTTATTCACCGAAAGGACAATTCTGATGAGCAACCATCCCTGCCATCCCCAGGGAAGCTCCGGTTCCCAGCCCGTCTCCAACCCCGAGCACTCACTTGGCGTCTCACCTTGCGAAATCACCTCTCCCTAACAGAGAGAGCTCCTGTCTGCCGTGCGAGCGCCCACCGGGACACAAATCCTGCTCTGCACTGCCACCCGCAGCCGGAGCCGGGCTGGAATGACACATTCCCTGCAGGAATTATCCCGCTTTTCCATGTCCCGCTCGCCACAGAGTCCCTTGCCCCCCGCCAGAACTCTGCTCTGCTTGGATTCCTCCCGATGAACAACAGCAGCGTCCCCGAATTCCGGGTGCTGCGCTCCTTTGTAGGGCGGATTTGGGGAGGAAATCCTTCCCTGGGAGGGTGGGGAGGCCCTGGCACAGGGAATCTGTGGCTGCCTCATCCCTGGAAGTGTCCAAGGCCAGGCTGGACGGGGCTCGGAGCCACCCGGGATAGGGGAAGCTCATCTCACCTCATCCCACCCCACGGCACCGATTTAAGCTTCTTTCCCATCCAAACCATTCCACGATCCCGCACCTCTCCCAAGGTGTCACCTGTTGACACAAAGCCTGAGGCACAGGGTGCATCCTGCCCCTAACGAGGCAAATCATTCCCGCTTTTTTCCACCACAACCAGTTTTCTTTGGGAAAAGCGTGTCCCGTGAAACCCGACTACTTCAAATTCTGAAGCACCCTAAGCAGCTGCTGCATTCGCTTCCCCACAACATTTAAAGGAAAACAGCCACAGACACATCAAAATATTTACAGGAAGAAGCGAAAGCGGCATTCAAAGGAGCAAAATTGAAAATTAAAGTGTTATAGGGAAGCTACTGTAAACAGCTGATCTTCACAAAGGAAAGCTGAATTTAGCACAGAAAAATTTATGCCAAATCATGTTTCGCAGGACAAATAGTGGGGAGAGAGGGAAGGATGCTCTCCACATTAATAGGATAATATTTACTGTGTGCTCCCGAAATAGAAAAAGTAAAATTGACAAATCCAGCTGGCAATGAACAAGAAGTAACACGTGTCCAGTTCTGAAAGTCCCAACAAAACATCCTGCAAAGCTGGCCCGTCCTGCTTGGGACGTGGAAGTGTTAACTGGTATTTTGTCTTTCCAAAAAATAACTCCACAGATGAGGAAATTGAGAATTTTCCAGATGAAGCCACGGAGGAACAGAAGGGAAAGGCTGCAGCCTGTGAAGCCACCAGACAGGAATCCCTCTGAGAAAATGGGGCAGAAAGTTGTTTCTGTACTCAGAAATAGTCAAACAATGTTCTATTTTCATCTCCACGGTACAAATCTGTTGAGGTTTTTATTGCAGAGAATATCTCTGTTCTTTAAAAATAGAAGGGGACCAGCATCCCGCTAATTACAGTGAGCCTATGATTAGAGCTAATTAGATACATTTACAATTTAGAATTTCCTAACTTTAGCTGTTTATGAACCATAGATGTACCCACAGTGTGTGCACAGAGCATCAGTCACTCCCTCCAGCTAAGAAGAGGAAATTGATAACACATTAAATTATTGAACATGGCAGGAGCAAGCCGGAATTGAAATTGGTGTTTGGAGGAGGGAACCACAATAATTGGGATTTGGAGCAGGTGACCACTACAGGCACTTGGATGTTGTCTTAAAGGAACACAAAATTGTTCATCAGTTGCTTCAACAAAAATTGTTTCAACCCCACTGAAAGGTCCCAGAGGAACCCGGGAGGTTGGAGGGGCACCACTGCAATATTTGCTCTGTGGTGATGCCCAGTCCAGGACTGGAAATTGCTGGAATGACATTTCCCACTCAGGAATTGTCATGTTCCGTGCCAAGGGCTGCTGTTCCCCTCCTCCCTAACCCAACCCAGGCTCTTCCTCCTGCTGAAATGGAGAATTGGGATTGTCCAGCCTGGAGAGGAGAAAGCTCAGGGGGGACCTGATTGTGACCTCAGAGGACCTGAAGAAGCTGACAAGAAAGAGGAGAGGGACTGTTGACAAGGGATGGAGGGACAGGACACAGGGAATGGCTTCAAACTGGAAAAAGGGAGAATTGGGTGGGATTTTGGGGAGGAATTGTTCCCTGGGAGGGTGAGGAGGTCCTGGCACAGGGTGCCCAGAGAAGCTGTGGCTGCTCCTGGATCCTTGGAAGTGTCCCAGACCGGAGTTGGGCTTGGAGCAGCCTGGGACAGTGGGAGGTGTCCCTGCCCATGGCAGGGGTGGCACTGGATGGGATTTAAGGTCCCTTCCAACCCAAACCACTCTGGGATTCTGTGGCTGACAGGTTCCTTGAAGCACCTCAGGATGGACAAAACCACTGGAGCAGGTCCAGACCTCGTGTCCAGGTTTCTGGATGGAATTTCTCAGGCTGGAGGTGTGAGACACAACCAACGGATTCTCCTTTGCAGGATCCTCATCTCAGAGAGATCTGAGCTTTGGGCAAAGGGTTTGGTTCTGTTCTCGGTCTCAGGAAATTCCAGGTCAGAGTTTCATGGCCCTCCAAAGGGATTTCACTGCTAATTCCCAAGTTTTGGGGGTTGTATTGCACAACTGCAGTCTGGAAAAGGGACTTATCTGAAAGAGATTTTGCTTTTGTCCTCCTAATTGCAAATATCCCACAGATTAACAAAGAAATTTCAATTTATTAATACCTTTAACCTTGTTTTGTTCTACAGGAGCTCCTGCAACACCGCATAAAAAAAATTAATTCAAATACTTCAGATTTTCTGCTACATTTATTCACAGCAGTGGCCAAGGCTGAGCTTCCCTCCCTCCATCTTCCAGTTTTCCCAAGCATTCAAACTTTCCACTCTCTCAGGGAACAAAACAGACCCAAATTTTGTGAGGAGAGAGCAGAACACCCCACGGATTTGGGGCACAATACTGGGAGCTGCTTTCTGATTTGTAAAACACCAAATTGAGGAAGCAGCAGTTCTCCTACAAGTTATGGATGAGTGGTTTATGGGATAGAGAGGAAAAAAGCTCATCCTTCCCTCTGGATCACCTTCTCAGAAAATAAAAAGTAAAAAAAAACCCACCCAGAAATGGCTAAAGGCTCCGAAGAGCTCCATTATTAGGAAGAGAAAGAAGTAATTTGGGAGTTTGATGTAATCTCCTGAATCTTGACTGAATTCCTGGGTTAAATTCCTGGAGAAGCTGCAGGGACAAACCTCAACCACTCTGCCAGGGAGAGCCATGCAAAATTTTTAAGGGAATTCAGTTTTCCTACTCTGGTATTGTGAGGAAACCCTGCTATTTATCAAAGTCCCAGAGTCCTGTAAGGACTTCATGTTTTCCCCAAAGTGAACATTTCCATCTCGAATAATCCCCTATGATTTATAGGGTGAGAAACAGCTGGATGACAATTCATCTGAAATAAATTTTTTAAGGATGACAGAATAAGAAGGGGGCTTTTTGTTGTTGTTGTTTTTGGGGTTTTTTTGGTATTGGAAGATGGAGACAAATAATAAAAATGTTTTATTTATGAAAAATGCCCGAGCTGCTCAGAATTGAGTGCTGGTGCAATAAAGATGGTTGATAGAAGAGAGAGACTTGGCTGCGAAATGTCAGAGATAGAGACTTTATTTGTGTGTTCAGAGGGAGATTAACACAAACCACTCAATGCCTGGGTGGTGCACGACTCGCTCCTGCCTTACTCCCTCAAACTCCTCTTAATCCAGAGGGTAACCCGAGGTTTAATAGTAAAAACCACGCCATGAAGCTTGGATGTGGAATCCTGCTTAATTATATCCCCTTGGGTGCTTCACTTGGGAGTTTCAAGGCTCTGAGTTTGACACCAATCCCTGCAGAGCAGCTCTGCTTCCTCGCAGCGAGGCTGGGGCTGCTCTGTTGCAGCCACTTGGCTGGGTCAGAGGTACCAGACTGATTAAATGAGATTTTACAGCCTCTGGGAGCCCCGTCACAACAAATCACCACCAAACTCTCGCCCAGCCTCAGCACCAGTGACTCAGGGCAAAGACAGAGATCTGAGTGTGTTTCACCCAGCACTCCTGAGTCAGCCCGCTCCAAATTTCACATTTAGGCTTGGCTTAAGAGGATGTTGGACCCGTGCGAGTGAAAATGGGAATTAACTCCACGCAGCTGGAAAGAACTGGGTGTTTTGCAAGTAGTTACAGGTCCTGCAAAAGGTGGAGAACCGTCATTCCTGGAGGAGCTGGAGGACCAAATGTGCTTCACCTCTGCAGGCAAAGCACTTCCTAAGAGGGCAGGCTTCAATGTGGGTCATCATTCAAGCGAAAGGTGGAGCATCCTTCTGGTGGGATGGGGCTTGGAGCAGCCTGGGACAGTGCGAGGTGTCCCTGCCCGCAGCAGGGGGTGGAATGGGATGAGCTTTAAGGTCCCCGATAACCCAAATCACTCTTGTGAGTCACTGAGCTTTAGATTTAGTCCCTCATACACCAAACAGCAGATTTATTCTTTCCTCCTGTGTTTCAAAAATTCAGCTTTTCCTTCCCTTTTAATCCCATTTATGTAAATAGAACAACGTTGTGGTGCCAGTACGAAATTTCACGGAGTCTGTTTACTCTGCTGAGGTTGAAAAACAATCGTACAGCGATCCTGCAGGTGACATTCTGCACATTAGAACGACTCCAGTCCTCACTGCTCCTCTTTCCACACTGCATCAACATCTATTTTGGGTTCCCCAGATGGCTGAGGTGCTCTAGGACAATTTATAAGGAGGAATTCATGCCTTGGCAAGATGTGCCCACTGGCCCTTTTTTTCCTCCGCGCGCGGCTGCGAGCCAAAATTTCAACTCAGATAAATTAGACAGGCAATTAGGAACCTCCAGAGCTTCCACAAAGCATCAACATTCCTCACTCTCCTCGCCTCATGGGGAAGGTGACAGGGGGGTGACATCAACCACGCTGGAAGGCTGTGGAAGGAGCACCAAGGCAGCCGGGAGAAATCCCGGCCGAAGCCCATCCAGCGCTCCCAAACTCCCACCAGCACCAGCACCAACCTCAGAGCCCCAGTGCACCTCAAATCCGGGGAGATGAGAGGGGGTGATGCCTTTTCCCAGGCTTACCTAGAGCAGAGGCCAGACAAAATGAAGAGAATAAAAAGCAGAGATTTATTCAAAGGCCTTCTGGGTACATTGGGGCAGTCAGAGCCCACCCAGGGCTGCACCCAAAATGGACCACGGCTCACGGGGTTTTCGTGCTTTATAATTTTTGGTTCATTTGCATATCAGGGTTAGACCTCCAGTTATAACCTCAGGTGATGGAAACATCCATCCCAAGCTTGCTCCCCCAATTTCTCTGCTGTTTACATTTTTGGGGCCTAAGGCAGTGAGGTGTCCTTGAGTTTCAGGCCTGGAGAGAAATTGTTTTGTCTAAGATGGGAGAACAGCAGCTCCAGAGTTACGTGAAAAATAGAAGCTGAAAATCCTAAGGCATCAGGGGGACATCAGGAAAGAGCCCACCTGGAGTCACACCCCATCCCTGGAAGTGTCCCAGGCCAGGCTGGACAGGCCTTGGAGCACCTGGGATAGTCGAAGGTGTCCCTGCCCATGGCAGGGGTGGGACTGGATGGGCTTTAAGGTCCCTTCCCACCCAAACCATTCCATGATTTCATCAACATTTCATTTCTTAGGCACAAGCAGCCTGAACTGGATCTATCCCTGGGGTATGCTCAGCTGGAAATCAGGGATATGAGGATCAGCCAAGCTCCCTCTGGGCCCTGGCAGGAATGAGGCCGGAGCATGACGAAGGCACAAAGGGTCCAAACCACAGCTCTGCCTCAGTCACTGACATTGGCACACCAAGGCAGGATTCCATGGATTTCCTACCCAAAATTCCTGTCTTGTTTTTGCAGGATTACATGGTTTCTCCCCTCAGAATTCCTGCCTTATTTCAGCAGGATTACACGGTTTCTAACAGAATTTCTGCCTTGTTTCCAGCACAGAATTACACAGCTTTTCCACCCACAATTCTTGTCTCGTTTCAGCAGGATTACATGGGTTCTCTTCCCAGAATTCCTGCTTTATTCATCCGGATTAAATGGATTTTCTACCCAAAACTCCTGCCTGTTTTTAGCATGACTACATGGCTTCTCTGCCCAGAATTCCTGCCTTATTTTGGCAGGATTACCTGGTTTCTCCCCTCAGAATTCCTGCCTTATTTCAGCAGGATTACACGGTTTCTAACAGAATTCCTGCCTTGTTTCCAGCACAGAATTACACAGCTTTTCCACCCACAATTCTTGTCTCGTTTCAGCAGGATTACATGGGTTCTCTTCCCAGAATTCCTGCTTTATTCATCCGGATTAAATGGATTTTCTACCCAAAACTCCTGCCTGTTTTTAGCATGACTACATGGCTTCTCTGCCCAGAATTCCTGCCTTATTTTGGCAGGATTACCTGGTTTCTCTCCTCAGAATTCCTGCCTTATTTCAGCAGGATTATATGGTTTCTTTACCCAGAATTCCTGCCTTGTTTCCAGCACAGGATTATATGGCTTTCCCACCTAAAATTCCTGTCTTGTTTTTGCAGGATTACATGGTTTCTCTCCTCAACATTCCTGCTTTATTTCACCAGGATTACATGAGTTCTTCACCCAAAATTCCTGCCCTGTTTCAGCAGAATCACCTGGTTTCTCTTCTCAGAACTTTTGCCTTGTTTTGGCAGGATTATACGGTTTCTTTACCCAGAATTCCTGCCTTGTTTCCAGCACAGGATTACATGGCTTTTCCAGCCAAAATTCCTGTCTTGTTTCAGCAGGATTACATGGCTTCTCCCCTCAGAATTCCTGTCTTATTTCTCAGGATTACACGGTTTCTAACAGAATTCCTGCCTTGTTTCCAGCACAGGATTACATGGCTTTTCCACCCACAATTCTTGTCTCGTTTCAGCAGGATTACATGGGTTCTCTTCCCAGAATTCCTGCCTTATTTTGGCAGGATTACCTGGTTTCTCTCCTCAGAATTCCTGCCTTATTTCAGCAGGATTATATGGTTTCTTTAACCAGAATTCCTGCCTTGTTTCCAGCACAGGATTACATGGCTTTTCCAACCAAAATTCCTGCCTTGTTTCAGCAGGATTACCTGGTTTCTCCCCTCAGAATTCCTGCCTTATTTCAGCAGGATTACATGAGTTCTTCACCCAGAATTCCTGCCTTGTTTCCAGCACAGGATTACACAGCTTTTCCAGCCAAAATTCTTGTCTTGTTTTTGCAGGATTTCATGGTTTCTCTCCCCACAATTCCTGCCTCGTTTCACCAGGATTACACAGGTGCTCCACTCAGAATTCCTGCTTTATTTCAGCAGGATTACCTGGTTTCTCCACACAGAATTCCTGCTTTATTTCACTAGGATTACCTGCTTTCTTTCCTAAAAATTCCGCCTTGTTTCAGCAGGATTATATGGTTTCTCTCCACCCAGAATTCCTGCCTTGTTTCCAGCACAGAATTTAAAGGTTTCTCTTCCCAGAATTCCTGCCCTGTTTCCAGCATGGGATTAAAGACACCTAATGAAGATCCTCATCAATATTTTCCTTTTTTCCCCATTATCCACCTCATGGCTGTGCTCCCACATGGAGCTACAGGAGTATTCCAGTTCTCAGGAGCTTTTTACTCATACTTGGATATCTGCAGTTCCAGCTTTTCCCAACACATTTCTCCCAAACCTCTGTATGAGACAGGAAAGAGAAATTACCCCCATTTTACAAATAAAAAGCTGAATTCTGGGAAGTCAGAACTCAAAGGCTTCATCCATCCATTTTAAGGGTACAAACCACAGGAAAATAAATTCTCAGGGACACAAACCAGGATCTGGAGGGCACAAAAGTCACAAAACTTTTCCTCTACCTTGACCAATTCCCAAACTCCCTTTCAGTGCATTCCATCACTACTGGATGTCACAAGAAGTTTCCCGGGCAAATCCTGGTTTCTTTCCTAACTTTTTCCCCAAGATTCTCTTGCAGGATCCATTCCTTCCATTGTGGTTGCTACAGGGTTCCTTTGAAAAATAATTTTACAGAGCAAAATAGTTATTTACTTATGGTTTTCTAACCCAAAGCTTGGATCAGAATTTCCTTTGGCTCAAGCCGGGTCTGTTCTGCCCCAGTAAATTCCCATTTTCTTTAAGTGGAGTAGAAGCTTGGACTTTTCTCCTGTTCAATGCACCGCCTGTTTTCCTCCAATATTCCTAACACAATTAGCATAACAAGATAAAGGAATCATCGAGTCCTTTCCCATTTTTCTTCCTTTGTAAAAGGACCGATGACAAACTGGGAATCAGGATCTGTATTGAATTACATTTGCCACAAAAGAGTTCATTAAGTAATAGTACACAATAAAAATCATCTGTCAGCTTGAGGGATTGACCAAATCCACTTAAGGGAACAGCTGGTTATTTTCTGGAGCACTCCAGAGCCAACGGTCAATATGTGCAAGGAGAAAGAGGGAGACACTGGGAAAGCAGGAATAGGTCAGATATTGGAATGCTGGGAGAGTTTCTGGGATTCCCTGCACAGTTGGTCAGGACTGGAGGGGAGACTTTGCCCATGGCAGCCCAGTTGTTCACAATCCCTGATTTTAGTGCTGGCAGCAGGAAAAGGATCACGGGTGTGACAGACCTGGAGATGCTTCACCAGCAGGAGTATCACAAAATCAGGGAATAGAATCCCAGGATCACTGAGGTTGGAAAAGAGCTCCAAGGTCGAGCCCAGCCTGTGCCCCTTCCCCTCCTTGGCCCCAGCCCAGAGCACCGAGTGCCACATCCAAGCCTTCCCTGGACACCTCCAGGGATGGGGACTCCAAACCTCCCTGAGCAGCCCCTTCCAATGCCTGACCACCCTTTCCATGCAGGAATTTTCCCCCAAACCCAATCTAAGCCTCTCGTGGTGCACCTTGGGGACACTTCCTTGTCAACAGCGGGGACCTGAGTTTCTGTCTCACCCCAACACAGCGAGGGGTCCATGACAACGACGGCAGCAGGGTCCCACTTCTTGTCCCCAACCTCCGTGTCCCTGAAGCTGCCTCAGCACATCCCAACAGAACCTTCACTGTCCCAGCTTTTCCAGCCAGGAAACACAAATGGAAAAGTGCTTTTGACTGGGAAGGGAATGCAGAGGAATCTGTGGCTCTGGAGACATTCCACACCCACCTGGGCACATTCCTGTGTCACCTGCTCCAGGTGTCCCTGCCTCGACCTCCAGAGGTCCTTTCCAACCCCAGCTATCCCGGGATTCTGTAGCAGTGGCTCTAACAAGCCACGCTGGCTCCTGACAGAAAATCCACCTCCCCTCCCACATCCAGCTCACTCAGCCGTTCATCCAAACCCATCGGCACTGCCGGGGCTCCAGGGATTTGTCCCGAGCTCCTGCAGTCCCCTGAGAAGGCCCTGGCAGTGAGGCCACTGCAGGTGGCACAGAGGGAGCTTGTTGGGAAGAAAAGTCACCCGTGCTGAACCCACCGTGCCCTCCTGGCAGGGCCTGGGCACGGCAGGGTCCCAGCAGGGCAGCCCTGCCTCCAAAGGGTCGCCTTCATTCCCACCCTGCTGCCTCCTCGCCGCTCCCAGATCCATCCCCAGTCACAGCCCCCGTGGATCTCCTCTCCCACGGAAGTTTCAGGCAGCAGCTCCACCGAACTCTCCGAAGGGAAGGGATGTGCAAGCCCCGTGGCTGAGATCCTTCTCAGGCACCCAACCAACCACAACTAAACCCCAAACCAGCTGTGAATGTTCAAAATCATCTGTCACGCTGGCTTTGAGTCTCACCCTGCAGGATGGGAACTCCAGCATGGAAACCACTGCAGTTTCTGCCTTTAAACACCAATTTTTGCCTTTCAGACTGCCCTTGCCTTGCCCTGCTGACAGATTTGCAAAACTCTCATAAATTTTAGGCAAAATCTCCCCTCTCTTGGTTAAAAATCCAACCCTTGGTGCTCCTGCAAAGCCAGAATCAGCTGGAGGATGCAGCAGCCATTTGGAGGAGTGCAGACACCCAGGGCTGCAGTAATTTGGAGACAGAAACACCTTCCCCCACAGGCATTTAACAGCATTTCTCCCCCTGTCCTCTCAAAATCTCCCCCAGCTGGTGCTGCCACCACTGCAGCTTCCCCAAAGTTGTTTAGTCCCGCTCCCCATCCCAAACTTTTCCAGAATTAGCTTGGCTCTCATTAAACTGGAGATAATGTGGGGAGGGGGACTGATTGAACAGCTATTAATCAAAGGATGGGGTTTATTCTGGTGATGTCATGAACTGCAGAACTAGAACTCAAACAGTTGATTAAATTACAGGAATGCCAAGAAAAATAGATAGCTTTAATAATCCGTTTTTGCCTATCTGTTATATTTTATATGTAGCTTGCAGAAGAGAATTTAAAAGTTTTCTACCATGTAAAATTGCCACTTAAAGGAGGGGAGAGAGAAAAAAAAAAAACCCCAAATAGATTCTGTCACTGATACAGAATACAATTATTCCAGGCTAAAAAGTTTATTCTTTTGCTAACATGTGAGATTGCTGCAGCTCAGAGCCCACGGGAGAGGAGGGGGAATCGCTCCACGATGAAAAATGGTCCCTGAGCTTAAAAGCACAAGTGCTTAAAAGCTGAGGAAGAACAGCAAACACATGAGGTCTGTGTTTGAGGGGGAAAGCTCTGAGGGTGCTCCAGCACCACCCTCAGGGGCTGGACCCACCGTGGTACCCAAATGTGGATGATTCTACAGCAGCACTGGATTTTGGGCTGCTCAGAGAGAAAGGCAGAGTCAGCAGGAGGGGCTGAAGGAGGGGTGGACCCGGCCAAAAACCTGCTCTCCACCAAGATCCAGCCCATCTGAGAACCAGGAGATGTGTTTGGAACTGTGGGGATCAGCTCTGAACTGACAGAGAGTTTGGATGAGATAACAGGAGGAAATTGTTCCCTGGGAGGGTGGGGAGGCCCTGGCACAGGGTGCTCAGGGAAGCTGTGGCTGCCCCATCCCTGGAAGGGTCCAAGGGCAGGTTGGACGGGGCTTGGAGCAGCCTGGGGCAGTGGAAGTGTCCCTGCCCATGGCAGGGGTGGAACTGGATGATCTTTATGTCCCTTCCAACCCAAACCATTCCCTGACTCTATGAATGACCCCTCCCTGCAGCCCCAACCCCAGCCCAATCCAACCATCTCTCATTTTTCATTATCCTCCCCCCCTCCTCCTTCCTCTCCATCTCCAAGCCTTTCCTGTGCTTCAGAAGCACCATCCCAGCTCCTGCTGCCTGCAAACTGACTCACATCACCTGGATGGAAGCCTTGCAGAGAAAGCACCCAAACAGCGCTGATGAACTGGATTCCTTTCCTCTGGGAACCAAACTCCCAGGAACGCTACCAGGGGATGCTGTGATTCAAGAAGTGCCGTGTCTGGCATAGCAAACAAAACATGAAATTGTGATCCCAGACCCTTCAGGGCTGACACTTCAAACTGCTCCGAGCAGCCAGGCTCACATGTTGGAGATGGCTCGTTTATGCTGACGAGGCAGGAGCCAGTTGCTGCATCTTCAATTCCTGCAGTCTCCCAGCCGTGCCTTAAGCATTGCCCTCCCCACGGCGGCGTGCGGGGCCAGACACGGCTAACACCTTGTACTACCAGGATCTCGTGCAGGGAGCAGACTCCACGGAGCCTGGATTTATCAATCCAGCTGCACTTGCAGGGGGGGTGTCAGTGGTGCTTAACAGAAAAATCCATCTGACAGAAGCAGGGCTGGGAGCAGCACGCTCAGGATGCATCCAAGGGGCTGCTTTTGGGGAATTTTATCTCCTGTTCTGAAACTTGCCCCTGCTCCTCTTTCACAGATGTTGCTGCAGGAGGGCTGGGCAGAGATGTCTTATTGAACACGCACTGCCCCGGGGCGGGCAGGGGCATGAGGGGAGCATCCAGCTCAGGGATGAAGAGCAGGAAGCAGCCACATCCACCCCAGCCCTTCCCACATCCATCCCAACCCTTCCCACATCCACCCCAGCCCTTCCCACATCCATCCCAACCCTTCCCACATCCACCCCAGCCCTTCCCACATCCA
>VZTJ01001916.1:485393-498424 GCA_013397795.1 Orthonyx spaldingii | reverse complement strand
GGCGGTGGAGCAGGAGGTACCGCGCTCCCCCCAGGCTGACGGTGCCCCGGGAGCAGACGCACAGCGTCTGCCCCATCGCCCGTCCGCGTCATCGCCCGCGCCGCGCGTCACTCCCCGCGTCACCCGCCGCGTCACCCGGCGGGCGGGGCGCCGCCGCCTCCCGGTGTCCCGGGATCCCTCCTCCCTGCGCCGGGCTCCTCCTGTGCCGTGGCACCTCCCGACACCCCTGCCACCAGCTCTGTCACTGGCTCTAGCGCTCGGCCCGGGGGCGTTTTCCTTTCCCTCATCCAGCAGCAGCAGCAGCAGCTCTCCGATCACAGCTACAACCTAGCTTTCCATCACCACCTCTCTGATGGAACAAGCGGGCTGAGCTCGATGGAGCGGTTCTACCTGGTGGTGACACTTTTATGAGGCTCCTTGTTCCCTCACCTTGATTGTCACCAGCCCGGGGGGCACCAAGGATGTGCCTGCCGGCCGGAGCTGGCTCGGGCGGCGTTGTGCCGCCTGCATCCCCTGCTGGATGGGCTTGGCGGGGGCTGACGTGCTGCTGGCCGGACGTGGAGGGTCGGAACCGCCCACCCCTTTCCCATGGTCCCGCCCCAGCTGTTCCAGCTGCCTGCACTTGGGACCGGGAGAAGGAAGTGACCAGCGCTGGCCAGGAGCCTTCTCGGATCACGTCGTGGTGGCGGCCATGTCCAGCTTCGTCCCCCATCCCGGGCCTGCCGAGCACCCGGCCAGGATGGGACTGCCGGCCCTCGCCCTGCTGCTGACAGTGGAGCTCCTGCATACGCAGGTTAGCGAACAAGGGTGGAAAGTTTGGGAGAAGCGCATAGGACTGAGCTGGGAAGGATCCGGTGGGACTGCCTTACTTCCCGACCCCTCTCCCTGCTCTTCGGGCTATGGCTCCCTCCTGCAGCAGCCCATGGCCCGCCTAAATATCCCACTTGCGTTCCCAGCTCCTCGCCACCCCAGCAGCACCCATCCCTTCAAATGCCACCAGTTCAGCCGTCGGGTGTTCGATTAGCGGGAAGGAACCATTACCGTAGCTTGCCCAGCTCATCCCTCCTGCTCTCCCAGGAGGACAGTTTAGTACCCGCTTCGGAGGAGGGCTCTTCCAAGAAGTAGCCCCATCAGCGCCTGTCCCAGGAAGCATGGGAGGGGGTGGCTGAGCTTGGGGAGGTTCTGCAGCCCTCCAGCTCTGCCCCTCTTCTGCAGGCCTCCCTTTCGGCACGCTCCTTCCAGCTGGATTACGAACACAACTGCTTCCGCAAGGACGGTGCCCCTTTCCGCTACATCTCGGGCAGCATCCACTACGCCCGCGTCCCGCGCCCTGCCTGGAGGGACCGGCTGCTCAAGATGTACATGAGCGGGCTCAGCGCTGTGCAGGTGTAAGTCATGGCCACAGCCCTGACCGTGCACTGCCCACAGCCACCACGGGCTGTCTGGGGTCAGTAGGAACAGAGACAAGGGTGTTGTCTGACCACAGGGAGCGAGGACTAACACTTGCACTTGACTATGACTCCCAGGTCACCCCTGCCAGACACAAGCATGAGTGTGAGCTAGTTCCAGTCCGGCCCAAGTTGCCATACTCAGCTCAGGCTGCAGACCAGTTCCCAGAAGCAGAGGGACCAGCTGGCGGGATGGTTCCCTGTCGTGCTGGGGTGCCCTTAGCCCCTATGTGCTGATCTCCTCTCTCACCCCAGCTACGTCCCCTGGAACTACCATGAGATGCTGCCAGGAGTTTATGACTTCACTGGGAACCGGGATGTGGAAGCCTTCCTGGACCTGACAGCTGAGCTGGGACTTCTCGTGATCCTACGGCCAGGGCCCTATATCTGTGCAGAGTGGGAGATGGTGAGCCCCAGCCCCCAGCCTGGCACAGAGGGGTGACAGGTGGTCTCGGAAGGGCACAGGAAGGGTTGGCCCTCCTGGCTGTCACACTGACTCCAGTGCCATGTCTGCTGTGCGCAGGCTGCTGCCACACAGGCACATGCCGTGCTGGTGCCAAGCACTGGGCCATTTCAGCTCTGTGCCAGCCCTGGCTGCTGAGCAGTTTCTCTGCCTCCCCCTCTGCCATGCGTGTTTCTCCAGGGTGGCCTGCCTGCTTGGCTGCTGTGGAAACCAGACATCATCCTGCGCTCTTCCGACCCTGGTGAGGCTCAGCACAGGGCTCTGGCCACCATATCCTGACAGCCTGGTGCCAGTCCTGGCATGCTGGTGTCTCTCCACACACCTGTCAGCTCCATATGTGTGGTCTTTCCCATTATCTTCTCCATCTTTTGGGAGCCCCATAGTTTGTACTCCACCTCCACTTCCCCATCGTGCTTGACCCTGCGCCCTCCGCTTGTCTTCCTCCTGGCAGGCTGGCTGCAGTTGGGCTGGGGTGGATGCTGCAGCCAAGCTGAGTTGCCCTCTGTCTCCTTCAGCCTATCTGGCAGCTGTGGACTCCTGGCTCCACATCCTGCTGCCCAAGATCAAACCACGCCTGTACCAGAATGGGGGGAATATCATCAGTGTGCAGGTAAGGTGCTGTGCTGTCCTGCCGTGCTCTGGGTCATCTTTGGATATGCCACAAAAAGCCACCTGTATCCACACAATGACCTCACACAGCACAGCTCAGATAAATCCCTCCCAACTTCTGGACTGGATCTAAATCGAAGGGCTGGGACTCTGAGGTATCTGCCATCACCCCAGTTGTGGTTTGAGGGACACTGACAGAGCTGGACCTCATGGTGGGGCTGAAAGGTTACTCCCAGGCCCCATCTGGGGGTTGTCAGGATATCTGATGATGTCAGGAGGAAAGGGGGGAGGTGGGTGCTCATCCCGGCAGGCAGTGGGACCTGGCTGCAGCCCTGCCCTGTGCACACTGGGTACCACCCCTGCCCTGCTCGCAGGTGGAGAATGAATACGGGAGCTACTATGCCTGCGACTATGGATACCTACGGCATCTGCTGGGCTCCTTTCGGGCACTGCTGGGGAGCGAGGTGCTGCTCTTCACCACTGACAGCACACAAGCCGGGGAGCTGCGCTGTGGCACACTGCAGGGGCTCTATGCCACTGTTGACTTTGGGCCAGGTACCCCTGTGAGGGAGCAGGAGGAAGAGAGAGAGCATGTGGGTCCCTTCTCTGTCCTGCTCAAACTTCCCTCTCTCCACCTTCACAGGATTCAATGTGACAGAGGCATTTGGTGCGCAGCGCCGCGTAGAACCCAAGGGGCCCCTGGTGAGCTTGGCGTGGGTGCTGTGGGGGGAATGACCCGTGATGGCTTTGGGGAGGCAGAGGTGCCAGGCAGTGAGGTAAAGAGGGGTGCTGGGCCCAGGCTGCAGGTGAGCAGGGAGGACGTGGCTGACATCCAGCTCCAGACAGGTGACAGTCCCTTTCTCCTCCAGGTAAACTCTGAGTACTACACAGGCTGGCTGGACTACTGGGGGGAGGCACATGCCAGCACCAGCGCAGCATGCGTGGCCCAGGGGCTGGAGGATATGCTGCAGCTGGGAGCCAGCGTCAACATGCAAGTAGTCAGCTGGCAGAGGGATCACTGCTTGCCTTTGTCCCACGGGGATCAGGCCAGCAGGGACTGTGGGTGCAGGAGGGAAGGGACGATGCCTGGTGAGCCCCTGCTGGGTCTGTGGGGGTGCTGACCAGGCTCTCTGGGGTGTGTCATAGGTACATGTTCCATGGAGGGACGAACTTTGCCTACTGGAGCGGTGAGTAGAGCCTTGCCCTAGGGAGGGAGGGGCACACTGCAGGGCTGGAGGCCTTCCTTGGCCATCCCTGAGAAGCCTGCTTCAGGCTCTTGTTCTGTCCCATGGGGCAGGCTGACACATAGCCAAGGGCCCTCAAACCCAAGCTTGTCCTCTCCTGGGAACTCCTTTTGTCCCTAGGCAGCGTCTCACAGTTTTGGGTCATGCCCCCTTCACTGCACTGCACCCAGCCTGTGGCTGGGTTCCATGCCCTGGGCTGTGCCAGAGCCCCTTCCTCCAGCTCACATCACTTCCTTGGCCAGGTGCTGACTACAAGGACCAGTACAAACCAGTGACCACCAGCTATGACTATGATGCCCCCCTCTCAGAGGCAGGAGACCCCACCGAGAAGCTGTTTGCCATTCGCACAGTCATCAGCAAGGTAACGAACCTGGCAGGAAGAAGGGGCAGTACTGGGCACTGCTGTTTGTGCCTAGACAGTAGAGGGTACCAGCAGGGCAAGGGACACCTCCCTGCTTGCCATGGGGGGCAGTTGACAGTCTGCTTCAGTTCCAGCCCCTGCCAGTTGGTCCGATGCCACCTGCCACCCCCAAGTACGCCTATGGCTGGGTGGCCCTGCAGAAGGTGAGTGCCTGTCCTGAAAGCTGTACTGCCCCAGCATGGCACTGCTCAGCTGCCCACACCCATGCCTCTCTTTGCAGTATGCTGATCTCCTGGATGTCTTGGATGTGCTGTGCCCCTCTGGGCCCATCCAGAGCCGGTTCCCTCTCACATTTGAGGCCCTAAAACAGGTGAGAAGCTGGGTATAGTGGAGGACACTTGAGATGCTCCTGTCTGCCTGGCCCTAGCTCTGGGGCAGAGGAGCAGAGCTCACTTCCAGCCCCATTTCCCTTCCTGTGCCACTGTGGTGTGTCCTGCAGGCCCATGGCTTTGTGCTGTACCACACAGAGCTGCCCTGGGATGTCCCAGACCCAGCCACGCTGAGCGCTCCTCCCCACAGCATCTGTGACCGCGGCTACGTGATGCTGCAGAAGGTGAGGCTGTGGGAGGACACCAGTCCCTGGGACAGTGCTCCACAGGGCTGTGGGACCTGCTGGCAGTGGGGCTGTGCCATGCCAGGGTCTTGGGGACAGCCAGGGTGCTGACAGCCACACTGAGCCTTTGTGGGGTGGCTTTCAGGCCCAAATTTGCCCCCTTTGGGGGCAGAGAGCAGCCCTGGCTCTGGCAGCAGGATGCTGTGTGCCTGCTGGGGGTGTGGTGGGACCTGAACACGGGCCAGCAGCACTGACCTTGTGGCTTTAGGAGTACCAGGGAACAATGGAGCGGGACAGGCAGACAACACTGCATGTAACGGGCAGGGCAGGGGACACCCTGGACATGCTCCTGGAGAACATGGGCAGGATCAGCTTTGGGGCCAACACCAGTGACTTCAAGGTAAGGGGAGAGGGCCCTGAGGCTCAAGGGGACAGCCTGGCAACCCAGGTGACCAAACACCCCCTCTCCTGCCACCTGTGACAGAGTCCAGCCTTGGTGGGGCCTCTCCCAGTCGTGCTCCGTGGTTCATCTCAAACCTGCCAGAATAGGGTGCAGAGAGTGGCACCCCTCTCTCACTTGTGCTGCCACAGCTGCCAGGGCCTTTCGCTCCTTAGAGGGGATCCCATCCCACCTTCACTGCTGCAAGGGGGATGTGCCCTGGGGTTGCCAAGCATCCTTCTGACTGTGGCAGACACTGCTGCTGCATTTTCCCTCCTGTTCCATCTCAGGGCTTGCTGGGAAACCTCTCACTGAACTCCAGGCCTCTCAGCACCTGGCTGATCTATCCACTGGCCATAGACACTGCAGTCCAACAGGGCTGGCCCCACACTGCCCTGCCAAAATCAAGCAGTGGTGGCAGCGTGGGGCCAGCCTTCTATACTGGGACCTTTGAGACACCTGGTATTGCCTGGGACACCTTCGTGAAGTTCCCAGGTTGGAGCAAGGTAAGGCACTGCACAACTGGGAAAGGGGGTAAGGGTGGACCAGGACACAGCTCAGTCCCATCTCCATCATCTTCCAGGGACTGCTGTGGATAAATGGCTTCAACTTGGGCCGATACTGGACCCATCGTGGGCCCCAGCAGACGCTCTTTGTGCCTGGCTCGGTGCTGCACGTTGGCCACCCCAACAATATTACAGTGCTGGAGCTGGAAGGAGCACCTCCCACTCCTCTCCTGCTCTTCCTTGACCGACCCCTTTACAACAGGACACTCAGCCGCAGCACCAAGGCCACAGAGTAAACACTGCTGGGCACTGGCTTCGCCTCTCACTGGGGCTGTGGAGACAGCAGGGGGCTGATGAAGCACAGGGGCTAAGGAAAGTGGTACAGGTCTTGGCACAGACATGCAGGGCTCCTGCCCTCCTCTGGGGACAGGCAGGGACTGTGCCAATGAGTAAGGGACCCAGGATTGAGCTTGATTTGCATGTCAATGCCACACTCATCTCAAATAGTTCCAGTGCTCATGCTGACTCCCCCCCCGTCCAGGGGGTCAAGGCACCTCTTTATTGACAATGTAGGCAGAGGAAGTAGTTGCTAACATGACCGGGCTGAGATGCTGATGGCAGCCAGCAGAGGAGAGGTAGAAGCACAGCCTCGACGGTGTCCACAGGCATGGCTGCAGGTAGGTCAGGACTGCAAGGTCTGTCTGTGTCAGGATCTGTCCTTCCACCTACAGACAGCAACCTATGAGGTAGCCATGAGAAAAGCTGGCAGTAGGAGCCCCTGCTGGAGCCAGGCCACCAAACAGTCCTGGCCCCTCACAGTAGCACATGGAGACTTCTCAGTTGTTAACTTTGCCAGAGTCACCACCCAGAGCAATACTCGTGCCCAGAGCCCTGCCAGAGCTGCCCTGGAGAGTGACATGGCCAGCTCAGTCCCTCTGACCGTTGCTGATCCACAGGCTCTCCCTTGCTGCACAGCCTGTCCCCACCACATTGGTCCCTGGCAGGTGGCAGCAGCCTCCGGCGTTAGGTGTGGCCAGCCTGGGCCCGGCGGTGGGTTTGCAGGCAGGCCGTGGAACAGAAGGAGAAGTCGAGGTAATGGAAAGGGATCCGTCCCAGCAGGGACTCTCCACACTGCCAGCAGCGGCTGCAGGAAAGAGCAGAGCTGGCCCTGAGCAAAGAGGACACTTGCGAAAGGGTTAGAAGAGGAAAGGATTCGCTGCCTGGACTGTGACACAAGACACCAGCAGCATGAAGGAGCTGGGGCTCCTCTGGTCTCACAGGGCTGATGTGCTCACCCAGCAGCCTGGCCAGGACATGCTCCCTCAAGGAGATGCTGTGTGGGAGCGTGGTGTGAGGTACTTTGAGGCAGAATGAATATGGAGGGACTTGGCCCTATAAAGGTTTTAAAGCCCCTGCCCAGGTAAGCATGGGGGGTGCTGGCTGCCAACAAACCTGTGGGGTGGCAGAGGAAAGTGAACAAGGACATAGGAGCGGCTGGGACATTGGCTTGCTGTAGATCTGGCTGCAAGTGGTCCAAATCATTGTTAGCAAAATATTATTTCAGGGGAGCAGGGCAAGAGAAGGAGGAAACTTTTATACAAGCACTACTGGGAACTGAGTGGACAGGAATAGCTTTAGACTGGAAATGAGAACTGGAGCAAGAAGGGCAGGGAACAGCTGTGCTGACATAGGAGAATTTGTCTTCAGAGCCATGCTGCTGGGATGGTTACCTGATGTTGGCAAGAGTTGTGCTGGTGTCCTGCAGCTGTGCAGCCAATCTCCGCTCAGCAGCCAGTGCCCTCTGGGGAGCAGAGACAGCTCAGTCCGCACAGCTCCTGGGAGCTGCTATGCCCAGAGCCCACCATAGCAGCACTGCCCTAACCAGGCTGGATCCCCTTCCCAATCCTCACCTTCTCCCTGTCAGACAGGGCTGCAAACCGCTGCTTCTCTTCCTGCTCCTGCTCCTGGCGCTGCCGCTCTTCCCGCTGTGCTTGCTCTCGTTGCTTCCGCTGGGCTTTCTGTGCCCGCTTCTTCTCCAGCTTCTTGGCCTCCATCTCCTGTGTCAGGGGCCCTGGCACCTGAGGGCAGAGGGCAGGCAGCATCTCCCACTGAGCCTGGGGCAATGGCACAAGTGGGAGAGGAGAGCTGTGCTCTGGGGTTGCCCTGCGGTGAGGGCAGAGGGCAGGCGCCCACCTTGGCACGGCTGTAGTCATACTTGTGTGGATGCTCCACCATGAACTTGCGGAAGGCATTGCGGGTCAGTCTGTCTGCAGAGACGCAGTACGGGGTCCTCTCCTGCCTGTCCCTGTGGGACAAGGGAGACCAGCTCACTCACACTGACATCCTACTGTCTGCATCCCACTGGGCTGTGAGCCCAGAGATGGGCAGCGTGTACTGCAGGCCACGGCATCACAGCCAAGGAGGGGAAAGTTTGTTATTCTTATACCAGAATCCTCCAAATCCTTTCCTTCTTGCCTTTCAAAGCCCCTGTATGGGGCTTTTGTCTCATCCTGGCCTTTGGAACTGCCTACCTATAAACCTGGGTGCACTTTGAGGCACTGCCCACCTGCTGCCTTGCCAGACCAGGCAGGCAGAGAGAAGGGTGGTTCAGCTCTTAGGCCTCCTACAAAAACCCCAGATGTCCCGGGTTGTAGAGACCAATCCTGGCTATCCCAGGACAAGGGTGGCACCAGTCTCCTGTGGCTGAGACAGGAGTGAATTGCTGGACTCTCACAGCAGGGGTTGTGAACCACTGGGCGCCCTGCAGCTGTACCTGAGGGCAGGGTCTGCCCCCGCCTGCAGCAGCAGACACACAGCCTCGGCCTTGCCTGCCCGTGCTGCCACGTGAAGCAGTGTGCAGCCATGCTCATCCATGGGCTGGTTCAGCAGGGAGCAGGCCATCTCCAGAGACTGTGCCATCTCCCCATCCTCGCTGTCCCCTGGCAGGCCCCTGTTCTCTGGCACACCCAGCAGGTGTCGCAGTGTCTGCACATCCCCTGTCTTGCAGGCAGTGAACAGAGCATCGCAGAGCTGGGTCTGAGGGTCTCCTACGAGGGAAGAACAGGAGAGGAGTCTGATGGGCAGAGCAGCACTCTGGTCTGACTAGGGAACACACACAATGCATTGTCTTGCTAGCTGGATTTGGGCATTGCAGGATCTCCAGCACCTTCAGAGTCCGTGGCAATGTGCAATGGCATTGCTAGCAGATTGCTAGCACTGTTGGCAGCAGCCAGGTCCTCTCCTGCAGTAAGACCCACTACAATCCCCCCAACACATCTGGCTTAGCCAGGTGCTGCCTGGCTGCCCTGGTTCAGAGCTATGGCTCCAAACACACAGCTCACTCAAAGGCACATGACTGCACTGAAGACTTCTCACACCCAGCTGTTCTGGGCACCTGCATGACAATGTGCTCTTCACCCCACTGAAAAGCCATCAGTAAATGGAGCAGACATCCAGCAGCTCCTGACCCCACTTACCTCCACTGCCCCAGGGAAGCAGCCCAGCCTCAGCCTCCCCCTGCAGCTCTGTCACTGGCTCCAGGTCAGGCTGCCCACACTGGTGTCCAGTCTCTTCAGCACAAGGCCCTGCACAGACAACACATGGTGAGGAAGAGGGTCCAGGTCAGCCTGCATCCCAGCCATGGCCTTCCTACACTGCCCCTGCCAGTTCTTCCTCCTCACCTTTCTCCACCTTCTTGTCTCTCTTCTTCCTCCTTTTGCGGTTTCGCTTGGGCATCACTTCAAACTCCCGGAGGTCCAAGGTCCCCAGTGTCACTTCCACAGTCTCCAGTTCCCCTGTAGGGCTTTCCTCCTCCTCCTCTGCGACTGAGGGGGGAGATAAGACTGGAGCTAAGGCCCCACACACAGGAAGAATCACTCAGGGCTCTCAGCCAAGAACACCCTGTCTATCTCCTGTCCAGCCACACTCTGCAGATCCCCTCTGGGCTGCAAATCTGGCCCACGCCATAACATCAGACCCCTCCTGCTTGCTAAGTCATGTCTCCCTCCATGGTTCAACTCACCAGTTGTGTCCTCCTTTGGGGGATCCACCTCTGCTTTCTGCTGCCTCTTCTGCCAGACCTTCCGGGGAGACCCAGTGATGTCCTCCAGCGGCGTGTCCTTCCCTGGGCAGCAAGGGTCCCCCGTCATTGCCTGGGGACAGGGAGCACCCCATGTCTCCAGGGACTGAGGGCTGAAGAGCTAGCACCTCCACCCCATAGAGTAGCATCCCCTAATGCACAAAGGACCATGTCACTCCACCTGCCCTGACCCACAGGCACAAGGGCTGGTCCAACTCACCATACACCTGCAGGCTGGCCAGCATGGTGTGGACTCGCAGCACCTCTCGCAGGGTGGCCCTGCGGGTGCTGAGGGGGATGTGGCAGATGCGAGGGTCCCCTCGGGTGAGGGGTGGGTCCCTGCCGCCAAAGAGCAGCGCACGGTTGTGACGAGGGGCACGGAGGAAGATGCGCTGGGCTTCGTTCAGGTGCTGCGCCCAGGCTGCCAGGAGGTCCTGAATATCCTGGGGAGAAAGGAGAAGCTTTATGGGATCCTGAGCACACTATGTGGGTAAACGTAGCTCTGGAGCAGGGACAAATCCAGGACAGAGTAGCTTCAGTTGGGTCTACGCCTTCTGCAGAGCCCACTGCCCCTGCCATGCCCTCCAGCAGCACTGTGGTACCACCTGACAGAGCCAGCCAGGACCACTCTCCCTGCCCAGGGCCCAGTGCTGGGGTGCATCCTCACCTTGAGCAGTGCAGCCTCATTGTAGCGGCGCAAGGAGGCCCCAGCCGATCTGGGTGCCGACCCTGGGGTCTGGGCATCCCGAAGGCCCTGGGCTGTGCCCCGCCGTGCTCGCACTGTGTAGCGGTGGAAGGTCTTGTGCTCCTGCACCTGTGGACTGTGGAGAGGAGCAGGCATGAGCAACAGGGCTCAGTGTGCATGGGCTTAACATGCAAAAGGAGCTCCAGCTGACTGTGTCCAGAGGGACAATCCCACTGTCCCCCTGTACTCACCCCCGGAACACTGCTCCTGCGAAGTGCCCGCCACCCATCATCAGCACAACCCAACATGTGTTTGCACTGAGGCTCTGCAGTGATGCCGTCAGTTCCACTGGCTCCTCCGTGTCACCCTGAGACACAGACACCCTTGCTAGCACCCATGGCATTACCTCCTTCTCTCTTGCTGCCCTCAGGACAGAGACCAGCTCCTCTGCTGGCACCAGAAGCAGGTTTCTGGGAGCACTCCAGAGCCAAAAAACAGGCTACCAACAAGTCTGGGGCTCTGACCTGGCACTAGAGTCTATCCTTCCTATCACAGGAGGTAGGGGACTGTCAGAGAGACGTCTGCACCCCAGTGCCACCCACCTTTTCTGGGGTTCCTCTCCCAAAAAGGGGATGTGGGCTGTGACTTGCCTTCCCAGTGAGCAGCACGCAGCGGTATGCGGAGATGAGCTGGCCCTTTGCATTACGGAGCAGCACCTTGTGGGAGCGGGGAACCTGGGGGGTCCGGGGGCTGTCACTGGCAGAGAGCAGCACCTCTGACTCACTGCTCATATCAGAGCTATCTGAGTCAGATCCTGAGATGCTGGAAACATCGCCTGCAAGAAAAAAAGAAAATGCAGTGAAACAGAGTAAATATTAATGAACAGCCTCCTCAAAACACTGCAGGTGACTTAAAGGGCAAGCCCATGACCTCAGAAATGTTCTGTCAAATAACCCTATATACCGCAAAGGGGCTGTGGCCTGGGGAGATAGGAGTTTGGGGCTCTGGATCCCCAGGTATGCTTAGGCAGGGGCTCAGTTAAAACACCCCCTTCTCCCTATAACAATCATAATGGCTGGACCATTGGAGAAGACCCCATGGGCACAGAATAAAGGGACCCTGTGCTAGCAGAGGGCTTCATCCCTGCACAGAAGAGCCCCAGTGAGGTGGCTGAGAGCCCCTGGGGTCCAATGCAGACAGCCCAGTTCCTCACCTGTGCGGGTTTTCTCCTCAAACACTTCTGCAGGCAGCGTCCGGCGCCCCAGGAGTCGCTGCTTCAGGTTGAAGCGGTGCCAGTCAAGACGGTAGTGCTCAGTCTGTGGAGCAAAAAAGTATGAGCTGGCAGTGTCTCGGTGGTCCATGAAAGCCATCACCACCAAAGGGCATAAGGTGACAGACCCCAAGTGCTAAACTGATGCTGGGATCCTTCAGCAGTCCTGACTGTAAAACCACAGCATATTAAGGAGTTACCTGTGAAACAATTAACCTGAACAAGTACAGGCCTGTGCTGCACTTACCCTTTACTTCCAGTAAATGGTATTTTTAACTGATAATATACAAGGGTTGAGCACCAGATCCCAACAGGATGTGAGCAGTGGGCAAACAGCCAGCACTGGGCTGCACCATGCTGGGGCTGCGCAGCAGGATCCCACCAGTCACGCCAGCCCTACTCCCACTTCACACTGTCTGCTCAGTCCTGCTCACCTGCTCCTCCCGGCTCCCAAACGCCTGCCCGCAGGTCAAGCAACACATCCTCTCCGGCACCTCGGTGACCCCATGGGCCTTTTCCTCACAGCTGGGCGCTGCAGGTTTCTCTGGAAGAACAAGGAAGGGCTGCACTGCAAAGAGCAGAGCCTCCTGGGTCCCTCTTCAGCCACACAAAGAAACCTATGGTTGAAGGAGCTTCGGGGACCTCGGAGTGTCACCGAGAAAGGGCCATTTACCCACCCACCAGGCAGCTCCCATAGCCAAGCTCCGGGGTGATCACCCAAGGGGACAGAACACCAAATCTGTGGCAGACACGAGCTTAGGCAAATAACTTCCCTCCCGCCGTCCCCGCGGAGCCCGACGCACCGTGGCTCACAGGTGCCGGCTCGGCAGCACCCGCATCTGCAGCGACTCCGGTGACAAGGGTCAGCCCGTGCAGGAGTTCAGGGTCCTGAGCGGCCTCAAACACGGACCTGCTCTCCGGCATCGCTGCTGCTCCCCGCGGATGGGACAGCGCCTGAGCAACGGGAACCACCCGCCGGTGACCGCCCCGACAGCCGCCCGACGGGCCCACCGCTCTGCCCCGTCCGAGCCCACGCTGTGTCCGGGACCCTGCCGCCGCCGCTGCCCCGGGAACCCCGCCCCGCGCCCGGGGCCGCTCCCACCGCGATCCCCCTTCCCCAAGCCGCTGTACCCCCTTTCCGGTCCCGGCCGCGGTACCCCGTGACCCCGGAGCCGCTGTATCCCCATCCCGGTCCCGGCCGTGGTACCCCGTGACCCCGGAGCTGCTGTACCCCCGTTCCGGCCCCGGTACCCCGTGACCCCGGAGCTGCTGTACCCCCGTTCCGGCCCCGGTACCCCGTGACCCCGGAGCTGCT
>VZTJ01001916.1:474471-485011 GCA_013397795.1 Orthonyx spaldingii | reverse complement strand
TGGGGCCTGGCCGGCGGCGGGGTGCGGGAGAGGCCGGGACGCAGGGGAGAGGCTGGACACCGGGGGGAGCCGGGGTGGTGGCGGCGGGGCTGGTCGGGGGCCTCGGGTGCCGGGGGCAGCGGGGAAGGGGGAGGTTGTGCCGGTCACAACACCGGGGTGGGTGTGCTAAGGGCCCCTCACCCTCTGCTGCTTCTCCCTTCAGCTCCGTGGCATCACATCGAGAACCTCGACCTGTTCTTCTCTCGCATATCCTTTTGCAGGGCGAGGGGCAGGTGGGATGTGTCCCCCTCCCCCCGGCTCTCGGTACGGGGAAAACATGGATCTCGGTGTAACTTGGAGCTTGGGCAGTGTCAGCCCCTTCCTGTAGGACACTACACAACTCCAGGGGACTGACAGAACCCCCACAGCTTGGGATGCTGTAACTTGGCACAGGATCCTACAGGTGCTTCTAGGAATTTTTGGGAGAGTGATGATGTTACTGTTGTAGTTACAGTTAATGCTTTATAGTCTTAACAGGATTTTGTTGCTAGCGTGGCATTTACAATCAGAGTAGCACAGGATTTCTGTAGGCAGAATCCGTGTAGTACAATTTTATAAGTAGCAGAGAACAGAATTTTATAGTATCTCTTACTTTGTGGTTTGTAATCATCTGGACTCTCTACAGATCTGGTCATGTCTTAATATATGGTTTGCTGTATCAGCATAACGATCGTAATGTAGACCCAAAAATCACATAAAAGAATGTGAGTCATTCACTTAGTCCTCAGAGGAAGCAGATGACAGTGGGAGTGTCCCTGGCTGCTGACGGGTCCTGGGTCTCACTGTCCAGCAGCAGCTGTGATACAAGTTCCCTCTTAGAATTTGTAACTCCTTCATTTTGTGGATAGTGCTCTGGGTGCTGTTAATACTTCCCTCTTCTGTGACGGGGTCATCACCTCTGTTGGGTTGGCCAGATGCCTGGGACCTTCAAGGACAGCACGGAAGAGAGTAATCAGCCTGCTGCCAAGGAATCTTGAGGCCGGTAGGGAGGGGAAGGAGAAACCCGTTTGATTTATCTACAGGAACTTCAGTCTGATAACTGGGGAAAGGGTGACCCACTAATAGGTGACCCACTCGGTGACAGAGAAGGGCTGCTTGCTGTTTAAAATGGTGCTAGGTATGCTGACAGCATTGCTGGGGTCAAGAGCAGGTGCAAGGTGCCACTAAATGCGTTTTTGCCTGCCTCTGTCCTGTCCTGCCCTGCCCTGCCCTATCCACCCTTGTGCAGCCTGAGTGCAGGCTGAGTTTCTGCTCTGTGCTTGACAGACCCCACTATGGGTGTAGAGTGGACGAAGAAAGGAGCATGAATGAAGCCAAGTCCTTCTACCACAGCTGTGTTTTACCTGGGTATGGTGTGTTTTCCTGCAGTGGGGAACCAACTTGCTGATGAGTAGAGGTGGGAGAGATTTTTTGTTGGTGGTGAAGGGAGAGTTGGCTGAGGAGCTGTGGAATACCAGTGGGACAGAAGCCTCTCCATCCTTCGTCGGAGAGGAGTTTCCATGCTGTTCTCCTTGACTGTAGCTTTCACGTCTATAACCTGCATCAGAAGAATGGCTTCACTTGCATGCTCATTGGAGAGATCTTTGAGCTCATGTAAGTGCAGGTTCCCCTCTGCTGTGGCTGTGACAGCTGCTGGGGAACAGCCACAGGCACTTGCCAAGCTCTTGCAGCTGTGTGGGTGGAAGGGCTTCTTTGATAGTTGTCCTGTCTCCCCTTCATTAGGGTTTTCCATGCCCCAGACCTACATTTCACCTTAAGGAACCATTGCCTGTGAGCTTTCCTGCTGCCTTGGCTGTGGGATTGCATCACCATGACATACGACCCTGGCTGCTTCATGTTTTGGAGTGGAGGAGAATGGTGATTCCCTCACAATGCTTCTCATTTTTCACAGGCAGTTCATCTTTGTGGTGGCATTCACCACCTTTCTTATCAGCTGTGTTGATTACGACATCCTCTTTGCCAACAAAGCATTAAATCACAGCCAGCATCCCAGCGAGCCCATTAAGGTGACTCTGCCAGATGCCTTCCTGCCTCCAAATGTCTGCAGTGCAAGGTAGGGGCAGTGGAGGGCATGTTAGCCACTGCTCTTGTTTTCTTAAGTACTCAGGGCTCCTGTCTGGGCCTGTATCCCACTGCTTGCCTCTTCTTGCTTGCAGAATCCAGGCAAACAGCTTCCTCATCTGCATCCTGGTGATAGCTGGGGTTTTCTGGATCCACCGACTCGTCAAATTTATCTACAACATTTGCTGCTACTGGGAGATTCACTCCTTCTACATCAATGCACTGAAAATCCCTATGGTGAGTCGCTGAGCCAGGGGCCGCGTGTGGGGCTGCCAAGGGCTGTGGGAGGATTTAATGGGTAGCTGGAACTTGCCTTCACACCTCTCCACTTTTCAGTCAGACTGAGCGCTCTTCCCTCTGCTCCATAACCACATGGTCTCCTTTCAGTCTCTTCTCCAGCAGCCAGCTTATTCTGTGTTAACCCCTCTCTGACCAGCCTGACTCTGTCTATTGGCGCATGCCTCTGCCATGTGCCACCCAATATGTGTATTCTTCAGCAGTGGCCTTTTCTGTGATACCTTCCAGAGAAGGCATAAGCGAGGATATCCTCATACCTCCCTGGGACGTGGACAGCCTCAGCTTCCTTGTTTACTTGGGAGGCTTGGAGCTACTTAGTTGTGAAGGCCACACAGGAGATCAGTGTGTCACAGATGGGGTTTGAGGCTTGCACTTATATCCTAGTCCAGAGTCCTTACTCTGATAATCAACATTAAAAGGCGTGTGTGCATCCTTTGAAGGGAGGAAGTGTCTTGAAAAAGGTGGGGTGAGCCAAGAGGCTTGGTTTGTCCCCAGTTTTTCCATGGGCTCCCTCTGGGACGCTGGTTAAGTCCCTTCCCTGTTTGTTTCTCCTTGCTGACTCCAAACGGCAGCTCTGGGAGGACCCGTGGAAGCCTGGACCTGTGTTTGTGCCTCCAAGGCAGCTGGTGCACGAGTGGCTGGGAAAGAGTCATCTGTGCTAATCTAGGGGATAAAGGGCACCAGGGCAAGGTGTGGGGTTTGCCTGCTGCAGGGTGAAACGGTGCCAGAAGGTGCCTCATGTCCTGGTGTTGTGTGGACTTTGTCAGCACCCCGAGGCCTGTGCTGGGACCTGGTACTTCGGTGGGCTTCTGTCCCCGGATGCTTCTTGCCCCTAATCTTGCTGCTTGTCCCCTTCCAGTCCACCCTGCCCTACTACACCTGGCAGGAGGTGCAGGCCCGCATTGTGCAGATCCAGAAGGAGCACCAGATCTGCATCCACAAGAAGGAGCTGACAGAGCTGGACATCTATCACCGCATTCTCCGCTTCAAGAACTACATGGTGGCCATGGTGAACAAGTCGCTGCTGCCCATCCGCTTCCGCCTGCCCCTGCTGGGAGACACCGTCTTCTACACGCGGGGGCTCAAGTACAACTTTGAGCTCATCTTCTTCTGGGGACCCGGCTCCCTCTTTGAGAACGAGTGGAGCCTGAAGGCTGAATATAAGCGCGCCGGGAACCGCCTGGAGCTGGCTGAGAAGCTCAGCACTCGCATCCTCTGGATTGGCATTGCTAACTTCCTCCTCTGCCCCCTCATCCTCATCTGGCAGATCCTCTATGCTTTCTTCAGCTACACGGAGATCCTGAAGCGGGAGCCAGGCAGCCTGGGTGCCCGCTGCTGGTCTCTCTATGGCCGCTGTTACCTCCGTCACTTCAACGAGCTGGATCACGAACTGCACTCGCGCCTCAGCAAGGGGTACAAGCCAGCTTCCAAGTACATGAACTGCTTTATCTCCCCGCTTCTCACCATCGTGGCCAAGAACGTGGCCTTCTTTGCTGGCTCCATCCTGGCTGTGCTCATCGCTCTCACCATCTATGATGAGGACGTGCTTGCGGTCGAGCACGTCCTGACCACGGTCACCCTGCTCGGGGTGGGCATCACGGTGTGCAGGTGAGGTGGGTCTATGCTGCCCCTGTGCTCCTGGCAGCGCTGTAGGGAGTGGTCGGGCTGGCAGCAATCCATGTAAACATGCTCTTTGCTTGCAAATGGATGTGAATCTGTGTGAGTGAGGGGCATGGCTGGGGAGAGGCAGGACCAGGCTGGAGACAGGGAATAGCAGTGATCTTGGCTGCAGTGGTTGTATGATATGAGGGGCTGGGCTGGTTGGAAGGTTACAAGTGGAGCTGTGATATGGGCCAGTCACCCTGCTCTCTCAAGATTACATCTCCCAGGAACTGAGGTGTAATGCTGTGATGTTTCCCTGTCCTGCAGGTCTTTCATCCCTGACCAGCACCTGGTCTTTTGCCCAGAGCAGCTGCTGCGAGTCATCCTGGCACACATCCACTACATGCCTGACCACTGGCAGGGCAACGCCCACCGCTATGAGACCAGGGACGAGTTTGCCCAGCTCTTCCAGTACAAAGCGGTGAGCTTGGCTTAACTGAGGGGCTGGGGACTCACCCCCATCCCTGCAGGAGGGAAAAGCTGCTGGAGACCTCAACAGCTCCTGGGCTCGTACAGGAACAAGGCAGCATTTTCAGAGATACCCTGCCCCATAAGATGGAAGGCTACATCTGGGGGCTGTCTTCGGGATTGTGGGGTTTTTGACCCTCAAGCTTATTCTGAACCCATCATCTCTGTGCTCAGGTCTTCATCCTGGAAGAGCTCTTGAGTCCCATCATTACCCCCTTGATCCTCATCATTTGCCTGCGGCCCAAGTCCTTGGACATTGTTGACTTCTTCCGTAACTTCACCGTGGAGGTGGTGGGCGTGGGTGACACCTGCTCCTTTGCCCAGATGGATGTGCGGCAGCACGGCCACCCAGCGGTAGGTCCTGGGCTGCCCACCAGCATGTCTGGTCCTTTAGACCCACGAAAGGCCCTAACTCATCACTCCTGGCAGCCCACAGCCCAGCCACCCACCTCTTGGTAGGGTGTCTGGGTTTGGCAACACAGATCACCAGCTTCAGAAGGCTCTTGTGGCTCAGCTGTGATTATTGACCAGATGCTTTGGGAATCAGGCTATGTCATTTCTTTGATGTCATTGCCTGTTTTCAAAGCCAAGGGTTCTGTGTCCTCAGGAGAGTGGAATGGGGATATTTGGGCATTTGGAAAGTGTGACCACTAAGAAGCTGACCTGCTTGTGGTCAGGAGAGAAGCAGCCTAGAGGAAATGGGAAGCATTTTCCATTACGCAAAATCTACGATGGAGGGAAAAGGGGTCCATCTGTTTTGTGTGCCTGGGAATTTAGGTTACTTGTTTAGGGAAAGACTTCCTAGTGACACAGCTGTGAACTAGGAAGGGAGTGAACTCATTGTGGCAGGAAGTTTTTAAGAAGAGTCATTTGTTGACTGTAATTGTTCCTGCTCTGAGCTGGAGAGTGCAAGATAAGACTTTCAGCTCTATATTTTGTGACTGTTCCCAGCTCCCCGGATCCCTTGCAGCAATTCATGTTCTGGGATGGAGGTGGAACACACTGTGCTTGTTGCTTCTTCCCCAGGCTGTGACGGCTGAATGGGCATGGGGATTTCTGGTGTCACACCTGCTACATAGGGAGCCATGGCCTTGTTTGGGCAGGGTTTTCTGTGCTTTGCGCAGACTGATTGCAGGATTCCCAGAGTTGGCAGGGTTGTAAGGCAGATCCTGTCTCTCATTCCCTGTCTGTTGTCCACAGTGGATGTCTGCAGGAAAGACAGAGGCCTCCATTTACCAGCAGGCCGAGGACGGCAAGACGGAGCTTTCCCTCATGCACTTTGCCATCACCAACCCCAAGTGGCAGCCACCCCGCGAGAGCACAGCCTTCATCGGCTTCCTCAAGGAGCGCGTGCACCGGGACAGCAGCGTGGCACTGGCTCAGCAGGCTGTGCTCCCTGAAAATGCCCTCTTCAGCTCCATCCAGTCCCTGCAGTCAGAGTCAGAGGTACCCAGGCTCAGGGCATGTGGGTTGTTCTTGGGATGCTTGCTAGATGCTGGCAAATTCATCATCAGGCCCTCTGGGGAATTTTGCCCTTGCCTGGGATGTACTTGGGGATGCAAATGTGATAGATCAGCACTATCTGGGACACAACTGGGTTTCTAGAGAAGGCAACGAGCTGTCCTAGAGCCCTGTGAGGTGGGAGAGGGGCCAAGAGAGCCCAGGTGGGATCCCACTTGGTGGGATCAGTCCTCCAGCTCTGCACGGGACAGTGACTCTTTCCCTTTCAACTCTGCAGCCTCACAGCCTGATTGCCAATGTGATAGCGGGCTCCTCGGCACTGGGCTTCCACATGAGTCGGGATGGACAGGCTTCCCGCCATCTCTCAGAAGTGGCCTCGGCTCTGCGTTCCTTCTCCCCGCTCCAGTCTGCCCAACAGCCTTCCAGTGGCTTCCAGGCATCGGGAAGGGATGGAGAGGGAGCCCAGCCTCGTGGCGCCAGTGCCATGACAGCCTCTGGGTAAGCTGCTGGCTGGAGAAGGGCAGCCAGACACCTTGGACATTCCTTTACCCTTTGCCCGAATGCCATTCTGTTGTCCTAGATGCATGGTGGCATTTGTCTCTGTAGCCTGGACAGCAAGGGACATTCACAAGCAGAGTTAGACCCAGGTCTAAGTGCTAGGTGCCAGGTGCTAAGGCTGGCCCCAAAGGATAGGGTCAGGGTCCTGTTGTTCTTTTGTAGGTACCACAGTGGTGAGAGACCCCTGTGTGCCATAGCAGGACTGGTTACCTTGTGTATCTGGGGAGATGCTGCAGAGGGCCTGTTTGTACCCAGTTCAGGAGCAGATCTGTGTGAGCCTGATGTTAGAGTGGAGAGGGGCTGGGCAGTGTGGGGGCACCTGGGCAGCAAACACTACTGGTGTGTTCCATGGCAGTGCTGATGCAAGGACCGTGAGCTCGGGGAGCAGCGCCTGGGAGGGTCAACTGCAGAGCATGATTCTGTCAGAGTATGCCTCCACTGAGATGAGTCTTCATGCACTCTACATGCACGAGGTGAGCAACCCAGAGCTGGGCTGGCCAGAGGGGCACGGAGCAAGGCAGGCAGGGCTGGGCTGCCCTGTCCGTTACTACGAGAAAGACCACTGTGTATGCAGTGCTGCAGAGCGGGTGTGTTTGGGCATCTGGTTTCTCCCACACAGCTGAGTCACTCATGTTTTGGCCTGCAGTTGCACAAGCAGCATGCCCAGCTGGAGCCTGAGCGGCACACTTGGCACCGACGAGAGAGTGACGAGAGTGGGGAGAGCGCCCATGAAGAGCTGGATGCCCAGCGGGGCGGCCCCGTCCCCATTCCCCGCTCTGCCAGCTACCCCTTCTCCTCGCCGCGGCAGCCTGCCGAGGAGACAGCCACGCTGCAGACTGGCTTCCAGCGGCGATATGGTGGCATCACAGGTACAGGGGCCAGGGCAGAGGTCTGAGTTCAGGTTGGAGCTCTGTAACTGATGCACTTTATGGACTGGCACAAGCAGCCTGCCTGTTGCTAGACCCTGGCAGTCCTCCAAGTAGCTAATCCAGCTTCTCGCCTCTCTTGCAGACCCAGGCACAGTGCACAGAGCCCCATCACACTTCTCCCGCCTCCCTCTGGGAGGCTGGGCCGAGGACGGGCAGTCAGCAAGGCACCCAGAGCCCGTGCCAGAGGAGAGCTCAGAGGACGAGCTTCCACCACAGATCCACAAGGTAAGGGTGATGGCTGTGGCTGAGAGGGGCAAGGTGTACTCTGACGCCAGGTTGGGGTGCTGGCAGCTGGTCCCAGTAGGTGCCACATTCTTTCTCTGTCTTGCAGGTATAGCCTGGTAGACTGGGGATCTCATGGTGCTTGCAGATTGGGAGCCACCTGGGCAGCAGGATGTGGCATCCGCTTGATTCTTCTCCTGTCCTGAGTGGACATTTTGTTGCCATCAATTGCCGAAGAGAAAACCTGCCAGGCTGGCGGCTTTGCTGTGGCACCTTGTGTCCAGCCATGTGTCAACACCACTCTGACTTGTGGGGTGAATGCGTGTGTGAGTACATACCTGTGTCTGTGTTCACATCTGTGTCGTCCATGTCGGAGGATCTCTGCGAAGCCTACGGAAGCTGACGTGACAGGACTGGCAGTGATGAGCTGCTGGTGGACTGGTCTGGAGGTGGCAGCAGCAGCTGCTCTTCGAAGAGATGTGAGATGGCATCAGCTCCATCCAGATGTGCGCCCAAAGCTGGGACCTGCCACCAAAATGAGGGCAGGAGTTGTTGAGGGTGGTCTAGTTGGCCTGTAGCACCACACTGCCCTGCCTGCAGCCCTGAGGAGGTGCCTAGGACCACATTAGTCCTCCCAGAGACAACCAGTGTTGTGCCCCTCAGCCCAGAGCAGGACAACAGTGGGGCAGTCACCCAACCTTCTGCCCCAGCACCCTGCAGAGGGTGGTGGCTGGGGGGGCTGGTGGCTGCTGCTGGTATGAGTACAGGTGGGATATAGAGCTCGTGGGAACAGCTCTGGGTCAGTCCAGGGATCCTGCAGCTCTTCCCTGACTCATGACAGCTGGCCCATTCCCTGCATGCAAGAAAGGGTCATTGGGGTGACACCTCTGTGCCGGGGCAGCAGCATCCTCCCCATGTGTGACACCCTTGGGATGTGGGCTACTAGTGGGCCCTCCTGCAGTGCCAAAGAGATCCCAGTGTGGAGCAGCCTGGCACCTTCTGGGAGCGCTCACAGCCCCCTCAGAGCCCGCCCCATAGGTCTTGTGCTCTGTGTGTTGGTTCCTTTTCCACAGGCACAAAAAAGGCCTTTTTCCCCATGCCCAGGTGCTGTTGTATTGGGTCTGTCCTCCTGATGCAGCTGCTCCTGTGGAACTGGGCCTTTCCTCTTCCCAGGCAAAGGCTTTGGTTCATCTCAAATCTCGCCCAGAGGTTCCCAGCTCCTCCTTTCCTCCTGGAACCTTCCTTTTGCTTGCAACGTGGTTTCAGCTGCTGTGGAGACCATATACCATGCAGCTGTCTCATGCCTGGCAGAGCAAGCAGGGGCATCCTGAACCAAGAAGGGAGAGGCACACCTCAGCTGAGCTTTGGGATGGTGGTGGGGAATCAAGATCCCAGCTGTGCAATGTGGCCTCAGACAAGACCTTCCCACCATCCTTCTGTTTTCCCTCTTTGCAGCTTCTGGGGATTTGCATCCCAACTAATTCCTGCCCACGACTTGCGTTCCATTCACCTTGCCTCTGGCAGGGGCTGCTTGCTTTTGCCATGCCCTCTGCGAGCACTGCACATCCTCATCTGCTGTTCTGAAAGTCGGGGCTGTCCCTCTTCTCTTGCCAGGGTTATTGCCCTCTGTCCTTTGAGCCTGGGACGGCTCCAAGCCACCTGCTGCCAGTGCTTCTGCACCCGGGTAGCCTGGGCATGAGCAGGGCCAGGGGGCTTGCACAGGAGCGGGCTCTTTGGGGTAGCAGGATTCCTGTTGCCACAGGGAGGGCTAGACAGGGCTGGAGCTACAACTGCTCTGGGGTCTGTATGAGATCAGAGTGTGCTAAAAAAGAGCTCAGAGTCGAAATCACCTCTTCAGTGCTGGGGTCAGGGCTCTGTAGGCCGGAGTGGTGCTGGGGTCCTTCCACGGAGAAATGGCTGCAACTGCTCCATAGCAGCTTCAGCTTGGGGCTGTCATGGCTTGGTGAAAGGAAGCTGAAAGCAAATCTCCTAGGAACCCAGACTTTCCAGTGGCTTCTCTTGGTGCCCAGGCTGCTGCCTCCCCTGTCTGGGCCTATGGGACACTTCGTCTGGGCTTCCTAATGGAGTTGCTGCTGGTCTGTACAGCTGAACGGCTGGAGGCAGTGCCCTGGGGCAGGGAAACTCTGGACCTTTCCCTGGGGTGGCAGGAGGGAGAGGCCAGGCACAGCAGGCCCAAGTCTTTGCCGCATGTTTTGCTTGTGTCGTCAGTGTCCCATGTGCATGACGAGCCACTCTTCCTCATCTCCTCCTGAGATGTGCGGGCACGGGGGTGCCTGGGGAGTGCGGTATCGTACCCCTGTGCCCTTGCTGTACAGCTGTATAGCCGTCTAATAAAGATGGGGTGTATCATCCCTGCCTGTGTCCGAGTCTCCCTTCGCTCTGTGGTACCCTGCAGCCCACCTGGGCCCGGCCTGCGATGGCAGCAGAAGGCTGTGAGGAGCCTTCCGGCGTCGCTGGGAGCTCCCAGGGAGCGCAGTCCCAGCCGCGGGAGGAGGCAGGGGCTATATTTATCCCCGTGAGCGCAGTGCCCCGTCCTGCCTGACCTCTGGCGGGAGGCCCCGCAGGGCTCCGGGGGTATCGCGGCCCCGCAGGCCCGGGCTGGAGGCGGCGATAAGCGATAGCGGGGCGTCTCACACGGGAGGCGGAGACCCTCCCCGGTCACCGGCCCGGGAGCGCATCCCACGACACCGACCCCCCCATCCGCGGCGCTGCGGGGAGGTCCGTGCCGCCGGGGCTGGGCACCGGGGCCCGGGGCAGGGACGCACGCCGGGGTTGCAGTGCCGGCGCCGGGAGGGAGGGAGGCGGGCGGCGGGAGCCGGCGG
>VZTJ01001916.1:446980-474184 GCA_013397795.1 Orthonyx spaldingii | reverse complement strand
GCATCCTCCGCATCCCACGCCCACCCCCCCACACCCCCCCGCACTGCCGCTGCATCACCCCCGTTGCTCCCTCCCACTTGAGACTGGTCCCAGCTTCACTCTGCCTTCCAGTCCCTGCGGCTCCCGCTGTCCTCATGTCCGAGGGCATGCCCAGGGGCCCGGGTGGCTCTGGGGGGCCCAGTCTGGTGTTGTGGCCCCGACCAGGGCACACAGGAGGTGTGGTGCTCATGGCCATCCCCATGCAAAGCTGGCCCTGCTTGCATGCACCGCTCTGTGTGTGCTGCATGCAGCGTGTCCTGTGTGTCCGTGTCCAGCGGTACTTGCCCCTGCCCCACGAGGGCCCTTGCTGCTTGGCCATGCCATCCCACCGTGCCTCCCTCTGTGCAGCAGGTACCATAGCCCATCCTGAAACCTTTCCTCGGGCTCTCTTCTCTCTGCAGCTGGTGACCTGTCACGATGGCCGTGCTGGGGGGCTACTGTGAGGGCAACAACTCCATCACCCAGGCCTGGGTCCAGCAGGGCTTCCAGCCCTGCTTCTTCTTCACATTGGTGCCGTCGGTGCTGCTGAGCATCTGCCTGTTGCTGGGTGCCCTGCAGTATGCCTGCTATGCCCGCTTCAGCCGTGCCATGGAGCCCAAGTACATTCCCCGCTCCCACCTTTACCGCGGTCAGGTCCTGCTGTCCCTGCTGCTGGCCCTGCAGCCCTTCGGTGGGCTGCTGTGGCAAGGAGTGGGGCTGAGACAGCTCTATGGATATATGTTGCTGCATGCCTGCCTCTGGGCCCTCAGCTGGGGCTGTGCCATTGCCCTCCTGCAGCTAGAGCATACCCGGGTGCTGGCCCATGACCGGACACGAGGCCATGGCACTGTCCTCCTCCTCTTTTGGGCACTGGCCTTTGCTGCTGAGAACCTGACCCTGGTGTGCTGGAGGAGCCCTCTGTGGTGGTGGGCACTGGAGGACACCAACCAGAAGGTGGGCTGGCAGGCTGTGAGCAGGGAAAGGGGACGAGGCGCTTTTGGGGGTGGGAGGGATTGTAGCATCACAGTGTGGGGATGGAGTATGCATGTCATGACCTGCCATTCCCAGGGTGTATACAGTCCTGGGTTGCACCCACACATCTGCCGGATGTTTCAGTCCCAAGCCCAGCTATCACACATCTCTCTATGCACCCACCCAGCTCAGCTCCTGCTTCTGCCTGGCCCAGACCCAGGTGCAGAAGTATGGGTGTGTGCCTGCTTCCCACAGCCCTTAGCCCCCCTGCACCCCTTAGGGTAGGTGCACCTTGAGCCAGAGGGCACGGAGCCAGATGAGGCGGGGAGGAAGGAGAGGGCCTGAGGTGCCGGGACACCCATTGACACCATTGACAGGGTGTCCCCTGGCACGCTGCACCCCATCCCCATGCCCTGCTCATTGTCTCTCTCAGATCATACCCATCCCATGCCCAGGGTTGTGCTAAGGGCCAGCTGAGATGCTGAACTCTCACTCTCCATTCAGGTGCAGTTTGGCTTCTGGCTGCTGCGTTACATCTGCACGTTCATGCTCTTCGTCCTGGGCATGAAGGCCCCGGGGCTGCCCCACAAGCCCTACATGCTGCTGGTTAATGAGGAGGAGCGGGATGTGGAAAACAGCCAGGTTAGTCTTGGGACTGAAGCAATTTTAGGATATGACCAGGAAAGAGCTGGGGATGAAACAGAAATACAGCTGCCCTGGGATCAGCATCTTCAGGAGATGTGGGAGGAACAAGGTTTAGGGCTGCCCAAGCTCCCTGCTTGCTGTCAGTAGGATGCAGCCCTGTTTGGAGGATGGAGTGGGCAGTCTGGAGTGGGGCTGGTTTTCTTGGGGTGTTGCCCAGAGCCATTGCCAGTTGTGTTGGGGTGCCAGGGCAATGACTCTCCTTGGTCTGCTCTCCCCCAGCCACTCCTGACTGATGCCAGCAGAACCACCTCCACCTGGAAGGATTTCCGGAGGAAGCTGCGGCTGCTGGTGCCATACATGTGGCCGAGGGGCAACCACCTGCTGCAGGGGTTGGTGCTGTTCTGCATGGCACTCATGGGGCTGGAGCGGGCCATCAATGTCTTCGTCCCCATCTACTACAAGAACATCGGTGAGGCACCTGGAGCTTGGTGTGTGAGGCTGGCCACAGCCTAACCAACTGCTGGGGGGTGTGCAAGTGACCTGGAGGGCTGCAGGTGTTTGGCAGGAGCAGAATCCAGAGGTCAGGTTCCAGCGCTGGCTCCTGGGGCTGGTTCCCACGGACACCCTGGGCTGCTCCCTGTCCCTCCATCCTGACCCTTGGCACACTTCCCACAGTGAATGACCTGACAGTGGGCGCTCCCTGGCACACGCTGGCTTGGACTGTCTGCAGCTATGTGGGGCTGAAGTTCCTGCAAGGTGGAGGTGCTGGTAAGGACCACTGGGGCACTGATGAGAGATGATATTGGGCACATCATACCAGTGCTGGGGTGGCCAGGGAAGCCCATATGCCCCATCACTCCTGCTCTCTCTTGGAATCAGCAACCAGGGTTGGTCCCAGGTTAGGGAGAGTGAGTGGGCTTCATCCCAAATCCCCCCTTCCCAGATGGGCTTTCTGAAGTCTGCTGCATGCCCCAGTGGGGCTGATCTCGGTTGACCTTTCCACGTTGCTCTGCAGGCTCCACCGGCTTTGTGAGCAACCTGCGCACCTTCCTGTGGGTGTGGGTGCAGCAGTTCACCAACCGGCAGGTGCAGGTGCAGCTCTTTGCTCACCTGCACGGGCTGTCCCTGCGCTGGCACCTGGGGCGGCGCACTGGTGAGGTCCTGCGTAGCGTGGACCGGGGCACCAGCAGCATCAACAGCCTGCTTAGGTCAGAATGTGCCCGTGGTGGGTGGGGGGTGGCCAGGCAGCCCTACTGAGCTGGGCTGATGCCCCATCCCCCCTCCCACCCCCCAGCTACATCGTCTTCAGCATTGTCCCCACCATTGCGGATATCGTCATCGGCATAGTTTACTTCACCTCAGTCTTCAGCGCCTGGTTTGGCCTCATCATCTTCGTGTGTATGAGCCTGTATCTGAGTGAGTGGGGGAGATCAGGGTGCAGGGCTGCCAGGCTGTGGGGTGGCAGGAGCTTTCCAGTGCAGCTTGCTACTGTCCACAGCTCTGACCATCTTCATCACCGAGTGGAGAACCAAGTACCGTCGGGACATGAACATGCGGGACAATGAGGCCAAGTCCCGGGCTGTGGACTCGCTCCTCAATTTCGAGACGGTACTGTAGGCATTGGGGGGGTCACTGAGCACTGCTTGGTGCTGCAGGGGACTATTTGGGTGCTGATACCAGCTCTGTGTCCTGTAGGTAAAGTACTACAATGCAGAGAGCTATGAGGTGAACCGCTTTAATGACGCCATTGTCAAGTACCAGGTATGGGGTGCTCAGCACCTTTGGGGGCACCAAGGGGGAAGAAGCCCGACCTCACAGGCATCTGTGGGGATGATGGAGATCACCATGGGTCTGGTTTGGAGCAGGCAGCATCCCACAGGACTTTGCCTCTTCCAGGTCTCAGAGTGGAAGGTCAGTGCCTCGCTGGGCCTCCTCAACCAGACCCAGAACCTGGTCATTGGCCTGGGGCTGCTGGCGGGGTCCCTGCTCTGTGCCTACTTTGTCACTGAAAACAAGCTGCAGGTAAGGCTTGTGCCAGCCTGCGCAGACCCTGCTGAGGTGGGATCCTGGGGCTGATGGTTATAGACCCCTATACCCTGTCCCTTCCAGGTGGGGGATTTTGTCCTCTTTGGCACCTACATAATCCAGCTCTACACGCCGCTCAACTGGTTTGGGACTTACTATAGGTAATGCTGGGAGCTGTGGAGGTGCCTGGTGTCCCCCTCTCCATGGGTGACTGGGTCGATATGTGCTCCCCCAAACCCTTCCGTCTGGTCTTTGCCCTCCTCAGGATGATCCAGAACTCCTTTGTGGACATGGAAAACATGTTTGAACTCTTCCACGAGGAGCAGGAGGTGGGTGCCACCTTTCCTGGACCTTGCTCCCTGGCTCAGCCTGTGGTCCTGCCCTGGGGACAGGCTGGCTCTGAGGCTGCACCTCTCCTTCGGCAGGTGAAGGATGTGGTGAATGCCAGTGACCTGCGCTTGGAGGCTGGGCACATCGAGTTTGAGAATGTGCACTTCAGCTACATGGATGGGTATGGGGTGCTGGGCACAGGGTGGGACAAATCTGCTGTGGGATCTGGCACAGGGATGTGAGGCCATGGAGTGGCCCTGAGCCCCTCTCTGTCTCTCCCTCCCAGGAAGGAAATCCTGCAGGACGTCTCTTTCTCTGTGATGCCTGGGCAGACCCTGGCTCTGGTGAGAGTGGGATCTTGAGTGTGGGTTCACTGTGGGAGAGAAGGATGGGGGTAGAGAGGCTGGAAAATACGAAGGTGGGAAGGACAGACCCTCAGGAGGGCCAGCCCTTTCCTGTCCAGCCCCTGGCCTCCAGCAGCTGGGAATCTGGCATCTCCAAGTCCCTTCACCTTTGCGTGCAGGTGGGACCTTCAGGCTCTGGAAAGAGCACCATCATCCGTCTGCTCTTCCGCTTCTATGATGTGCGGGGTGGCTGCATCCGTATTGATGGGCAGGACATCTCCCAGGTGAGGGGGGAGGGCTTCCAAGGACTGGGGGGGGGGCCACACCAGCTCATCTGGGCTTTGCAGCACAGCTCGGTGCAGGCACTGGCACCTCTCCAGGGCAGGGGTGAGCACACAGCCCCCACAGCCCCTTTGCAGGCTGATGGCTCTGCCAGAAGTGGGCTGAACAGTGAGACTGTGGGACCCCAGGCTAAAATGCTGGGCACTGACCAGGGCTCCCTAGGAAGGACTGGGGCACTGTCAGGGCCCCCCACTGCAGGGCGGAGATGCAGCTGATGCTGTGTACAGGGTGACCCTACAGCACATACCTTGCAAGGAGTGGGGCTCATGGCGGAGAGTAGGATTGGGTTTTGGAGGGATCTTTGCATTGAGTGTGTGTCTACCTGAGCCCTCTGCCCCCGCTCCCAGGTGAAGCAGGCCTCACTGCGTGCTCACATTGGGGTGGTGCCCCAGGACACGGTGCTCTTCAACGACACCATCGCCAACAATATCCGCTATGGACGGATCCTGGCCACCGACCAGGAGGTGCAGGAGGCAGCCCGGGCTGCTGACATCCATGACCGCATCCTTTCTTTTCCTGATGGTGAGACCCCTGCAGTTCCCTCTATCTTTTCCTGCCATCCCAGGGTCCCCTAAGACCTTCCAGCTGCCCTCACAGGTGTCCTTCGGTGACATCTCGCACGGGGACACCTGCATGATTCTGCCTTGCTTTGCCTTTCCCTGGTTCTTTCCAGGGCTAAATCAGCCCCTGGACAGGGATGAGCTGAGGCTCCACAACATGGCTGTGTGGTCACAGCAGGACCTCCCAGGGCAGCAGGTCCCCACCTCCATTTCAAAGGGCACCAGCACAGCATGTTTCTGCTCTTGTGCCTGCAGGATACAACACCCAGGTGGGAGAGCGGGGGCTGAAGCTGAGCGGGGGTGAGAAGCAGCGTGTCGCCATCGCACGCACCATCCTGAAGGGACCCCACATCATCCTGCTGGATGAGGTAACAGCAGCAGCCCCAGCCCAGCCTTACCCAGCCCTGCAGCAGCCCCATGCTCTGCAGCTGCCCACACCGCCTCTACTCCTTCCCCATGCTGTCCCTCCTGCAGGCCACATCCGCACTTGACACAGAGACTGAGAGGAACATCCAGGCTTCTCTGGCCAAGGTCTGCGCCCACCGCACCACCATCGTTGTTGCACATAGGTAGGGACAAGGGGAAAGTGCTGTCTGGGAGGTGCTGGCCAGACCCCCCCAGAGGGGCACACAGACCTGTCCCCTGCTCAGGAGGTGAGAGACCCTGGGATTGCATCTCCTGGCACCATGCAAACCCTCAGGAACCCTCTCTCCCCCAAGTCAGGATAACACCTGCTTTTCCCTGCAGGCTGTCCACTGTGGTGGGTGCAGACCAGATCCTGGTGCTTAAGGACGGGCACATCGTGGAGCGAGGGAGGTGAGTACAGGGGGAGGGGATCCCCCCCTGGCTCTGGGGCCTGCTCAGGACCCTGCACCCCTCTGCTCTCCTCACAGGCACGAGGAGCTGCTGCAGAAGGGTGGCGTGTACGCTGGCATGTGGCTGCAGCAGCAGACTGGGGATGAGGGTGAGAGCAAGGAGCGCCATACCGAGAAGCCCCAGGGCAGCAAGAAAGGGTCATGAGCATGACCACGAGCCCTGCTGTGACACTGACTTGGGTCCAGGCCCCCACAGTGCCTGGGAGTCTTGCTGGCTGCAGGCTGGGGCCCTGCCTGCCCTAGAGCTGCAGGGGCTTGGTTGGACACTCCACTACATTTGTACATGTTTGTTTTGCTGTTGTGTAGTTTCTTAAACCAGGTCCTTCCCAGGTCCATGCCTGTGTGCTCTGGACAGGGTATGCGCCTCTTGGTGGGGCAGGCAGGGTTGGTGCCTGTGCCCTCGGGTCAACTGGCAGCTCTGCTGCGAGCTTGGGCTCCTTGGGCTTAGGTGGGTGAGAGGCCGAGCAGGCTGTCAGCACCTGCCCCATCCCCACACAAAGGGCTGAGTTTTGGGGGGCTGCACCCCAACAGCAATGGAAAAGCAGGGCAACTGGTGTCCCCTCACCCATATGTGCCACCCACTTCAATCACCATCCACAGAGATGTGTCACTCTGGGCTGCACACCAAGTGACTGCTTGCTCAGGTACCTCTGCACCTTGTGCTATGCTTTTATTTTCTCCCAAGCAGCACTTTGACAAGTCTCAGCATTCCCTGGAGTAAGCCTGAACCCCCCTCCCTAGCTGCTCAGCGCACGACAGCCTAATCCTGTACAGAACTAGGCCCAGCCCTGCAGGCCGGAAAGGTTTCAGCAGCAGGTGGGAAAGCAGCACAGCTCTGCATGGCTGCAGACCCACTGCAAGAGGCCAGCAGGACAAATCCCCCCCCACCCAACCAGGCTCCAGGCTTAGGCCTTTGTTTGTAAGGAGGGGTTCTGTGCTACTGCTATCCAGGAGGGGATCCCCAGCAACACAGCTGGAAGGAGGGAGGCATTCCTACCCCAGCAGCATTTAAACAGAGCCCTGTTTAAGTTTAGGGCAGCAGAGAGCAGCCAGCAGCAGGAAGGCAGCTGCAACCCTCCCGTGTGATCGACGCTGGCATTCAAGTCACCGCCACGGTTACTTATTATATTAAACCAGAAAGGAAATGCAGCTCCATTCAGTCTCACAGAGGTCTTGTGCCCCAGCTGAGCAGGGTAAGGCCCAACGTGCTCTTGTGCATGCTAACAGCAGGGAGGCACCGAGGGTGTGGGGAGCAGGGAAGGGGCTGCCTTCACGCTGCTGGGAGGCTGCACATTCAGCTGTGCCATGCCCAGGCAAGAGACCATCCCAGCCCCACTGGTTCTTTGCTGAGGGGCTGGCACAGCCCTCCCCAGAGCATGGAATCCAGTTCCCCGCTACTGCAGAAGGCAGCTACCTCCCAGCTGTATGTCTGAGCATGCAGATGTCCCCACACGGCTCTGCCCTTGCCCCACAGTCCCAGCAGTGTTGGGACATGGCTGTGGCAACTGTGGGTAAGTGCAGACCCTGGGCTGCTGCTTGCTTTGGTCAGTGTATGCCCAGCCTTGTCCTGTACAGTCTTCACCTCCCCAGGAGCGTCAGCAATTTGCTGCACTAATTTTATATAGGTACTAGGGCTGAAGTGTCAGTGTATATTTGGTGGCTTACAGCTCCCAGGGAGATGAGCTGTCCTTGGCAAGGGGCTCTTGTTACCAGTGTCCAGGCCAGAACACCACAGCATCTGTGTGGGAGGCCAGAGCCGCTCCTCAGGTCACAAGCGGGATCCCATGTCCACTGGCACACCCTGCCTCACCTGCCTACGACATGCTGCAGTTTGATGGCTTTGAACCGTGCGCCTGGAACAGAAAGAAGCACACAGTGAACAAGGAAAAACAGGCTTCTTCCTCTCTCCTACAAGAGGGCACATCCAGTGCTCAAGTTCCCAGAGCTGAGTGCTGAGCAGTGCTCAGCAGTGCTGCTGCCACTGCCCCAGGCTGGGCTGCCCTTCTGGTGAGGAAACAGAACCCAAAGGAAGCAGAACCCAGGGAGGCCCCCCTCCATGACACAGCTAGGCCAGGATCAACCCCACAACAGTGCAGAGCCCATGGCCAGCCTCACTCACCTGCCGCTGTGACTGCTGATACTCGGCTTCACTCGCTGACAGTGCCTGGGCCAGTGCCAGATCCTCCTCCTCCTGTGTGCTGCTGGAACAGTGGTGCATTGTGTACCTCAGCCTCCCTCAGGCTCACAGGCTGAGTGCTCAGAGCCCTTCTGAGTTTCAGCATCTCACTGCAACCCCCCAGCACATCTAAGGGCAGGCAGGGAGCAACTGAGGATCACTCTGAACAGGCATGGGGCTGGGAAGGGAGCAGAGGATCCAGTTGGGGCTGGCAGCCAGCAACCTGGGCCAAGGAGAGCCATGTTAAGTTCAGTCTGTACAACGGTGCTTTCAGCAGCACTGGGCACTGTGCCTGGGGATGTGAGCTCCTGGGTGTCCTCCATGAACAGCCCTACTCCATCTGTCACGCTCCAGCCAAACCCGTTAGCTGACAAGTGGTCAGACAATGGTTTGCCCTACTCTGCGTGTCAGTCACTGTTCCCTACCAGCACCCCTAGGGCTGAGGGCTTGCTTGCTGAACAGAGTTCCCTGATAGCTCTGGACTCTTCCTTTTTTCCCCTGTCAGCCACAGAGAGGCATCATATGGAAACACGTGCTGAGAGGAATGTTATCCCAGAGCCACATGATGCTTCCCCAGGCACCTTTCACACACAGCGTGGGTGCACAACACATCACACCACGTGTTTTGGGGCTGTACCTGGGTGGCTGTGTTGAGCTGTGTGCTGACTCTGCCAGGGACATCTCCAGAGCTCGCTGCAGTGCCTCTTCCTCACTCTGAAACAGAACACCTTGTCACCAGCTTGGCCAGGGTGGGGGGCAGGAGGCAGCCCTGTGGCACATGCAGCAGGTACAGTCTTTCCTGGCCAAGTGTGGGCAAATATCCTCTCTCCAGGAGGCCAGACACAGCCAAGGTGAAAAACTGGGGCTCTGGACAGACCTGCAGTGCTCTCCCCCTGCCCAAGGGGACACATCCCAGCCTGCTAATGCAGGAGTATGCCAAGAATACCAGGGTGGAAAGCAACTTCCACCCTCCTCCTCCAGCCTTTGCTTGTGCTACAAAAAGACAACACCCAAGGAAAACGGCTGGTGCACTTTGTCCCTTTGGGAAAAGCTAAGCACCAAGCACAGCTGAGACCTGTCATTCGCAGGCATCAGAGCAAGCTCTGATTTCCCACAGAGCATCCAGGATCACTGTCTGCCAGGAAAGGCCCAGCTAGGAGCACAGTCACCTACAGAGCGTGGGTTAGAAAGCATTTGTTGCAGTCAGTTCCTAGAGGGCACAGAAACCACCCCAAATGCCCAAATGCCTAGGCCAAGCCACTCACCAGCCCATTCTGCAGCATGACAGCTGGAGGGGAGGTGTTGCGAGTCTGCGGCGCAGCTGCTCTGCCTCCCCTGCAAGCAGAAGAGAAGCTGGGTTATTGACAAGGCAGGGAGCGCTGGTACAACTATCAGTCCTGCTGAGGCACAAGAAGCAGGAAGCTGTTGCTCTGGCGTTCCACAGGGAGCCAAGCTGAGCCTGGTCATGGCCACCTCAGGTCATTCTGTCAGACCATCACCTTACCTGGCAGAGGCCGGGGAAGAGGAGCTGTCTGCTGGCCGGGCAGCTCCACTGCTCGATGCGGTGGCTATTTTGGAGGAGGATGCCTGAGCTCTGGTAACTGCAGCATGCCTAGGACAGACAGGACACCTGTGAGAAACTGTTTTACCATCATGAGCAATTCCTAGACACTGAACACCTTGGTAGATGAAGTTGGATAAGCAAGACACCTTCCTGGCTCCTCTTCCTCCCACGTTGTGGCTGTTATTCCCAAGAGTTTCAAGTGCTGTTTCTCTCCCTGAAACCCTGTATCAGTACAGGCAGAAACCATTGGCTACAGAATAAGGGGTTGGGGAAAGAAGCAAGAGCAAAGCAGTCAGCAGGCAGTACTGACAGCTTTTGCTGCCGAAGAGACTGTGCATACTGCTGTGCTTGGCACTGCTGGAGGGCTTGGCACCCTGGCACACAGGGCAGGGAGTTTGAGAACGCAGCAGTCCTAGACAATGGGTCAGAAGGAGCTGGGCTTCTTCCCTGTCACCCATTTGGCAAAAAGCCCCACCCCTGCCAGCCCGCCTGTTCCCAGGCCCTCACCCTGCTTTGGAAAGGGGACGCCCTGCCCCGCTGCAGTCATGGTCCAGGGGGTGCCGGTGCTTGAGACAGTAGTTCTTGTGGCACTGGTCACAGATCACCTTCATCATCTCCTTCTGCCTGCAGCCAGGCTTCAAACACTTGTTGGTGAAGATCTGAAAGATGACATGGCAATGGTGAAAAGGAGCATACACTGCAGGGCTGGGGCTGTCCCTTCTCTCCATGTCAGGCTCTGGGCACTGACAAGCCTTCCCCACCAGTGTATCTTCTGCAAGGCTCTGAAATTTGTCTCTGAATACTGGCTTTCTTTAGACAGTTCACTATTAATTCACTGGTGCTTCAGTCTCCATAGACAAGGGTCTCCACAACCACAGAATGCACTACAGGAGAAAGAGTGCCTTGCCCAGGTACTCCCATCTTTCATGCCAGTGCAGTGGGGACAGCCCAGAACATTCCAGCTGCTGCCGGGCTGGATTCCTGCAGGGCCAGCTCCCTGCAGCAATTTCATCTGGCAAGATGGGGTAGCTAATTGCTGATTGCATTTTCCTAATAGCAGCTTGCAGTTTCCCATCCTTATATCCCAGGTGGCTGCCCAGCCCCACTCCATTACCACCTTGGTCCCAGACTGCCTCCACAAAGCCCTATGGACGCACACACCTCGAGCTCACCACTCCTCCCTGCCATCAGCCTGTGCCAACAGAGACAGCACAGGGCAGGGCTGAATCTGTGTTGTTTTCAGCTCATTCCCTGGCTCTGTCAGGGACCTGGCAGAGTTCACCTGGCAGAGCCACACGGCACATACCTTGCGCTTGCGTTGTGCGGGGTCAGACTTGCAGTCACGGTCAATGTGCTCACCCACCACGACATCAGGCATTTCCCCCCGCCTCACAGGGACCGGGGTGTTACAGAGGGGACATACTGGGACCTGCACATCCTGCAGAGACAACAAAAGGGAGCTGGGAGCAGGGCAACCTTGAGTGCTGCATAGTCATCTCTCTCACTTTCAGCACCTGCCTACCACAGCTTCCACAGCTTCATTTGCAGTTTGAGATCCTGCTCATGACCCTCCAACCAGCTTGCACAGTGGATGCAGAGGCACAGACATACACTCTGGAAAGGGAAGATGGTATGGCTGGGAGATGTCCAAACCATTTCACCCAGTGGGAGAGGGCGGGCTGAATGTTTGTAGCACTGAGATAGAGATCCTGGCTTTCAAGGACATCTTCAAACTCAGTACACATCTCAAGGGGGACTGTTCTAGTGACCAAAGTCGCCACAGATTGTTTTGACTAGTAGCTAGAAAAGCTCAGTAGCTCCATGCATGAGGGTGCATGAGATCTGTTCTCTGCACTCACCTTCTTGTAGGCAGAGGTGCAATCGTGCTGGGCATAAGTGATGTGGTCGGTGCAGAAGATCTGCTCGCAGGCATCACACTTCAGGGGAAGGAAGTCTAGGAGCAGGGATATGGCATGGGCAAGGAGCACGGAGATCAGCATTGCCCACCCGCAGCCCGGGGGCCTCCCTGACTTCCCGAACGCACAACAGTAACCCGCGGCAAATCGAGGGCCGCACCTCTCATCCCCCTGCACGGAAACAAAAGGGCTGCAGGTCCACAGCCACGTCTTCAGAAATACCCAAGGCTCCTCCTCAAAACATGCCGTCCCTGAGATCAGGAGTAGCATCCTGAATCACATCGAGCTCCCCGTGGGCTGCCGGCCTCGAACCGGTGGGAAGCGATGCTGCCACAGCCGCCACGGGGCTTGCCCCGCGGGATAACCGGGGTACGGTCGGGCCCCGGCGGCCTCGCCGCGTGCGGCCTCCCTCCCCAGCCTGCAGCACCGAGGGCCGGCAGCGGGGATGCCTGCCCGGTCCTCGCCCCCTATACCGGGCAAGAGCCGCTGCCCACCCGGCTAGAGCCGCCGGCGGAAACCCCACTCTACGGGCACCGACGCCAGCCCCGCCCCAGCGGGGCGCCCGTGGGCAGCGGGAAAGAGCGGGGACCCTCCGCCAAGGGCAGCACGGGCGGCACGGCCCGCCCTTCAAGCCCCGCTACCGAGCGGCCGCCCGGCGCCGCCCCGCCGCAGGCCGGGCTGCCCGCTCCGTGTCCCCCAGGCCCAGGCCGCGGCCGCCCCGCCCGCCAGCGAGCCGTGCCCACCCCCGGGTCCCCCGGCGCTCACCCAGGCGCTGGCAGGCGGGCCAGGAGCAGTGCGCGCCCAAGTCCGGGAACTCCATAGCGGCACTGCCGCCACCGGCACCTGCGGCCTCGCCGCACCCGCTTCCGGCGGGGCGTCACAGGGCGGGACCGGGCACGGCCCCGCCCGGCGACCTCGCCCCGCCCCGCGGCTCCGGGCGGCCCCCCCGCCCCTCCGCATCCCCTGCCCCCCGGAGGACCGCTGGGACCTGCGGGAAAACCAGACCCAGAGAAATGCCCCGGCACGGGGGGAAGGCCCAGGGCAAGGCGGAGCCCACGGGGGCCAGCGGCAGAGCCATCCTGCCCTGCCAGGCCAGCAAGAAGTGTCTCTGCCCCCATAGGACAGCTTGACCTTTTCCCTCCATCCTTCCTCCCCTGCCCCAAGGAACACAAACCACGGATCCTGCCGCGTAACAGAGCTCCTGGCTCTATTCCAGCCACCTCGGAGTCTCCAGGTGCCATGCTACGATGCCCAGCAGAGCACAGATGGGGTCCTAGAAGGGTCAGTGGTGTGGAAGGCAAGAGAGGCCACCACAGCAGCAAGAAACCAGAGTACTGAACAGGGCCAGGAGTGAATTTCATTGATTGCAAAAAAGTCAACTCCACAGCCACCCAGTAACAGAACTCAAATGAGACAGGGAAAAAAAGCAGGTATCTCCCAACACCCTGTTCCAGCAGTGACACAAAAGACAGTAACAGTCTGCAGAAGGGGTCTCTTTGCACAAAACCCGTCCACCCTTGTCCCCTTACTGCTACCCTCTGCTCCAAAGACCCCTTTCCTTTTGCCAGCCCCTGAGAGCCACATTTGACTGTGCATCCCATCCCTCCCCCCAGACAAAACCAATGGAAGTTAAAATTATTTACACTTTTAGCCATTTAAAAACCCAATAAAATAAGATTGCATATGTCCTACTGGGGATGTGGGTATTAGCAGCAGCTACAGCTAGCTCAGTACTCTGCGTGCAAAACGAAAGACAAACAGAAGACAGACCGAAATACTGCACCATTACTAGGAAGCATTTGCTAGGGTTGGTGTTTCAATTGTGGCATAAGGCTTCTAGGAGCCGGCTCTTCCCCAGCTGCAGGGCCTCCTGCTCAGCCAGTGAAGGCCAGGCTCTAGAAGGATGGAAAGGATTCATTATTCCAGACACAGCACATTAACACTGATGCGTTTCCATCCCAGTCAACACAAACATCTAAAAACCCACTGCACATTCACTGTGTTAGTTTTTCCTTCTTTCCAGTGATGATGGAGGAAAAGGGGGTGCACAAGTAAGACCTAAGACATAGATGCTGCTGTCATCACTGCCTCCTCCTCATCTTGCTTTGGCAGCTCAGCAAGTTTGGGCAAGGAGGGAGACAGAGCAGCCTCTTGTGCCTCCTGCTCCTCTCCGAGCCCCAGCTCCACATCCATTTGCTCCAGCTCCCCCTGATCCAGTAGCTCAAAGTCATCTGCTTCCTCCTCATCCTCCGGTGAAGCTTCTGTCTCTGCCTCCACCACTTCGCTCTCTGACAGGTGTGCTTGGAAGCTCAGTTTCTCTTCAGGCTCAGTGGGGAGGAACTCGGAGAGGGAGGGCCCCTCACTGGCTTCTGAGGACCGCAAGAGGGCAGAGAGGGTGTTCTGCACTGCCGTGGTGATGGCAGTGGTGACGATCTCCTCACTCAGCGTGTTAATGCAGATGCCTAGGCCTGGGGCAGGGACAGTCTTTGGCTCTGCGTTGCCTCCTGCCGCTTGCCCACTCCCATTGAAGTGCGTATTTACAAAATGGAGAGGAGACGTGAGGCGAAGGATGGAGAGGTCAGAGTCCGCGGCCTCTTTCTCTGCTGAGTCCAGCTCACAGGCAGCGTGGGCAAGCTCAGGACCCAGAGGCACACCAAACACATCTTCATCACTCTGTGGTCCTAGGTCTCTGGAATGATATTCTTCCACGGATGGAAACTCTGCCAGGTCCTTGGAAAATGACTCCTCTGGCTCACTGTGCAGGCTCTGCTGATCTAGGTCTGAAAGGCACCAGCATTAAGGTACAGGTCCCCTCACCTCAACCTCCCACCCACCTACCCCCAGCTGACACACCACAGCTGACTTTCAGGTACCTTCCCTATCCTTGGAGCACAGCAGGAAGAGGTCTGCAGTTATTCCCTTCTGCCATTGGCATGATTCATGTGGAATGTTTCTTTTGTGATCCTGTTCTATGTGCTCTGTGCTCAGAGAGCACTTCCTGCTCCAGCTCACACTCTCTGCATCTAGAGTCCCCCATTAAAATCCCCAAAGTCAGGGAAATTGTGCTTACAGCACAGCCTGTTTCTCCCCCAGACACCCAAGCGGCCACTTCAGAGTGCTTACCTCCATGTTTCTCACCACTAACCAGTCCTTCTCTGAGCTAGTAAGTCTGACAGGGTGGGGTGTCTGACCTGTTTCACCCAGCATCATATATGGGTGTGTGACTACCCTAGTCAGTTATTTCTGTGGGACTTTGTGGGTGACCTTGCTCCCTTGCTGGAGTCACAAGACAGCATTGCTTTCTGGGGCAGTAATTAGAGGCAGATGTCCACTCAAGACCAGCTTACGATCAACCATGAAGTCAGGGCATGCTGCACTGCTTTTCCTTCCTCCTTTCAATGCTCTTCCCATGCAAATAGCTGAGTTCTCTCCCTGTCCTCCCATGTAAGACCCATTGTTCTGGGCCGAAACATGGAGGGTAAGGGGGCAACAAGGTGTCCCATCATGTACCTTCAGAAACGTCTGTCAGCTGTGGGGTGGTAGCCCTTGAAACAGAAAAGCCCCCACTCTCCAGGATAGAAGCCTCCTCATCAGAAAGCTCAGAATCTGTGATTGACAGTGCCAGTGCAGTTTTCTTCACATCCACCTGCATGGGATGAAGGCAGAGAGACAAATTCCTGTGTGTCTAAGTGCCAGTGCTGCCTAAGGGCACCTTCAGACCTTCCAGGCAGAAGTCCTTGCTACAGGGACAGTATGGTGGCAAAGTGCTCTCTGTACTGGAGGGAAGGGCAGTCTCAGCTTACTGGCTTTCCTGCAATAAATCACTGTCTGAAGCTTTGCCTGCTCTCAGTCAAGAACCCAAAAGAGGCAGCACAAGATGGGATGAGACTGTAGGAGTCTCAGAAGGTTTTGATCCTTCTTCCTCTCCTGGGATCACCAAGGAGAACACCCCTTCCCTTCTGCATTCACATCAAGCCCAACGAAGTCTTCTACAAGTAGCAGTGGTTCAAGCATCCACATTCCTTTGGAAACAAGCTTCCCACCTCACAGCCCAGCTACATGCCCAGAGCTGCTGCAAAGAAAGATGCTTGGTTTGTTTCTGCGGTGTGAACATAGAAAAGTCACACACAATCTGTCTAAAAGCAGAGAACTGTGTCAGGGACACTAGGGATGCTCAACTCCCTTTGCCGGTTTTGAGGAGCCTCTGCACATTACACTAGGGCAATTAATTTCTTCAGAAGACACTCGGATTCTCTGAGCATGAAGCATAACCATCAAATAATTCTGAGGTCAGCAGGAGTCTGGGGCGTTCCTGGCTCTGTCCTGCTATGGCACCACCAGCTCTGTGGCACTGAATTCTCAATACCCAGATTGGAGACGATGGCCTTCATCAAACACATGCCCCTCTCTCCTTAGAATTCTGCAAAGAAGTGACTCATTGCTCTGCTGTGTATTATCATTGTTGCTGTACTCAGACCACTCCTTGGCTCTCAAGCTGCTAAAGACCAGACAGGAACGACTGGCTTCTGCTAAGCTCTGTGCTCTTACCACTGGGGAGAACCCTGACAGCTCTGCTTCACTCTCACTCTCTGTCTCTGCTGTTGGCTCATCACCTGCTGCAGGCTCATTCTTCCCTTGTCGCTCTGTGAGAAAGAGAAGAAAGGTTTTGTATGACACTGAAGGCATTTTCTGCCTTTATACATCACTTTCCCCTACTTCTGCTACCCTGTGAAAGTGCACAGGGTTCCTGGAGACAACCATAATCTGTAGCTCTCATGTGCTGTTCTCAGGATCACCTGGGAGCACACAGTTGCTCTCCCCATAACCCTGAAGTTTCCACCTCTTTTCCCCTGCTCCCCTGCAGCCTTTCACCACAGTGTTAACAGACATGGTCTCCTATTGTCCTTTCGCTAGAGCTCCACCCTAGGAATACAGCACCAAAAAAAGCCAGAGAGAAGGTGGGTCCTTACTCTTCTTCTCATGCTTGTGGTGCAGCGTCTCTGCCTTCATACTGTAGTCCAGTTTCATCAGGACAGGCTCCAAACGTGTGTACATCCTCTGGATCAGCTCGTGGTAAACCACCAGAGGCCAGAGCAGAATGCTGAGCACTGTGGACATGGAAAGCAGGGAGTGTGAGAGACAGGCCAAGCACAACACGACCCTTCCTGTGGTGCCACTGAGAAAGTCTGCATCAAGGGAAACACATTTCCATGGCACGTGCTTTCCCATCTCACGGCCTAAAAATCCTCATCCGTGGCTCTTCTCATTTCAAAGACGCTTGATTAACCAGGTTTTATTGCCAGATCTCAGACAGAATACAGAATTATGTTAAGATGAAGCATAAGCCCTTCTCTTCAGCCACTGTACCCCAGCCCCAACATGCAATAGAAGCCCTGAAACAAGCTTAAGTGAGAATTAAAACTAAGTATCACCAAAACTTTTATACAGGTAGCAGCATAGAACTCATACGTAGATGCGCTCGCAGCAGAGCACCAGAACAGAGTTATTAGGGACTCATGATGCAGTGACAAAGGTCTATTTACCCAACATGCATGTTTGGTAACAACACTCTCGATATGGATTTGCCCACGTTAGGAACGGAGAGACTGTAGTTTCCTGCTTCCCTGGAGCCTCGGTTAGCACAGCCACAGCTGTGGGGAACGGAGGGCACCAATGTTTTAGTCACGGCTCCCTCTCCTGCCTTTGCAGTTGTACTGCATGCACGCGCTTACAGAAACTTCCTGGAACACATTCCCTTTATATTGATTCATCATCTAGCACAGATTCCCTTGAGAAAACGACAAATCTGCTTTTACCAGCCTATCAACAGGACAGTTTGGTCATGTCTCAGCTTAAGTCAGACAAGAGAGCTGCTTATACTCACAAATGATGTAGGAGATCATTATGCCTGGAACATAGTGTCCAACTACAGCCAGAATCAGGCAGCCTGAACAGACACTCATGCAGAACTGAAGGAAGAGAGAGGAACAAACAGAAGTGACAAGAGGCAGAGATACATCTATACATCCAATGCCAGAAACCCAGTTAGTGCAACATGAGGGATGGTCCTAACCACATCAGTCAGCCAGCTCTGCACCAAGTACATTCAGGTGCTGATACTCATAACTCGGTTGGGTTAAGCTGTAAGCATTACAGGTTCAAGCGCAGGATGACCAAGGTAACCCAACGTCCCAATAAAACACATCAAAACTTTATCAGACAGCTCTTTATGAAGTAATTTACATTCCTTGAGGATAGGATGAGATATTGCAAATCACCACTTGTACATCTCTCCTGTAGAGCTCAGCAATTCAGGAGAAAACTGTGCTGTCCCGACAGAGACAGGAACCTGTTACAGAGTCACCAGATGCTGTGCCACTGCTGTGCCATAAACCAGCTGGCAGAAGCATTAGCAGAGCCCATGCTCCCATCAGACCAGGACCTTCCTCCTCTGAAAAAGTTAAGTATAATGGTGCAGCCCTGATGGCTTGTCTTACATTCTCCTGGGACAGGGAGAAGTGAGGACAATCTGAAAACCAGGACATGGGTTCAGATATGGACTAAATCCAGCAATTAAGAGTTTAATTCATAATGGAGAGGGTCTGCAAAAGCTAAGGCTCCTCTATGGGCTTTGCTCCCAATGAATTCATTCTTTATGTGCATCTTTGGACCTGGTCTTCTACTCCCTGTGGCTGGGACAGAAAAGGAGTAATAAGCAGTGTTAGAAACCCACTCCTTTCGGCACACTGAAGCCTGACACAATCCTAGTGGTTGGTCTGTCCTACTTTTTGTGATGCTAAGCCAGTCCTGTCTACAAACCCTTTCCAAACAACATACATCACAGCCATTAGAACATGTTTAATGACAAGTTTCCATGCACTCAGAAACAGCACTGTGTTTGGACTTTGCTAGCTACAATCTTGGCTAGTGAAATAGGACCAGCTTCACAATGGAGCCCATGAAAGGGCGAGAGACTCTAGGCTTCCCTTTTTTCTCCCCAGTCCCAATCTGAGAGCTTCCTTTGCTCACCAAGAAATGAAACTAAGCACAGCAAGCCATTTACAGGAGGGGTTAAGTTCAGCTCCAGTTTACAAATACTGGAAGTCAATTACTCATTACTTAAACTTCCCATGGCATAGAATCTGCAAGGAATGAACAGCAAATATTGCTGGGATAGCTGGGACAGGGATAGCAATTGTAAAAATATTGAATTTACATTCTTCCATCTCTTAAGCCACTAGTAATGGAAATAAAAGCCCCTGAACAGAAGAGTAGGTATCTCCAGCTTACCTTGGCAGGATTTTGCCTCTTGTATTGTAGCAGTTCCTGCAGGTACAGCCTGAAGGTGACCCAGCTCTCTGCCAGACAGTGGCACAGCTCAGGGACACTGAGCAGGTGAGGTTGTGCCCCTGAAGTCACCCCCTCACTAGAGACAGACAAGAGCAAGAAGACAGTCTTTGAACATGATCTGTTTTCCTGGGGGGGAGGAACAGCTGCACCAGGAAGCAGAGTTCCTTACCAAAGGCTTGACAATACTGACTGCATCTTCAACTGAACTATGGAAGATGCTTGATTTTGAGACAGTTTTTCCCTTCAATCAGGAAGAAAGTCAAGACACACCTGAGCCAAGCAGCAGCAGACACCATGCCACAGAATCCCCATGACACAAGCCCAAGACGCAAAGTAGTTTACTCAAAGCAACACAGACAGAAGCATTGGAGGTGGAACTAGTTATGTGGCCTCCTCTGGCACCAAGTCCAAGGTGGCCAGAGTGTGGTGCTCAGACCAACAACCACAGCCAAGGATGCAAGCCATGCCACCAGAGAGAGCACACCCAGCCTGCGAAAGTCAGTCTCAGTGATTCCTTCTCTTTCAAGGATTCTTAACATAGTTCAGGACAGATCCAGAGAACAAACATAAAGAGTTCCTAATGTTAGAACTTGAGCTTTAGTGCTACTGCAAGAACACTAGCTTTCCCCAGAGTCTCAAACTGTGGCTCCTGAGCTGATAAGCAGCTCACAGTGCAGAAGTCACTAGCAATGTTTCACAGCAGGAGCCATGCAGTTTACTGACAACAGAAAAAAAGCACAGGTGAGATCACCATGCTAAAGTAAGGCTTCCCCACTCTCCCCACTTACCAAGGAACACATCTGTGAGCTTACCTCTCTCCTCCTGGCTCCTCTGATGGCTGTGCTGTAGAGAGAACACAGCAGATTAGTCAGCCAAGTGAAAAATACAACGCAACATTTTTACCAGTTGAACAGAGCAGAGCTGGAGATGTATCATCCTTAGACAGGGATGCACCCTGGGGACCTTCTTTGTGCTCTCACGCAAGCAGGAATCGCTGGCTTGGAGCCTTGGAGCGAAGGCTTTTGCAAAGCATGCCTGGAGACTTGGAGCAGCAGAGCACTGATCTCTAGGCATTCCAGCACACCTTGCAACCCAACACACACATGGCAGGACACTCATATCTGAGGTGTAGCCTGGTGCTAACATGGGGCTCTCCGCTCCAGGGATCATGCAGCTTTTCCTGGTGTCCCACATGTCTGGGCAGTGCCATTCCCATAGCGTGTGCCAGCACTTGTCATTCACAGGGGGCTACCAGCACAGTTCTGGAGCTGGCCAAAGCTTCAGCTTCCATCTCTGATCTAAACATGGCACCAGGAGGTCTGAGCTGCATTTCCCACTGACCTGCCCAGTCCTTGGCAGGATGCTGTGTACAAATACCAGAGATGTCCCCGGGGTCTCCATCCTCTCCCATGGAATTAAGTAACAAATAGCAGTCTTGTGCATAATTATCTAATTTTAGGGCTCTTTTATGTCCCCTGACAGCCTTTTGTGCCAGGCACAGATGTAACTGTACTCCTAAGGTCCGTCACTCTGGATATGAGCAAGGGAAAGGGTCTCCCATTCCTCTCTGAACTGAACCCAGTGATGATCAAACAGGCACTTAGTTCACGCAGTACTGAAGAGAGGAGGAGTGTTTCAATAGCAGAGGTCATGTATGATTATGCTCTGCTTTTAGATACACTGAGAGAAAAAATTTGTACATCAACTGAAATTCATGAGCCTGGTTGCTCACAGATCTGGATATCCTGGCAAGCTGACTGGTGTCTCAGGATGTACAGGGCTCAACCAAAGCGCTTCTATCAACACAGCCTTTGTAAGTCTCCTGTGTTTAACAATGCCCTGTTGGTGCTGTGATAGGTCATTGAGGTCTGCCCTCCTGTACCAGTCTGCCCACTATCCTAGAGTTGGTAGGGACTGATAGATCTTTGGTGCTGTGTGACCAGCAGCAAACTTGGTGCATGAGGTTATAACCCTAACCCTGTCCCGCACACTGCATGTCACCATGTAAACAGAACTAAAACAAAGGAGGAGAGTTTATCTTCAGAGACCAGGCATATAGTTAGAAATGGGCCAAGGAAATGAAATGTGTGCAAAAAGGGGTCTGAATCCTCCCTGGAGTCACCAGCCAGACACAAAGCCCAAGAGTGGCAGTGACTCCCCCAGAGAAATGCACCAGGGAAATGAGGAGGTGAACAACCATCAATGCAATCACCCAGTCAGACTTCAGACACCATCCAGCTCAAGCCACAGAAGAGACCAACTGCTCGTAGCAGCCCTGCCACTGTTCTCCCAAGACACAGGATGTTGGGCCAAGTCTGCCAGACTCCTCCTCCCGCTGCAGGCACTGCACCAGTCGGCTCACACAGTGGAGCAGGAGTCCAACTACCCAGGGAGGAGGCGATTCTTTGAGAGCGTGACCCAGATTTCCAGTAATCGGGCCTGAGAAGAGGAGTCAATTGCTCTCAGACTGGGCTGCCCATTCGCTCCTCTGCACACCAGCATTTGGCATGGCAGCTGGGGCAGCTCACAGAGGGAGCTTGGCCTGCAAATTGAATATTATGGATGCAGCTTCACCCCCACAGGGCAGCTGCCTCCCTCCTGTAACCGCCATTGCTGTGCTTTGTTACTGTGCTCAGGGATCTAAAGCTGCTTAACGGCAGCACACAGAAATCCAGCTCTATCTCTAAGCCTCATCTATTACCTGCACTAAATCACCAAATACATCACATCTGGCACTGGCCAGTCTGTGAGGGCTGGCTACACCACTTGTACAGTGCACCAAATAAGGTGCTGGGATGCTCGCCACCTCTGCTGGACAGATGTGCCAGCAATACTGTAAATGGGATGGCACAGGAACCCCACTGCTCTCCGACTGGTTGCAGTCTTCCAAGCCATCCCAAAAACACCAGCAGAGGGAGTGAAACAATTCTCCTCGGTTGATCCTGAAGGTTTCAGAGACACTTTGGGGAGCAGTACATTTCAGCAGGCTGCAGGGTCTTCACGTGATTTCAGCTATCTGGCAAAACACAAGCTGTCTTTAAGATCAACAGTATGTTGCTTCCTGTAGTAGAGTAGTCTGCCTGCTGGCCATCTCAAAGCATTGGAGTCTTACACCATTTGTAAGAACAGCCCAACCCCAAAAAACCTAGAGCATTTCCAACAGGAAATGTTCCCTTAGTTAAGGCTTAACTCCAATCTGTGCTGAAATACTGTCAAGCACCACTACAACTAAGTTGGCAAGCAGGACACCCAGAGCTGGCCTCAGATTATCAATAACTGGCTGAAATCTTTCTGTCAGCATTTCATACTGGACTGTGGATTAATACAAATCACTTGACATACACACGACTTTTCCGAGATATCAGACAGTCATGCAGGAGTTTAGGTTACATGTTGGTACTGACAAATTATTGTTGATGGATTCCTTGGTTCTTACAGGTTTTCAACGCTTCTCCAAGAGACATTCTTCATCTGTGTGTAAACTTTAGCTAAAAAGCAGGGGGCCTTTTTAAGTAGTACTAGCATTCAATTGCAATGCAACTTTTGCTAGAGCTCTTCCACACTGCACTCTCCTGCACTGACCAAAACACAGCTGCCAAACAGCAACGCTACCAAAAACATCCCTACTTGATACCCATTTCAGGAGAAATTGGAGATGCTTCCTAAGTCCTTAAGTAATATTTAAGTAGAACTCCATGTAGATATTGAGAACATACCCTCAAATGGGAGCTGAAAATACGCAGTCCCTTCTGAAAAAGGCCTAAAAGGTTGCACATCTTGATGCTGTTCGTGTGACCCTGATCACAGTGTGTGAGTAACTGCAAAATACATGTTGAGGTTTTAGCATTCCTTCAGAAGTCATCTTATAAGCAGTCATCTGAGACATACACAACTGTCACAAGCTGAGGTTTGTGTACGTATGTGCTGACTCTTGAAGGTATGGTACTGACCCATCTCCCAGAACTCCAGAAAAGGCTTACAGGAAGCACTAAGGAGGTAAGCCACAAAGCTGTAGCTCTGCTTCAGCAGGAAGTGAGAGCCAAACAAGAAGCCCTAAGTGTTCAGGAGTACCAATTCAATGGGAGGCCCTTCAAGAATGCAGAGCACCACTCCTTCCTTGCGGAACCAAAGGAAACACGGTCCAGTGGACCATGTCAAAATCAGGGCTGTGACCTAACCAGGCACACCAGAAAGGTGTCCCTGTTCTCTGTTGCCAGCAGCACAAAGCAGGAAGGGGTGAAATACGTGAAGAACACTGACGAGAGGCACAGTGGGATGTGCACTGACTTCTGGCAGAGCTGATGGCATAAGATGAGCCTAACCCCTGGTGTTGCTGTTTTGTTTGCTTTTCTTTTTTATTCTTCATTGCTCTGCATCATATAAATTCATTTCAGTATGAATTTCCTGTTTCTTCTGTGACAACACAACTTTCACAGGCCAACTACTTGCTGGAATGATTCCACCCCTACCTGCCTCAATGACACCATTCTGTGCTGGACACCAGGCTTTTGCATTTCTGGATATGTTTCAAGTGAGGTGGTTTGGGTTGGCTTTAAATTATTCCCTTAAAAAACCAATGTGAATAAGCAGGAAATTAAATTGGCCAGTCCAGTTTAACTGCCTAGTTACCTGAACCACACAAAGCAAACAGTTTCAAGACTACAGCTATAACATATCTAATCTTATCAGGATTTCTGTGAAAGCCCCCTTTAAGTCAGCACCCTTTTAGGTCAAATAAAGGGCACCTTACAAACAGACATATAGAGGGGCTTTCATTCAGAAGCTCTCCCCAGAGCAGAGCGGCAGGAATGGAGGGCCCTGAGCTGCCTTTGAACAGTAGCAGTAGAGGCAGTAGGCAGGTCTGGACTGTCATTTACTAAACGCCAATGAAGGAGGCACTCAAAGCAGACAGCAGCCAATCCATGTCTATCATCTTTATGAGGCTATTCCTCTTACTGCTTTTGTGTCTAATGTTGGCACAGACCCCTCAATAAATAGGAAAGATAAGACAGGTGACCAGACTCACCAATGAGCTGGGGATCAGACGCTGTTCAGTACAGGTACAATACACTAACTGTTGCTGCTGTCAGACCTCATCATCCACTCTGCCACCTGCCACAAGAAGTGGCTTTCATTTGCTCTGCTTTTCAGTGCATAAGCCCACGCTGAACTTAACTAAAACCACTAGGCTTTCATCCCCTCCTTTCCTTCCCTCAGCTCAGCTGGCCATATGTGCTGAGACTTTAAATGATCTTTTGGCCACATTTGCAGGAGAGAAAGGACACAGCAGAAATGGATCATCCCTGTCACTAGCTTCCCTAGCAAGCTAGCTGGGCCCCTTAGTCACTCTCCAAATGAGCCACTCCCAGAACTTCTCAGCACTGGGAGCAATTGTCCCCCATGCCCAGAGTATCAGGATACATCCTAATCCTCTGACACAAACAGGTAAGAGGCAGCACCAATACATGTGTCTGTAGTTAAAATAGAAATGGGGCTTATACCACTGCTGAGAGAGGCCAGGAAAGGCCATAGCCATAGCCCAGCAGCTGGTAACACTAGAACTGCGTCACCATCTGCAGTGCTAATCATCACATACCTGAGAAATCAAACAGGAACCTGGGTTTCCACTTCTCCAACAAGAGGATGCCAAGAAGGGACATGCTGAGGAGAAAGAGGGGTCTCAGGGAGGTGGAGGAAAACAACCTAGAAAGCAAACAAGAAACTGTTAGGCAGGGAAAAGACAGCAAATTACTGCTCTTGATGAGCAAATAGATACGGCTCAAAGCAGGAATATCCAACTGCTATGGGCCACTATAGCAAGCACTGTACTCTGCAGATGCCCACCCACACCACTGCACGTTCTCAAATGGTGCCTTTTCCCACCACCAGACAGCTGACTCCCTGCCATCTCCCAACACTCTGCTCCCCTCTTCTGAGCTCCTCCCTAGGCTGCAAAACAAAGCCAATGCTCCCTTGTACAAGTGCCTCCGAAGCCTCAAGGTGGAGGTTCTAGATAACATAAAGACAGACTGCTGTAGCAGAAAACTCTTTGCGACTCAGCCCGTTTGTTGAAAACCTACATCCCATTTGTCATGGCAAGGTCCAGCATTACAGTCAGGTAATGCATCTTGCCATTCTAGATGCCCATTCTCTTATCACAAACCTCTCCCCATTTCACCAGAGCCTAGCTAGCACTTAAATGGTTTAGTTGCTCACTTGACTTTATCACAAAACCTTTAATGTCTCTCATCCACACACTGGCTCAAGTCACTTGCCAGCTCACACAATAATGCTCACACACAGCTGTGCAATGCCACTCAAAGAGTTTATCTCCCCACTCCACAGAGATTTGACAGCAAAGGTGCCAGGGTGGCACTTGTGCCAGCAATGGCTGTCTGCATTCATCCTTTCCTCTAGTTCAGAGGAGCTACTTTTAAGTCACTCCAGAAAAAAATACCAGGGAAATGTATTCACCTTCATCTCTTTAACAAACATTCTTTTCCAGAAAGGAAGAGCTGTTTCGCTATTTTACCCTGCTCCTCTTCAGTGTGTTTGCCAGTAACTAACATCAAATACACCAAACAATGACTGGAGTCAGGGAAAATCTCAGTGCAGAGGAGGGAGGGGTTCCCACCAAGTCACAGTCACAGGTAGAGAACCTGGAAGTGAAATGTGCCTCACTGAGCAGCACAGAACAAAAGCTGCACTTTCCATGGGCTTACAGGACCTTTAATAACCCAAAAAACAACGTTCATATTCCTTCTCACGGAACAGCAATTCTGTTGCTTAACACACCATTTCTGGAAGAATTTCCTCCTATTCCATCTAATTTATGGATTGCAGTTAAAGGATGCTGGCTGAATCCTCCATGGGACCCCAAGTGATTTTTCCTCCTCTGCGGTATTTAAAGCTCTCTCTGCTGTCCCATATTCTGGGCACTTTTTGTTCTTCTCAACCTTTTCATGCACAGTCCCTGGGCTGTCATTGTCTACCACCCCTGCCATTTCACCTGCACCTCTCCTTCTCCTTCTCACTTCATAGCTCTGCTCTAAGACTTTTCAGCTGGTAGAGCAGTCCAAAAAAGTTTATGTACCTGGCTACCACATACACCTCTGATAATCGTCCGGATGAGGGAACAGAACATAAGCTGCCTCATCAGAGAGATTTCAAAGGCTATTTGGTCACATACTTTTCCCCTCCTGTAACTCCAGAATCTGCCCCTTCCTATTTCATCTGCAACCAACATTTAACTCTTTCCCTGGTCACTTCTGACCTTTTCTGCTGGGAAGGCCACTGGCTGAGAGCATTTTCATCAGCAAAACGAACTTACTGTTTATAAAAACAAACAGGATGTTTTTCATTCCCATCTACAGCTGAACTCTGCCACTCACACTCCCATCTCCTCATGCTGCTGCCCTGCCGGAGAGGCAGAGAAGGGAAGACAGGAAAGGGGGAATACTCTCGCGCCGAAACCGAGTGAAAAATCAGCACCTCCCGGAAAAGACTACCGAGCAGAAGAGTTTAAATAAAACGCCCCAGGGCAGGTGCCGATGCAGGAGGCCGTGGAGCTCTCTGACCGCAGTTACTGAGTGAAACAAACTGATAAAAATACGGATGAAAAAATTAAGCAAAAGCGTGCCTGGGCGAGGCTCCAGTCGGGCCCATCTGCATTTTATTATCGCGGGACAAGGCAAATCCTCCTGGCACTTTCTCCCCTCAGGGAGGGGCCTGTTTATGTCTGTCAGAGGAAAACAGCGCGGCTACTCCCGGCCGTGCATATCGCACGGCGATACGGGCTGCGGGAACGCCACCGCCGGACCCAGGGACATCGCCGCGGGCCGCGAAGCCGTGGCACGCTGCGCGCACAGGCAGAGCCGGCCGGGCGGCACCGACAGCCCCCGCTCCCCCTTCCCGCCCCGGCTCACCACAGGGCCCCGCCGAGCGCGGCCGCAGTGACCAGGCTGTGCAGCGGCCTCTCCCACACCAGCAGCCGCTGCGCCGTCGCCAGCGCCGCCTCCCAGCCCCGCAGCCGCTGCCGCAGCGCCGCCGCCAGACGCGCCGCCGCTGCCGCCGCCGCCTCCTCCTCC
>VZTJ01001916.1:412370-446786 GCA_013397795.1 Orthonyx spaldingii | reverse complement strand
TGACACCGGCCGCGCGTGCGCCCGGCGGCGACAGGCGGGCAGGGAGGGAGCGGCCGCGCCCCCGCGCCGGAACAGGAAGGGCGGAAGGGCGGGCGGTGGCGCTCGGGCTGGGAGCGGCTGTGAGCGCTCCGCTCCTGACACTGCGCCGGGCCTCGGCCTCGGAGCGGAGCGGCACCGCGCCCTTAGGGCCCGCCCCGTATCGTCCAAGGGGACCCGTCAGCCCCCGCCTTGCTAGCCGGTAGGATGGAGCTGGACGAGCTGCTGCTGGACGAGGAGGGCGCCTTCTCCCTCACTGGGTTCCAGGAGTTCACGGTGAGTATCCGCGGCTGGCCCGCTCTCAGCAGGCCCCCGGGGTGATCCCCTCTTTCCCACTCCCGGGGAGCCCCATGTGGCCGCACGTCCCGGCCCAATGTAGCCCTGAGCCGGGTTGGGGTGGAAAGCACGGTATGAGAGCTGATCTGGGCCTTCCTCACGTTCCTCTGTCTGCCTTCAGTTCCTGCCCAGGCACCAGCAGCTGAGCGAGAGAGTGCGGAAGCGACTCTATTATGGCTGGGACAAAGATTGCAGCCTGGATAATCTCTCCAGCCCCGTGGCAGGTGCGTTGCTCATTGTCCCCAGATGGGAATGCTGAGTCAAGGGGGTTGGAAGTAGCCCAAGGGGCCGAGACCAACAGGTCACCTGCTTCCTCCCCAGCGCCAAATCCCACCCCTGCCTAGCCTTTCCCACTCAGCGCAGCACAGCAGGGCAGGATGCCAGAGCCTCATGGCTTCTGCTCTCTGTTTTGTTGCCCCATCTGGCCCGCTGCTGCATTTTTGACATCTCACTGGTGTGCAAAATCCTTTAGATTGCTTGTGAGTTCCTTGGCAGAGCAGGCTGTGCAGTTGTTCTTGATGAGAGATGTCTTGGACAATTGCTTGTGCTCTGCAAAACACTCAGGGATTTGTTCAACTTCTAGTTGTGAGCACCACGGGGACAAGTTCTTGCTGTGTATTTGACTGGATTGCATTATTTTCTCTGTCTATTCAGCAGTGTTTTGGGGAGCAGAAGGACATGGCTGGGTTAAGGCTGAGGAGCTGGTGCAGGTGATGGTGGAGAGGAGTGGAAAAGGGCAAGCAGCAGTGTGCTAGAGGACCTTCATTGTGTGGTTGTCTCAGCATTTCCATTAGCTGCTTGCTAGGGAAATGGTCTGAAGTTGCCAGGAGGCTGTGTGTGATGTGCCGTGGTGAGGAGGAGGAGCATGCTGAGCATGTGGTGCCAGGGCAGACCATGCAGAGCAGCCAGCTGCCTGGGTGCTGCTGGGAGTCACGAGTTCCAACACAAGCCGTGCGAGGGAGGCTCGAGGCTGACATAATGCAGGGGTGCGAGGTGGGACTGTTCCATGGATGAAAGTTCAAAGGGTACAGTCATGCAGGAAAACTGTTGGGGGCTGTTAACTCTAAGGACTGCCTTGCACTCAGGAAATGCCATGGCTCCAACAGCTGGGGACAAGAGTGGTACACAAAGAATGTGTCCATTGCCTGATCTGCTTTTACAGCTTTCCTTCACCAGCTGCTGTCAAAACATGGGGTGCAGGACTATGACATTTGTCTTGGTACAGCTGTGTCCTTGCTGCTTGGCAAGTTTATGGCACTGCTCCTCAAGACAGAGACTTGTTGGGAGAGTCTGGAGTAGCAGAAAAAGGTCTTTGGTATTGGGGTTGGTTGCAGAAGGCAGTATGGGGCTGGCTGAGAAGTCAAAAAGTGACTGCTGGAGCTGTCTGCCAGTATATGTCAGTCTCTGGCCTTCTCAGTGCTTGAATGCTGAGGCAGGTCCTTGAGTGCAGGGAAAGCAGGCTGAGCTGCAGTTACACTGTATTGCTGCTTTGATATCCTGTGAGTGCCTTCGGACTCCTGCTCACGTGGGTACCTTGCAGGTCATCATCTCAGCAGCACTGGGGCTGTAATGCAGGGGAAGCTGGATCGGTGCTGATGAGATCTGGAGGGGGAGGATGCTGCTGGTTGGAGGGGAGCAGAGGACCACGAAGATGTGGTGTGACATCAGGACCAAGCAGGCCTCTGCAAGGGCTGTCTAAGGTCCTGCAGGGTGAGGGGAGAGTGTTTCTCTGCAGCTGACTGCTGATGGCTCCCCGTGACACAGACCCACTGATCTGGCACTGCTGCAGGGCCTTGATCACTCACATCCTCTTCCTGCTGTGATCTGCCTGCCCTGTATATTTGTTTGTTCCTCACCTGTCCCTGACCTCTGATAAGGCTTGTCCTATCTTCATAGTTTAATTCAAACTTGAAGGGCTGAGCAAACCAAGACCAGATGGGCTTGTAGGGAGAAGGGAAAGGGTGGGCATGGACTGTGCCACATGGGGCTAACTCTTTTGGTGTTTTTCTGTCCTAGATATTGCTGTGGAGTTGCTGCAGAAAGTGGCTCCCAGTCCTATCCGCAGACTCCAGAAGAAATATGTGTCTCACGTATCTCGGTAGGAAGCAAAACGTGTCCCTTCATGTCCTGTGTCAGAAGTTGGAGCTCTGGTCTTACCTGTGACTCGCTTCTGTCCCCTGGGTCAGCCCATGCTTTGTGCTTAGGCTTTATTAGTGTCAAAGAGGAACTGGGGCAGGTGGCACGGACAGCAGGCACAGTGACTTCCTGACGCAGCCAGGCTTGCTTTGAGCTTGTCCTGCTCTCTGGAGTGCATGTGTGCTCTTGTTACTGGGAGTCTGTACTGGATCTGCAGCTCCCTGGGTAAACAGGTTTGAAGCTGGAGTCTCCTCTTGGCAGCTGAGCCCTCGCAGCATGCCTTGCTGGAGGCAGGGCTTCTCAGTTTGGAGCTGACTGTGCCTGGGAACAGAAACCAGGGCTTTCTGCTCTCCACCCTGCATCGCCTGCACTTTCTCTTGCTGCAGCTCAGGACAGCTGGCACAGAGCTGGCAAGGTTGTGACCTATCTAGTGATTTGGTAAACCTTCCTACTACCTGCTTGGGGAGGGAGCAGCCAAGTTGTGCCATGGTGCCTGGACATTTGTACTATTGGTTCTTGTCCTGTCCCACAGGGAAGCTTGCATCTCGCCCTGCTCCATGATGTTGGCACTGGTTTACATTGAGAGACTCCGGCACCGGAACCCCGAATACCTCCAGCAGATCTCGTCTTCAGACCTCTTCCTGATCTCCATGGTGAGTGGTGGGCAGCGGGGTAATTGGGCTGGAGGGAAGCCTGGAGAAGTGCAGTGGAGGCTTAGATCCTGTCCTTTGTGCCACTTTTAGATGGTTGCAAGTAAGTACCTGTATGATGAGGGTGAGGAGGAGGAGGTGTTCAACGACGAGTGGGGAGCAGCAGGGAAGGTGGATGTCCAGACCATGAACACACTGGAGATGAACTTCCTGAGCGCCATTGTAAGTGAAACTGTCACTGCTGCCAACTGTTTCACAGAGCAGGGAAAAAGAGGCATTTAGGGGAGTCTGGATTTCTGGTTTTCCCCCACATGCTCCCACGAAGGGATAGAGAAGGATGTGTCTGGGTTCTGGTGACCTGCCCTGACTGCACTGACCTTTAACTGCTGTCCCGACAGGACTGGAGTCTCTACACAGATCCTCGGGAGCTGTTTGAAGTGCTGAGCTGGCTGGAAGGACGGTAGGTGTCTGGGGTGGGAGTGATCCCTTCATCCATGTTGCAGCCTGGCTCTGCCCCTGCTTGGAGATAGCCCTGCTGCAGTGAAATAAGAGGTTGGGACACCTGTGAGCCTTTGCTAGGCTGTGCAGCTCCCTTCTACCGAGCTTAAGCGGGGTCTTCTCCAAGCCTGCCTGGGCTGAAGCTGCTTTGGTGGGGAAGGTCCTTACCACATCCACCATTCCCTTTTTTTTTTCTTGCAGTGTGGCTGAGAAACAGGGCATGTGGCGTGGCTGGTTCACTTACACAGATCTGTGTGTCCTCATGGAGCAGTCCATGTGGCAGCATGTGCTGGGCCAGTTCTACCAGCAAGTGGTGAAGGTAAGGGCATAGGAGAGCAGCTACTTGCAAGAACATGGGACTCAGCAGGCCGTGGTTTTGGAGCAGGACCCTCTTTTCCACTGAGAGCAGCACCTTGGTTTACTCCCTGTTGAAAAGAGAAGCTGTCAGAAGATGCTACTTTGCAGCTGCACTGCCTGGGTCACTGCAGCTTGGAGCTGGGTAGCGTGCCCTGTGCTGGACTGCAGCCCCACAAGTTGTGGTGCAGGGGCATGGTGGTGGCATGGAGGCAACTGGGTGCCAGCTGGGATTTTGAACAGGAACTGTTGGCTTTTAGCTGGGGCATTTTGGTTTGTGACATTCAAGCCCTGCTTTGGGCAGGCTGTGTGCCACCCACCGTTAGCAGTGTGGCTGCCTGCTCTCTGCACTCAGCCCTGGAGCTGGTGATGCTTTTTCCCATCAAGGCTGCTGGGTTGATCGTGGCCATGCTGTGTCATGGCTGGGTGGGAGTGCTGCTGGGGGGGTCTGGGCTAACATTTGGCTTCTCCTCAGCTGGCCTGCCTCCTGGGCGTGGTGTACCTGACCGGCTTCGCAGCCATCTTCGCCTCCATCACCATAGTGCACCGCTCTGTGTGCACAAGGAGCCTCAGCACTGCAGCCCCCTGGCCTGTGCTGTTCCCCGAGGAGGGGAGGTGCCAGCTGGACACCCAGCCAGCCCCAGCCCCCGGCCAGCCCCAGCCTGAGCTGCCCAATGTCTCCTCAGCCAGCTGCACCTGTTGCCTGGGGGAGAATGAGACGACCAAGGAACCGCGTCGTGGGGGTGTCACAGCGACTGCGCTCTACCTGTGGGGCAGTGTGATGACGGCTCTGTCCTACCCAAAGGCACCCGATCTAGCCCAACACAGGAGCCTCCCACAAGGTCCTTTCCGGAAAGTGCCCACTGCCTGTGAGAGATCCAACCGTACCACGCCCACTGCAGCCCCCAGCCAGCCTGGCCCCTTCGGACTCGCCATGCTCCCGGCTCCTCCGGTGCTCCACTGCCATGCCTGCTCTGCCACTGCGAGCCCCATGTGGGATGCAGCCCCCAACCGAAAGGACTGGCTGGACCCCCTGGGGCTGAAGCAGTGCTTCTTGCACACGGCTATGGATCTCAGTAGAATCAAGAACTTCATTTTTCCCAGCTAGGAGTAGAGGACAGCAGCCCCTTTCCCCTTCCCTTCTAGTGTGGCACAACTCACTTCCTTGCACTTCTGGGACCCCTGATCCCTGGAACTGCATGGGGCTGGAGGCCCCCTGCATTACTTTCAAACCAGCACTTGTGTTCCCCCCACCCAGGGCAGGGATGTCTTTCACTTAGGGGCTGCTGGGACAGGTTGGGATAGAGCTGGCTTGCTGGGGTGGGAACTTACTAGGTGGAGGGTAAATATGGGTTGTCTTTGGACTGGGGTGCTTGTGCAAAGGGAGTATTGTACCTCTTCCTGTAGTGAGTGGTGTTGGACAGAGGTGGCATATGGGATGTTGGAGGCTGGGACTGCGTGTGCAGGGTGGAGGGGCTAAGACAGTGACCCCCATGAGAAGGTGGGGTGCCCGGGGTAGGGGAGAGGAGGTTGAAGGAGGTAGGAGCAAGCTGACTGATAATAGCAGTTACTTATATTTGGGAGCTGTTGGGCCACTTCTTGGGACTTGCAAGAGTGACGCCAAGAAGGTGACCTGATGTGGCTGTGCCCTGCTGGGCTTGGTGGGTATGAGGTGTGGTTAGGACTGAACTTCCTTATCCTGCTTGTGTTGGGTGTTTTGAATCTGGGGTGCTCTGTGACGCCATCCCAAACCCCAGCTGTCTATGTCTGTGAGCACACAGTGCCTGACTGCTCCTCAGAGTGGGAAGAAGGCACCTTGTCTCGCTGACCAGGCCAGCTCATCGTGCCCCTTCTTTTTACTGTGGATTTTACACCTGTTTTTCACTCTTTTTGTAGATGCAAATCTCTTCCAATAAAAGTAGTTCTTGCTGTGTGCCTGCCTTGTCCTGCTGAGCTGCTCCATACTGGCAGCATGCCTGCCCCAGGGCGGAGCCACATCTATGCAGTTGTGCCTGCTCCTGGCGCCGCTGCTAGGCAGGTCCTAGGTGCTGCCAGTGAGCCCAGGAGACCTGCAATGCCTGTCCTGCAGTCTCTCTCTGGTGACAGGAGGAATATCCGGTCTAGTGCAGGCAGGGACATTAGGAGAAAGGAGGATGCCCATCCTTGGGAATGTGGGGAATGCATGTTCTCCACTGCTCTTTGCTCTCCAAAGTCTTACCTGTTAATGAGTGAGCCTTGAGCAGCAAGGGCTCAGCCAGGTCACTGACACAGCCACCTCTGCCCTGTGACAAAAACACGAGCATCCCCTGCCTGTGTGCCCTTGGGATCCTTTCCAGCCAGGCAGGCAGCTCTTGTCCCTGGCATCCTTGTCCAGTGGCCGGATTCAGTACTCTCCTAGGAGGATGGGGGATATAATAGACCCCCACTGGAGACCAGACTGGACTAGGAGGACAGGGGATGCTATGCTGGGGAGAAGCAAGCATGAGCAGGGCACACTGAAACTGGAGGATACTGCTGGTGGGAATAGTCTTAAGCACATGGAGGAAGAGGTGTGAAGGCTGTGGCCTACCCAGTCTCTGCCCACAGAGGCAGTGATGGGAGCCAGGCTGTGGGTAGTTGGCACTGTAATAGTGTCTGATGTCGTGGTTGTGGCTGCCTGTCACCTGGCCCATGTGGTGACAAACCAGGGTGACACTTGCATTCCTTCCTACAAGGGCAGGTTACTCACCAACTCAAGTTAATGGCTAACCCTGGGGCTGTTCCAGCAGAAGGTGGAAGTTCAGCCATGTGAGGATTTGTGAGGAGCTCTCAGGGGGGTGGGAGCTTACCCACCCTCTGCACTGAAAACTGGGAGTGGTGTGGGGAGGCAGCAGCATGAATGGGGGCCATGGAGCTGGGAGCCCCATGCTCACATCCTGCTTCTCCCAGAAGATGTGCTCCTGGATAGTGAGCTGCTGCTTAGCCCTTCAGGTAAGGGGGGACCACGGTGAGCAGCCAGAGAGATGGGATGATGAGAGGTCTGGGATCCTCTCAGATTGCAGGGCAGGGGCTGCATCCTGCCAGGCAAAGGGTGTGTAGGGCTCTGGTCAGTGTGTGATGGGAGGGGAGGGGGCAGTAGTGAGTGCTTCCCGGGTGGTGTCAGTGGGCATCCACCCTCTCAGGGGGACTGGGCATGGGGAGCTGCAGCTCTGGGTGCTGCAAGGAATTCTGACCACTCCTTCTCTTCCCTGCACAGCACCTGGCCGTGCAGACCTCCTTGCTCTGCATCTTCCACCTCCTCCTGCTGCCCACCCTGCCCCAGGAGCCTCCTCATGCCCAGACCACCAGCAAGCTGCTGGCATGCAGCCTCTTTGCCTGCGGTGTCTCCACAGTGCTGCAGACCACCCTGGGGAGCCGGTGAGGATGAAGGGGGGCAGCTGTAACCAGGAGAGTGATGCCATTGCAGGGCATGTCTGTCTCCTCCTAGGATGTGAGAAGATGAGCTTTGCTGGAAGTGGGAAGGGGCACAAGTAAAACCTCTTGCGCTGCTTCTCTGCACAGTTGTCACAGTTGTCTCTTCCCTCTTGCACGTACCTCTAAACTGCTGTGCTTTCCCTCTAGCTCCTCACTGCCTTGCTCCAACATCATATGCAGCTCCTTGACCATTCAGCGCCTGTGCTGCCTACACAGGGGCTGGGTATGGGATTTGGCAAAGCCTCTGGCCCCTACACATGTTCCATGCACTGTCACTTGGGATGTACTAGGGCATATGTAGAATATGGGGTAACCTCCTGCCACTCTGGGATTCTTATCTGCTTCCCTTTTCATCCCTGTTCCTCTGGCAGCCTGGGCTTTTGGAGCAACCCTGTTCCCTTCCCTGTCCTTCCTCCCTAATGTGCCCTTGTTGTCCCCTTCCTCAGGTTGCCGCTGGTTCAAATCCCATCCTTTGAGTACTTGGTCCCTGCCATGGTGCTGAGCTCGCACCTGTCCCCCAGTGCCAGCACAGACAGGAATGGTGAGCACAGCCCTGGAGCCTGTGTCCCTTGGGGCCTGGGCCATCCTGGTACCAGGGGAATGGCAATGATGAGGTGTCCGGTAGGTGGGGTAGGGAGGAGGAGTAGCAAGAAGTCCTGCCTGCTGGCCCCTCTGGTGATGGTGCACAGCACCCTGCTCACTCCTGAGAGCACTTGCAATGTATCTGGTCAATTCCCCGGGGTCAGGGCTTATGGGGATGCTGGCACACTGGTCCTTCTCCAGCCAGCAGCTTCCTTGCTGCATGCTCTTGGACAAGGCTCCAGGAGCCCAGGATCCATGTGTATCACACCCTTCCAAAATTTCTCTCCAGGCACAACCATGGCCAGTACATGCCTTGTACCTCATTGCAGAGACACAGGCAGCTGGGCTGACTCGCTGCGAGAGGTGGGTGCTCCTGTGCTGGGATGGGGGTCCCCATCCCGCTCCATCAGCTTTCTACTTGTCACCCATATCCCTGTACCCCCTGTCACTGTTGCTGGGATTTGCCATGAATAGAGGTGTGAAGGCAATGGGGATCATGATGCATGTCCATGTATATGTTTGTCTGTGCTTGGGGTGAGCATAGCATGTGAAAAAAGTGATGCTGCAGTGGGAATGTGGCCAAGGGGAGGTGTTGGACTGCTCTCCATGTATCCTGTCCCATAGACCCATCTTTTCTCTTTCAGGTCTCTGGAGCAGTGCTGGTCTCTGGGCTGATTCAGTTGGTGCTGGGAGTGTCTGGTGTGTGCGGGTGGGCAGTGCGGCACTGCAGGCCCATGGTCCTGGCCCCCAGCCTCTCCATCATCGGGCTGTCTGCATACAAGGAAGCTGCTTTCTTCTGCTCCACTAACTGGGGTGTAGCACTGCTGTATGTGAGCCCGGGGACTGCACTAGTGTGCGGCTCCTGGGGCTTTCTTTCACCAGCAGGACAGAGATGGGGCACCCCCGCAGTGCATGGTGCACATTTGGGGTCCCATCTGTGATGCTGTGTAGTGACCTGTGCTCACTCTCCTAGGCTCATGCTCCTTGCTGTCACCTTCTCCCAACACCTGCAGTCCTGCCGCCTGCCCTTCTGTGCCGGACCCCACTTCTGGGAGGGCTCCACAGAGTCATCAGTTCCCACCCTGCGCACGTTCTCGGTGCTGTGGTTTGTCTGCTCTCTTCACTGTCACCAGGCTTCTCTCGCCAAACTTGGCTCCTTGGTGTGGGGTTAGGTGATACCTGGAGCACAGCAGGGGTGAGAAGCTCTGGTGCAGCTCCCAGAACATGGATGCTTCTGGGGAAGTGCTGGGGACCTAGGGTGTTGGAGCAGAACAGCTTGGGATGCTTCCTGCTGGGGTAAGGGGATATGTGGCATGACTCCTTAGGAGATGTGACAGGGTGGGGTGTTGTCCAGGGCAGGCAGGGGAGGAAGGTCCCCTGCTGAGGGTCCCCTATTGCCTTGCAGGTACTGCTCCCATTTGCTGGTGTCTGCATTGTCTGTGCCATTCTCAGCTACTTCCACATTGCTTGGGAATCACTGGACCTGGCCATGGCACAGCTGTCCTGGGCCAACAGCACCTTCAATGCCCCTTGGGTCCGCATCCCCTATGCAGGTGGGGGACAGCAGGGCTGAGCGCATCCATCCACATTTGGACAGGACTTCTATCACCTGTACCATTTCCTTCTGCTGCAGGAGAGTGGAGGTGGCCGCTGCTCACCCCCCGGGCGCTGGCAGTGGGCATGGCCATGGCCATCGGCTGCAGCATGAACTCCGTGGGCTGCTACATGCTGTGTGGGAGGCTGCTGCGAGTCCCCCAGCTACCCCCTCATGCCTGTAACCGGGGGCTGTGCATGGAAGGGTTGGGCAGCCTCCTGGCAGGACTGCTGGGCACTCCGGGGGGCACAGCCTCCAGCATTGCCAACACCTGTGCCACTGGCCTCACGCAGGTATGCCAAGGTAGGGGGAAATGGGTTGGCAAGGGATAGGGAGGCAGTCGAGCAGGTGTGCGGGACTTGTAACGGGCAGGCTGTCACCGAGCCAGCACTGGGAAAGGCAGGTGTGTATAGCAGAATGGGGTGGGAGACAGAGTAGGGGGTGATGCTACCCATCCTCACTTTCCCGTTCTTCTTTCTGCCAGGCTGGCTCCCGTCTCTCGGTGCAAGTAAGCGCCCTGGCATGCATGGTGCTGGGCATGTCCCCGAGGCTGGCAGGGCTCCTCACCCACATCCCACTGGCAGTTCACGGTGGGTACCCTGCCCTGCCCCTTGCTGCCACACCTGCAGCCTGCCTGGCACTACCTGACTCCTGCCCCTCGCAGGAGGGGTGCTCTGTGTAACCTACGCTGTGGCTGTGGGCACGGGGATCTCCTACTTCCAGTACACAGACATTGACTCAGGGAGGAACATCTTCATCGTCGGCTTTGCCATGTTCATGGCACTGCTGGTACCGCGGTGGTTCAGCACGGCTCTGACTCCCCTGGCCACAGGTAGGAGGGACAATCCCCAGGCAAGGCAAAGCCTTGAGTCCCATGGCATGGTGACCACATATCTCCAGTGTTCTGCGAGGCTGGGTCAGCTCCTGGTAGGGAGGGCTGCTCCCTCTTCAATCTGATTCTGCCATGGCTGCTCCTGCCTCTCTGCCCTGGCTGGGCTGGGACCTCCTGACTGATTCTGGCATTGTCCCTGCAGGCTGGGTGCCACTGGATCTCCTCTTCCTCTCCCTGCTTATGGTGCCTGTCTTCTTAACAGGCTTCTTGTCATTTTTTCTGGAGAACACAGTCTCAGGTGAGGGGCTGCTCTAGGTGCTCTGAATATTCCCTGCTCTGAGGACTGGATCTGTCCATGGGACTGTTTCCAAACAACCAGCTCTGCCTCCAGGCAGTCCTGCTGAGGGTCCTGGGGCTGATGTGGGCTGGGAAGATGCACCTGGAGAAAGGGGCTCTCATTTCACTGCCTACCTCCCTGCTTGCAGGAACACTGGAGGAACGAGGGCTGCTTTCTGACCAGCCATGGAAAGTCAGAGCTGGTGACTGTCACCTCCATGGAGAGAGAGGTGAAGCCAGCCAAGCATACAGGCTCCCCACTGGGCTAAGTAGGCTGCTGCCATCTTCCTGCAAAGCCTTTCCATGTTGCTTCCTCTGCCCGAGGAGTGAAGAAGAGGAGGAGGGCAGCTGTGCCACTGAGGAAGGGGCTGCTGCCCCGGCGGAAGGGACACACCTGCTCCCCAAACCCAGCTCTGGCGAGCTGCAGCTAGCAACACAGCCAAGCCAGACAGACATGACTGCATGGCACACTGTGGCCTGACCCTGTCATGTGCGGGTGCCTCAGGTGAAAACAGGGCTGTGCCCTCAAGGCAGCTTGTTAACCACTTTGCTCCTCATTTCTGAAGCCCACGAGGACTGGAGGAACCTGAGCTTCCACCCTCCTGACACAAACCTAATTTCCCTGCTTGAGAGTGAGATATAAAAACCTTCAGCCAACTTCGCCTTTTCCAGGGGTTTCCTTTCCAGACGTGATTTACCTAGGGGATCCCCTGGTGCCCTGAGGACTGTGACTGGAGGGCAGGGCCTCCTAGTGCCACTGCAGCTGAGGATGTAGGTGCCTCTAAAAGCCACCATCACCCTGTGGAGATGACTAGGGGAGGGCTCAGTGCTTTGGCCAGCCCCAAAGGACTGTCATTCTGGCTATGCTCACCTGCTGGCTCTCCACCTCCTCTCTGCTGTGTCCCAGTTGTGCCTATGGCCCCTCAATGCCCATGGCACCAGGTCTATACCAATGCTCTGACACTCCAGGATGCTCCAGGCTGGGGGTGCAACTCAGCTCAGTTTCCCAAAACAATGAACACCCATTCACCCACAGTAGGATGGTTCCAGTAGTGCTCACCATATAAATACCTGCTAGGCATTGCTTTTTTGACTACACTCGCCAACAGTGGATTTCCCTGTAGAAGAACATCTCCCTCCACCCGGTCCCAAGGTGAAACACCCGAAGCTGGATGCAGGGTGGGAGGGATGTGGTGGCACTGTGTGTGCAGGTCCCCAGGTGTGAGCCCTCTTTCCCCAGCTCTCTGTGACCCCCAGAGCTGCACACAGCAGTGTATCGCACAGTTCATCTTCATCCAGTCAGCACCCCCACCTGACCCTAAATTTCAGCTGTGCCCAAAGTCCAACTGGGTCCTGCACCCCAAACCTGGTCATGCAACCTAGTCTGTCCTGCACTGCAAAGTCCTTGCCTACACCCCTGTTCCCTGGCACCCTGTCAGGATGCAAACCCTGTGTGATGACCACCCCCCTGGAACTGTCCTGAGAGGTGGCTGCAGCCTGCACACTAGGGAAAAGGGTGAGTGGAGGGGTGTGTGCAAAGAGTGTAAATAGGAGATTCAGGAGCAGCACATGGGGGGCAGTTTGTGGGCCAGGGTGCATGGCCTCATGGAGTGCTGGTGGGGCATCACAGTCAAAGAATGGGTGATGAGGTTTGAAAATCAGTGCCTGGGGAAGGGGTGGGGCTCAGTGTGGAGGGAAATGGGGGTGTACAGTGCTGCTCTGTGCCGCCTTGTGAACCCGGTGCCCAGGCAAGGGGACACAGGCACCTGCAGCCCCAGATGTGCAGGGCAAGAAGTGGCGCAGCAGCCGAGCCCCTGCACAGCCTGGCAGAGCAGCGGTGCGGGTGCGCGCCCTGGCCGTGCCTGCCCCGGCACCCTGGGGCTGAGCAATAAACCTGGGGCCCAGGGACAGGAGGAGGCGCCGCTGCCTCTTGGGCTGCACCGGGCCCCGTCCCCAGCTGGGCACTTGTGCCAGGACACCTCCTAACAGGCGCAAGCGCACAATACAGCCCTAAGGCATTTCGGTCCCCATCAGCGCCCTGCCCGTGGCAGCCCATGCGGCAACCGGGGACGCTCTAGAGGGACACGTCAGCTCGGCTGGCCGCGCTCCTGGGCAGGCAGGGGAACACCGGCAGGGCTCTGGGGCACGGCCGGCAGTCCCGTGGCGCAGCAGCCGCACATCCGGCGTGCCCCGGCCCCGCGCGCCGCGGGAGAGCGCGGCATGCCGGGAGCCGTAGTCCGCCCTCGCCTGTGGCCCGGCGCCGCTCGCCGCTCGCCAGCCCCTGCCCTGCACCCTCCGGCCGCCTGCTCCTCCTGCCCTCGGGTAACGCTGCGCCTCTGCAGAGCACCGGGCCTGCGGGCACCGGGGGCGCGGGGTCCCCGAGTGTTGTGGGAGGCACGGAGCCCCTCTCGGGGAGGAGCGGGAAGCAGCGGCGGGCTGCCGGCACTGCCGGTGTCGCTGCGGGCAGGGACGGGATGCCCCAGCAGGAGGAGGGTGCAGCACCCTGCCACCCGCCCGGTGCCTGCGGGGCAGCCTGGATGTTAATTTGGGCTAGAGGTCTTGCCGCGTTAACAACAGCAAGCACCGGGTAACCCGGGAGGCAGCAGTTCCACTGCCGTGCGCCTGCTGGTGCATCTGGGGTGCTTACTGTGAGCTGCGGCAGGAGCTGCCCTGCACAAAGCTCCCGAAACACACGCCCCGGCTCTGCTGCTTGCATGTGTGACCAGAGCTGGTTGAGTATCCTCACTTCCGTGCTGACAGGTGGAACAGTATCAAAAATGGGCCAGCCGGGACTGACGGTCCCTGCGACGCCACCCCAGGGACCAGGTCTTCCTGGGTGGGGGTTGAGGCAGAGACCTGGTTGCTCTCTTGCAGATGGAGGGCTCCGAGGAGCTGGAAAGCAGCCTCCTGACCCAGCCCTGGGCTTCTGTTCGCTTTGGTGAGTCCACTTTCCTTGCCAAAGTGTGCTTCAGGGATACTGGCTATATCCTGCTGATCTCTGACCTCAGAAGTGTGTGGTACGAGAACGCAGACGCCGAGGCTGTGGGACAAAGGTCCAAGGTGAGTGTCTGAAAAGGCCTGGGACCTCCTTTTCTCCTCCCAGCAGATGGCATACCAGCATAAACTGCTTGGTGACACAATGGCTGTTGGGTCTGACTGGACTTGGGTACAAATGCCCAACCTGGGAAGTCGCTGTGTGGCTCTGCCCAAGCACTGTTACTCCACTTGGCCAAAAACCCTTCTCCTGGGAGAGTGGGCCACACTATTTAGCATGCATGGGGCAGCCCGATAGGTCTGTGTACAGAGGCTGGCATGGTCTCTTCACTTGTGGGCTGGATGGGCAGCTGGTTTCCCCAGGGTCAGTGTACTAATGAGGAGCTTGAAACAAGGCTGCCTTCTACTCAGTGACAGAGAGATTCTGTTCTCATTCATAGCTAGCACAATCTCTCATGGGGCTCCCTGTCAGCTTGGCCCCAAAAATGCATGAAGCTGTGCCTCATCTCCTCAGCCCTTGTGCCCAGGTCCTGACGTGCCATTGGAGTGGCATGTCCCTGTGTCACATAATGCTGAGTGGCTGGTGGCAGGAGTGATGGGCATATGGCTGCAGCCATCCCCCAGCTCTGGCAGGTTGTCCTGCTGTTGGCTCTCAGCCAGCCTGTGGCGCTTATGGTGACATGCAGAACAGATGTGCTCGTGCAGACCGCTGCAGCCTGTCCATCCTGGACTGGCGGGATAGGGGAGCCTTCCCAGCTTGGCTGGTTTGGGAGAATCAGTGAGGAATATCATGTCAGAGGGCTGGAAGGCAAGGCCCAGGGATGGCTTTTTGCTGTGGGACATGCAGTAGTTTGACTCCTTTGGTGCTGGGGTTTCTGCTGGTTTTCTCCTCAGTGCTGTGCTGTGTCCCCTAACCTTGCCTTTTGCCAGGAGCTGAACAAGCGACTGACAGTTCATGTGTCCTCCTTCCTGAACCACTTGTGCAAGCTGATGTGCCCCTTGCTGGCAGAGGAGCAGGATGCCACCACCACCTTCTCGTGCCACCGCTCTGCCAGTGGCCTCAGGCTGCATGTGAAAAGCGAGCTGTCAGGACTGCCCTTCTACTGGGACTTCCACTGCTGCCCTGCTCCTTTGGAGATGGTGAGTGAAGCTGCAGAGAGTTCAGGGAGGGGAGTGGCCAAAATTAGAGATTGTCTCATCCTTGGAGGCTTTTGAGTAGTCTCAAGGCACACTGGTCACTGTAGGTTGCGTAACTCTGCTTCCTGCCTCTCCCAAGGTTTACTGTCCCCATTTCTTCCCATTGAGGCTTTGGCACTTTGGTTTGTGCCGTGCAGCGACACAGGGATGGCTCAGAACATGCTGCTGCCAGGGCATGAGTGAAATGCATTCATGAAAGCCCACCTGGAGCTCTGCATCCAAATCTGGGGTCCTTGGCATAAGAAAAACAGATGTGTTAGAGAGCAGGTCCAGAGGAGAGTCACAAACATGGTAAGAGGACCTCTCCCACGAAGACAGGTTGAGAGAGACGGGATCGCTTGGCATGGAGAAGAGAAGGCTCTGGAGAGACCTCATTGCAGCCTTCTGCTATTTGAAGAGGGCTTATTAAAAAGAGGGAGAACAGCTTTTTACATGGGCAGATAGCGATAGGACAAGGGGAAATGTTTTTTAACTAAAAGAGGAGACATTTAGATTAGCTGCTACAAAAAATTCTTCATTATGAGGGTGGTGAGGCACTGGAACAGGTTGCCCAGAGAAGTTGTGGATGTTCCATTCCTGAAAGCGGTCATGACCAGGCTGGATGGGGCTTTGAGGAACCTGATCTAGTGGGTTATCTTGAAAGTCCCTTCCAAACCAAACCTTTGTATAATTCTGTGTCCAGTGTGGAGTGATGCCCTACCAGCACCCTCTTCTCTTCTCTTTAGGGGCAAGCCATGCAGCGGGGCACAGGGCAGTGGGCACCCCCAAAGGACCCGCATATGGTCTGTCATGATGGGCGGAATTAGAGCGGGGTCTCCACGGCTTTAGGGGTGTGCTGTTCCCAGAGCAGCCCCTCGGCCGGACCCCGCTTGGCGGGCAGCGCTGCAGCCGCGGCTCGCCGCGGGGCCCTGCGGCCCTGCACGCACAAGAGGGCGCCCGGCGCCCGCGAACCGGCCCCGGGAGCCCCGGCCCCGGGCTGGCCCCGCGGCTCCGCTGCCGCTGCCGGCGGGGGGCAGCGCTCGATAGCCCCGGCGCCCGCTCCCGCCGGGCCCCGCTGCCGGGCGCTTTTCCTCTGCCCCCGAACGGCCGTGCTTGGGTATCGCGGGGGGAGAGCCGGGCTCCCCGGCTGCTACGGGGGCTGTTCTCACCGTCAGGGTTGAACTGGGGAGAAAATAATCGGGGTCCCGCCTTGGCTTACCCCAGGAGCTTGATGTCCCTCCTCGGGCAAGACGCACATTGGCTGAGCTGAGGAGGTGCAAAGCCCCTGTTCCCGGCTGCTCCTCTGCTTTATCTTGGACACGCAGTGGATGTCTGCAAGACACCACGGAGGTGGGAAGCAGCTGGGGTCCTGAGTGTGGCTGTTGTGGATGCAGCAATGGGGACCAACTCTGTCCCAGCCAGGGGCTTGAGGTGGGCGTAGAGCCCACCTGGCTTGGCCCATCCCATCTCTGCTGCAGGTGGTGCACTCCAGGTGCTCCAGTGGGTGATCACCATCACCTCTGTGGCTCGTGTCTGGGGGTGAGCAAAGCACAGATCCCACAGTGGGCTTGCCGTAGCAGTGAGAATACTTCAGGAGCATTGCTGGGTTTGCTGTCCTCTCACCCGTGGGCTTAGCCTCGCCACAGAAACAACGAGCATCACAGTTTGGAGGATCTTAAATATCCTTCCAGAAACTGAAGGAGGTGATAGAAGGGAGGCTGCTTCGTGTGCCTGCTAGGCCAGGGTGGCCCAGCCAGACTCTGAGACAGAAGACATGCCCAGGGTTCTGCATGGGGCTTGTGTGGGTGTAAGCTTAGGGGGGACACTGGTGGGCTGCAATGGGGAGCATGCGTGAGTCCTATATGTTGAGATCTCTTCTGCTTTTGATCTCACCTCCCTGGGAGTGTCTCTCCTGTTCATTGAGCCACAGTTTGACACCTTGGGTCTTTCTGGGTTTTTCACCTAGCTGTGCCTGTTTCCTGATAGGAACATGCCATGAAGTGTGCAGAGCCATGGGGAGGGGCTGGATGGCACATGGGGGGCTCTTTGTTGCCTGTTGCACCCCAAATAGTGGCTGGAGCATTGCCTATCCCTGCACTCTGTTTCCATCGGGCTCTCCCACCTAAACTCTCCCCTGCTACAGTCCCTAGCTGGGATGGAAGGATGTGTCCCACAGCATCTGGCCTGCCTTCTCCCAGCTCACATCTTTTGACCACTTCCCACTGGATGTGGGTGAGATATGGGGCATTTTGGGGAGCCCTGTGTGACCTGGGCTGCAGGCCTTGCTAGGATCATGCTGGCTGCCCTGCTTTGACCACTCTGTGGACAGGTGTGTGCCTCCCTAGACCTGGACCTTTCCTATAGTGTCCCTCCTCCATTGTAGGTGTTCCGTCACCTCGTGCGGCCCCTGATTCGGATGAACGTGGTGCTGCAGTGCCAGGTGAAAGAACTGACTTCCCTGCTGCTCCAGAAGGATGCTGAGATTGAAGATTACAGGGAGAGCGGGGCCACTCTCAGCAGAGGTGAGGAGGGATGCCTGGGGCAGGGAGCAAGTTGCTGCCTTAGCACTGGGCTGGCATGCTCTGCTCCTTCTGGCTATTACCCAGCTAGGCTTGTGTCTCATGTTTAGCTGAGCTGGCAGCACAACGGTAGCCAGAAGGCCGGGGAGCAGCCTCTGGGAGAACTGGGGGAGGAACAGCCCTTGACTGATAGCTGTAGGAGTTGGGGAGTCGCCAAGGGTCTCTCCACTGCTCTGAGAGCACCTGGCTGCTCCCCAGGAGCCAGTGGAGATGCCAGCAAGGGCTGGCCCTGCAGTGGCGTCAGGCTCCCTTCCCAAGTGCAGCAGCTCACTGAGTGCCTGGATAGCAACCGGGAGCTCCCAGCTCCACCAAACGTGGGAAGTGCAGCCATGCTCATGGGCCCCCCTCCAGCGCCCAGCCCACTTTGCCATCAGGATGATAGGCAGGCAGCAGCCCCCTTGGGTAGGACATGGGTCAGGACCTGCCAGGGGAGCCACTTGGGGGTGGTTTGTCCTCCACCTGTGGAGGTTGGCTGGATGCTGTTTTTTGGGTCACCCCTTGCTACTGCCATGCTTTGTCCTGCTGCCGCAGGTGATACCTGCACTTCTGTGGGAACCTTGCCCCCTGAACATGCAGGGACCAGTGGGGATCAGCCCTGGCTTATGTATAATGTCCAGGAAGATAGAATGGTCCAGACCCTGTCCCGTGACAGGTGCTCCACCACAGGAGCCTGGATCTGCCCTGTAGGTGCACTAGAGCTGCATTGGTTGGCTGCACTTCCCTCTATCCTGCTGTGTGCAAGCTCTTCAGGGCTTGGAGCAGCCAGGACAACCTGTCTTGGGTCCAGGGACTGATGCTGGTGAGCAGCTGGCCTCTCTTGTCCCTTACCTGGTGCAGGGCAGAAAGGTGTGAGGAAGCACTGCACCCTAGTGGCTGAGCAAATCCAGCCAGATGCTTCTCCAGACCACATCTTAGCGACAATGGTGAAAAACTAGTGTTTTGGACCAGGTGCAGAGCAGAATATAGCATGAGTTTGTCCCTGTCCTGCAAGAGGAGGACACAGGCTGGCTCATCCCTTCAGAAGAGCAGCTGGACAAGCAGTGCCCTGTCCGCACAAACTCAGACAGCTCATTCCAGCTGCAAGATCTGGGAATGGTGTTGAACATTTCCTGCCACCGTTCCTTTCTTCTCAGTGTGGGAGGGTGCTGGGTGTGAATGAACTCTTGGCTCTGCCTGGCTGCTATGTGCATCAGCAGGCTTACCCATGTTTTTCACACTTCCTTGTGGTCCTTGCACCTTCTGCTAAGCAGGTGATGTATTCCTAACCCAAGAGGACTGCTGGTCTTTCCTGCTCATTCTGGGATGTGTGTGCTGAAGCTTTTCCCCTGCAGCATGCTCACCCCATGGGCAGAGAAAGGGGAAGCTGAGGTGGGAGGTCTGGCCAAACCTGCCCAAGCTGATCCCTCTCTACTTTGCAGACCGCCTGCACACAGAGCCCTTCCAGGAGGAGACGTTTCTGCAGAACTTCATGGCTGAGGTAAGGAGTGGTGCAAGTCCTCTGTCCTTTGGCAAAGGGGTGGTTGGGAGCTGTCAGCAGCAGCTGCAGTGTGAGGTGTGCCAGGCTGCATGGGAGCACTGATGGGGATAGCTGGACTTGCCTACAGAGGGGTCATGCCCTCTACCTCTCCCATGGACCTCTTTGTGTCCTTGCACCTCATCTCCAGGGCTAGCAGAGCTGGGAACATGCCTGACATGCCTCGATGGGAACTACCTGTTTGCTGGGAGCTGCCAGAGGTGGGAGCCAGGCTGGCTGCTCCACAGGGGTGTGCCATCACTGGGGCATATTCACCTGCCTCCCACACTTGCTCTGGACCTAAACATCGCTGCTGATGGCAGGCAGGGATTGGGTGAATGAGGAGAAGCCATCTCCTTTTAGTTCACTTGTTGCTTTTAGAGGTGACTTTGCAGTGACACATTGTGGGGACAAGAGCTTTTCAGCATGTTATCTGTGCTCTGCCTATCACTGTCCCCTTGGCACACTCAGCTCTAAAATCAGACATGTACTTTGGAGAAACTGGGACTTGAAGGAGAGAGTCTTTGATCCTGTGCATTGCAGGAAATCATCACAGAAGCACTAAAATGATTCAAACTGATGTGTCAAGGTCAGAAATGCTTGATGCCCATTGATGCAAAAAGACTCAGGATGCTTCTGAGTGTTCCCGTGCTCGCTGTGAAGGCACAGGAGTGGAGAGCAGTGGTACCTGCTGGGGACCAGGGAGTCAGCCAGGGTGTCAGTGGTATCACACAGGCTTTGGGAGGATGTTGCTTTATGAGATGAGCTGATGTTCTTGTGCAGCCAACAACAGACGATATGCAAAGTTTGTAAAAATTAGAGATGATCCCTCTTTTATATGTCAGGCATTGCATCCAGTGCAGGCAACTTTCATTTCCTCAGGGTTATGAAGGATAGAGATGGATTCACTGCTGGACTGCAAGCTGGAGGTTGCCTAGGGACCAGTGATCATGACCAGATTGCATTCACCCTGAGCAAAGAAAGGACATTCCTAAGCAGTAATGTATATCCTTCATGCCTTGAAAGAGCTAATTTCCCAAAGCAGGGGGAAAATTATGAGTGAAATCAGCTCAGAGGAAACATTTAGATAGAAAAATGTGAATGAAAATGGTGAGCTCTTTGAGAAGAATTTCAGAAGCCACAAAAAGCTACAATTCCACAATCAAGAAAGAGGGCAGCGCTGGCCCAGAGCCCGTTCTGGTTCAGTGGCAAAGTGAAGGCAGCAATTAGAAATAAAAGAGCAGTTTATAACAAATGGGAGAGTGGGAGTAGATAGCAATCAATATAAATTAGAAATTATGAAGTGTAGAAAATGGGTAACAGAAGCTAAAGACATCAGGGAAAAATCAGGGCAAAGAACAGAAGGAAAGGCTTTTATTTAGTGTAGTAGGAGAAAACTCCAAGCTCCCAGCAACAGGATAATCTTATTAGTAGACAGAGGTGATAAAATGATTGATACTGGACCAGACATGGCAGAAGCAGTTGGTAAATGTTTCTGTGCTGTCGCTGGAAGGGTGCAGGCAGATGTGCCAGGATAGGGGGATGTTGAAGTGTCTTTGTCCAAGAGTCATCCGAACAACATCTGCTAAATATGAACAGCAGGCTTGAAATTCAGAATCCTCCAAGAGCTGGTAGGATGTGGGGCATGGGGGAAGGTGCAGAGTGGGCAGGGGGGAAGTGAGGCAGCCCTGCACAGAGCCTGGCAAAAGCAGCTGGTGTGGAGCACATCTGGCAGAGACTGAAAAGATGGGATGGCAGTTGGTGCTGTGTGTCCCGAGAACACTCCAGGAGCAGTGTCTTGGAGCTGGAGTGTTGGATAGGAAATGGAAGGCTCTGGGAGAGGCTGCCGCTCTGCATCCTCTGGTAGCCAGGTCTGAGCACTGACAGCAGGGGAGAGGCTGGTGGAAGGATGCAGTTGTGTGTTTGGTCTGCTGGGAGGGTGTCTGTCCGCCCTGCATCCATCCCATTCTTATAAACCTGCTGATGATGCCGTCCTGCAGCAATGTGCTGTGAGATGCGAACTGCTGCTGCCTTTGGTTTGAATGTGGTACCCTGTCATTCCTCCTCATGTCTCCTAGGTCTTGTGTTAGTGAGGAACACCAAACATGGCTTTTCAGCTCTTCACCACCAAAAGTGGCTCTTCATCCCAATTCTCTTGTCTCATCTTGCGGCAGAAAGGTGGGCTGGATGACCTCATTGTCTCTGTGCAGTTATTTCAGAGCCCCCAGGCAATTTAATACTGTCTTTGTCAGCTCCTGAAAGGGCCAGCACAAGGAGCTGGGGTCCCTCAGGATGTACTGCGGGGAGCTGGGAATGCTGTGAGCAACTCCCATGTCTAGGTTTTCAAAAAGACGCTGGACAATCAGCACAGAGTCACAGGAATGAATTGAGGGCTGGAGAGAGAGCCCAGCATGGAGAGTCTTGGAAGGGAAGAGCTCTGTCTAGCTTATCAGGGAGAAAATTGAGAGGCGCCTTGATTACAGTGTGTGAGGGTCTTTACAAGGAGAAAATGCTGGTTAGTGAAGGGCTCTCTTTAATCTTGCAGAGAGCAGTGGAGCACAAGCCAGGCACTGGGAGATGGAGCCAGGCAATTTGAAGTTAGAATGGAGGCACTTGGGTTTGCTCCCACAAGTGATTGAGGCATGCTCCCAAGGGCAGTGGTTGATCCTTCATCTCTTAATGTCTCCAAAAGTGGGCTAGGAACCCACCTGGAAGAAAACCAAGGTCCTGGGTTTGGTCTTGGGATGTGCGTAGTCGAACATCAGTGGATAGGAGGTCAAGAAGAGAGATCTATTGGTCCTTCCAGTATCTCCATCTGCAAAATGGGGCTAGAGGTTGTGGATGTTTGGTGTGCTAAGCACCTCTTGGCTAGAAAGAGATTATGATGACATGGTACAGGGCTGGATGCAGGCAAGTGCTCCACAGCTTTGCTCACTTCCCAGACCTGCACAGAGAGGAAAGGACCTCTCCGTTCCCCAGGGTAGAGCTGCACAGCCTCTCAGCTTAGATATGCCCTTGCTCTGGGCTTGTGTGCACTTGGCTGTCCAGGGCATTTTAACTAACCATGGGGAGTTTTCCAGCAAAGCCCTGGTAGTATTTATACATTTAGGAAATTATGCTTTCACACACAGTTTTTGGCAAGGGTTCACTGCTGAGCAGCTGCCTGGGCTTCAGCAGAGCTGGAACGAGAGCAGTGGCTGTGCACAAGCTGAGGCAAAGCCGGTGGCTTTTATTGGCAAGCCCAGGGGTTCACACCATGAGGGGAAGGAGCAGGCGGTTGGAGAGGACTCAGTGCTTCAGGTATGCCCCAGCACCGTACCCAGCAGGTTGGGGATATTTTGTCTGTAGGTGTCCCTTTGGGTTACAGAAATGACCCCAGAGGACAGGGACCCATAGGTTTTGAGAACCTGCCCTAGCTTGGCTGTAGTCAGCGTTTCATGGCACAGCTTATGGCAGAGTCTGCGGTCTGACTTAAGAGGGGGAAGGGTGAGCAGGTTCCTTCAGCGGTGTGGCCGCTGCTCTGAGGAGGGCAGGGACAGGTACATCGAGGACAAGCTCACGGATACCATCAGTGCAAATATAGCCCCCGCGCCCCAGGATGCTCTGCCCTGTGTATTTTTATCTGCTGTGGCTGGCGCGGGGGCAGCTGCTCCGCACCTCCGCAAGCGGAGCGCGGGACCTCGGCAAACAGGACGCGGCGGGTTCACGGCTCGACCCCAGGGCCCGAGGAGGAGGAGGAGGATGTACCATCAAAACAAGCAACGCTGGAGAGGAAGATAAACAAACAGGCAGCTTCCAGTGTGGCCCCAGCCGAGGGCGAGTGGGAGCCCCGGGGCCAGGGCTGGCGGTGGTGCCGGCAGCGGTGCTGGCTGACGTCAGGGCGCCCGGGGGTCAGCATCCCTCTTATTGTTTCCCACCGGGGCTGGGACCAGGGCCAGGCACCCGTCCCCCTCCCGTGTAGGGACACAGGCCAGCGGGGCAGGTGGAGGACGGCCAGGATGCACTCTGGAGCCACAGGCTGTTGTCACCCTGGGGCCCAGCTAAGTACCTGGCTGCACACTACCTGCCTCCAGCACCCTGCCTCTCCTTTTCAACAGCAACTAAAAATAAGCCCTGGGTAGCAGAGTGGCCACGGTCTGGCCAAGGACGAAGGCGGTGGTGGCCTCCGTTTTGCAGGGTGGGGATGGCATCCCTCAAACCCACGCCAGCTTAGTGTAGTGGAGAGGAAGCAGCTCTTTGGCTCCTTCAAACGAGGGATGTTTTTAATTAGTGCAAGGTAGCTGCGGCATTGCAGCTGTGGCTGGGCCAGAATGGGGCCAGTGGTATGCGTGCGATGTGGGCGGCTCGCATGCAGGGTGCACAGCTCGGGGAGAACATGCTGTGGGTGCTCAGCTAGGCTGGGGTCCCTTGGCTGAGGCTGGGGAAGGAGCTGATGGCCACAGTGCTGTTTCTAACAGGGCTGAGCGGTGCAAGAGTTGCACAGGCCTGAGCACGTTGGCTCAGGGCAGAGGTGGCAGCATGGGCTGGCTTGTGGGGCAGCTCAGATGAGCAGAGCAAGCTCTTGTGTGCTGCCAAGCATTTGTGCTGTGTGCTCAGTGAGCCTCATGGGTGCTACTGTCTTGTTCTGGATTGGGGCCACCTGGGGGGTCCTTGCTTCATTCCTGAGCAAGCTTTGGTCACATTATCCCATCACTGCCCCGGGGTCTGGGTTCCACAATGGAAATGTGGTGGGCTGCAGCTGTCCTGAGCAGAGCGGGACACACACTGCCCTGCACACAGGTGTACTCCAGGAGCTGCACACTGCTGCAAGCAGGAGTGGAGCGAGGGCTGCTTGTGCTCAGTGTGAGCACATGTACCAGAGCAGGTGAGAACAAGACTGGGAGTGTGCATGCTGGCACTGATGGGAACAAGGGGCAGAGTGCCACATCTGCTGGCTGAAGGGGACAGGGACAGGGGTTAGCACTTTGTGCCCACAGTGGTGCACTTGGGGAGATGCACTGGTGGTCATCACTGTGTGGGTGCTGACCACCACCTGGTGTGTTTGCCATGAAGGCACATGGCAGTTGGTGCTGCGGTGTTATTTATTTATTTGCTGAGGCCCCATCAGGTGAGGGGCACCCAGCCAGGATGCAGTTTCGGGGCTGCCACTGGCAGCCACAGGCCGCTTGCACAAGCAGTGAGTCAGTGGAGCTACATGCTGCTAAAACCAGACTTGGCACAGGCACCCCAGAGCAGCAGTCTGCCCGAAAGTGCCCAGACCACGGGCAAGCAGTGAGTCCCCGGCTGCTGGATAAGGGCTAGGCTGGCTGGGATTGCTCCAGCCCTTGCCTCTACCAGCGATGTGGATGCTGTCCCAGGAGCCCTAAGGGGATGCTTCTTCTGGGGATATGGGGTTTCCACAGCCCAACCCCCTGTGACTGTGGCTGTGCCACTGTAGAGAGTGGGTGGCACCTGGACCAGGTACAGGCAGCTGTCTGCTTGGTCTCAGCCAACTTCAGCCCAGCATCACCTGGTGGTTTGTTTGGTGATGGAGGGATGGACAAGCACCGTCACAGCCACCCTCCCTGGGGTACTGCACAACCCTTGTCTGGCACATGTGATCTGGCATGTGCAGGGAACCCTCCTTTGTAGTCGGGGTGTTCCTCATCCTCTCCATGCCATGCCATGCTGTGCCATACCATGCAAAGCTGTGCTGTGCTCTGCTGTGATGTGCCAGGTTGTGCCATGCCATGCCATGTGCTGCAGGCAGGAAGAGGGGCATCACAGACCATCTGGCAGAAGGGGCCAGACCCTGCTCCTGTGGGAGAGGCCCCAGCCTGTGCATGGGCACATGTGCTGAGGAACAGCTCAGCTCGCGGGATGATTGATCTCGTGTCAGCAGGCGGTGGTTTGAGCCAGTGCCAGGCCTCAGCTCAAATAGGAGCATTGAAGGGGGAGAGCCCCTTCCCCCTCCTGAAAGCAGAGCAGCAATCCCCCTGCCACCACCCCCGGCCCTGCTCCCACATCTTGGCCATTATCGGCCCTGTGGCTGCCGGCAGCTGCCCAGCCCTGGGGAGTGTGCAAGGGGCTGCAGGGAGTGCAGAGGTGTCTGGGGTCCCAGCCCCACCAGGCTGGGCTCTGTGGCTGTGTTTGGGTTAGAGGAGGGCAAAGGGGGCAGGCAGGGATGGTTGGCAGGGGAGAAGGTGTGGGGCATGGTCTGCCCGTCACCACTCTGCCTTGCGGCCACCTGTCCCAGCCCTTCAGCTCAGGATGTGGCAGCAGCTCCTGGAAGCAAAGGACTTTTTGGGGAGGAAAGCAGGGTAGAGTTTGATGAGGCACAGACACTGCTCTGTGTCAGTAAGGGACGTGGCAGCATCTTTGTCCCCAGCAGATGGGGTTTGGACTGGGGTGCTGCCATCCCCACTGTCTCCAAGGGCAGAGGAGGGCATCCCTGGTGTTGCCCTCCACAGCTCCCAGCACCCCTTCTGTGCTCGAAATGGGCTGTCAGGTTTTTTCACCATGTCCCTGTGCGTCCTGAGCATTCACTAGCTTCGTTTATACCCACATCCTGCTGCATCTCTTCTCCAGTGGCGTCCACTGGCAGCTTTTATTGGTGTTTCTGAAAGCTGATCCCTCCCTATCCCATGGGCCAAAGCCTCCATAGCCTCTCCCAGTTGTGCCAGCGCATGCAGAGGGGATACTGAACAGCTGAGACATCTGGGCAGAGGGCAGCACCTGGCAATGGGTTGCTCTGCACCCCAGGGGTACAGCCATTGGGTTCCTGAGTCTGCCAGCTCCCACTGAGCTCAGACTGTTGCACCCTATATATGTGTGTAAGGAAACAGGGCCATTCATGTATTTCTCTCTCTATTTATACCTCTCCCTTTCCGTATTTAGTGTGTGCGCAGGCAGAGGGGGCAGTGAATGCTGCGGCCAGTGATGTTCTTGGCTCCAGCACCAGCTGGAATTTCGTCCTGGAATGTATCCTGAACCGCTCTGAAAACACGAATAAATCTCTGTGTGTTGTGTGCGTGTGTGTACACAAATACATAGACAACGTATAGACATGGAGCCATATAGGGCATTTGTGAGCTTTGCTATTTAAAGGAAGGAGTAGTTAGAGGGTTCTCAGCAAGGCAAACACCTCTGGATCAAAGGGATGCAGGCTGCTGTGCTAGTGACCATGCATTGATAGCTGGCACTCGCTTTGTCCTCTCCAGGGCAAAGCCGACCTGTTGGTGACATGCCCGAAGTAGCACACCCACCAAGCCCCAAGCAGTGCTCTGATCCCGTGGTGCCTGCATTTGATTGAGGTCTCTGCTTCCTGGCCTCCAGCTTCTCACTGAGAGCCCCAGAGAGCCAACTCCTGTGCTGCTAACACAGGCTGCAGAGCCTGCTGTGGAGCTGGATGATGTAAGGCAAGGATATCAACCCCTCTGTGGCACAGGGTGGCCCAGGGTTTCTGGAGCATCAGGGATTGTCTCCTGAACATCCACTAGTGCTCACAGCTCTTGAAGAAAGATCATGTGGGAAAGGAGAAAATAAATGCTGGGTAACAGGTCCCAAGTAGGTGCCAGGCTGGGCATCTCCTTGGGATGCTGCAGCATCTGGTGCTCATGGCTGTCTGGGAATGACAATGAAAAGGGGAAAATAGAAATTTGGTACCAGATCCCAAACAGGGTGGTTGGCCATGCCAGGAGGGCAATTCTTCCGGATGTGCTGGCAGCTTCCTTGCTGTGGATCCTGGATGAGGCCCTGGTGGGAGTACCACTGGGTCTCCCAACACCCTTTGCCAAGGGAGCAGGCACCCTATTTAGCCCAGCTCAGGGTCACGGTGGCTTCTTGTCTTCTGGATGCTGAAAAACCTGATATCTTGGGCTGAAATTGCCCATGTTTGGTCTCTGGCCAAAGGTGATATGTTTGTGGGTGGGGGAAATTGGAGCAAATTCCTGCTGTGAGTCCTGCACGTGTGCCCTGGCGTGCGGATAGGGGAAATATAGTTTTCCTTTTGAAAAAAAAAAGCCTTGCTTATTTTTATACAGAACTCTAGAAGGGCTGAAGGTGGAAACTTGGTCTGTCAGCAGCTGTCACAGGGGAGTGGGTCCCTGCCTGAGTTTGGGGGGAAACCACAGCTGGGTGTTAATGGGACTGTTAATGAATTAATGTTGGCTGCTGGGGGCCAGCAGGGAACCTGGCTCGGTGCAGCATGAGCACATGGAGCCCTGCCCGCAGATGGGCTCTGGTACAGCTGCAGAAAGCCCCAGCTCTGGGAGCCGTGCGCTTGGGGAGGTGTGAGTCTCTCCCAGTCATGTCTCACTCTCTGGGCTGTGGAAACACTTGGAAATGTGGCTGCATTGCCAGGAGGGAGAGGGTCCTACCCCAGGGAGTGTGGAAGCAGCCAGGGTGGGTGTGCTACCTTTCTACTGTGGGCAACTGCTGCCTGAGCTGGTGATCCCGTTTAAGGCTGGGTCTATTCAGATGCTGAAACCAAACCTTTAAAGCAATTTAAAGTGAAGTGAAAACCCCCCAGGTTTATTTATGGGTTGGAAGCCTGTGTTGCTCAGTCAGTGTAATGCCTGCAGCAGCACTGGTCTCTGCACAGCACTGCCTGTCTGCAGCCCTTCTTGGGGTTATTTCTCTTTCTTCCCAAAATGTGGAAGAGCACCCATGTGAATGTGGTGAGCGCAGCCATGCCCCATGCTGTGGACTCAGCAGTACCTTTGAGATGTTTCACAGCTAGTTTGCTGGGAACAGCTCCAGAGGACAATGAGGAGGTCATGCTAACAAGCTCACCTGATGCCAAAATGGTAGGGTGCAGCGAGGCTGAGAAATAGCACTATATCCTGCTTGGACTGGAAATAAGAGGGAAAATGCAGAGAGGATTTGGAGGGGAGAGAGTAAATTATTTTCTGTAGATTTCTCCTGCTGTGTCCTTCAGGCTCTGTGAATGAGATCTCAACCTGTGAGATCTGGACAAGCCTGTGGCATCTCCTGGGATTTCTCCCTCCAGTATCAGACAGCTGGTGAACCAAGAGGAAATATTGACCATCCTGAGGGACAGATGACTGTACAGAGGAAGGGATGACAATGCCAAAGAAGGGATAGTCATACTGAGGAGGGAAAGACTACACCAAAGAAGGGATAGCTATACTGGAGAAGTGAAGACCATACTGAAGTAGAAATGACCATGCCCAGCATGGGACTGTGGATGGACTGGTTCCCCAGCAGACGATGCCGTTATGGACAGAGAGAGACAGAGCCTCCTTCTCAGCTGGGAGGAAGGCTGAAATATCCTGAGCCCTTGGGGACTCTGCTTGCTCCCCCGGGATGCTGTGCTTGATGCAGAGACCACGTGGTCAGACAGACTCTCACCTCAGTAAGGAAACCTCTCCGGGCAATCGGACTCAGTACCTTTCCTGGGACCTTGTGCTGGTTCTTCTGAATCAGTCTCCAAGTATGTATCCAACATCTGCTATCCAGTGCCAAACCCAACCAGTGGGTCTTGGGGCATGGAGAGGGCAGTGGCTGGGCCCCTCTGGCAGGATTGCTCTTTGCAAGGGTGGGCTTTACACAAGTTGCTCCCCAACACTGGAGAGGGTCCTTCAGAGGATCCCAAATTTCAGCTTGGAGGGACTCTGAGGCGCCTCTGTGCCCGGCTGCCTGCTCTTGCAGTCCAGCTCTGGCTCCACTGGGCCTAGAGCCCTTCCCAACCCTATCTCAGACAGACGGATATCCCAAAACCCACTGGTCCCAGGGGCTCCCACTCTGGGTCCCTCTGGCTGAATGAGGTGGTGTGCGTGTTCCCAGACTGTCCCCTCCTGTGACTGTACAGTACACACAGCTAAATATATGTCCATGCAGATACAGGAACTCAGAGGGGCTGAGTGATGCTCCCTTTCTATACCTCTTTTCATGGGGAGAGCTAATGAGATTCATGTCATTAAAGGGCTGATGTTTTGTGGGATGGGAACCTTTTAAACGGGATGTGTCCTGGCTTAGTCATGGCAAATATTTACCAAAAAAAAAAAAAAAAAAGAGAGAAAGAGAAAAAAAAAAGGGACATACCGTATAAAATTAGAGTTCTGAAAATAGTATTTAGAGCAAGTGAGAGAGAGGAACCTAAAACAGAAAATACAGCCCAGTCTGTTCAGGAGTCAGGGAAAGAGAGAGCAGGGAGGCGGCGGAGGGGGGGGGGAAAGCCAGAGATAAAACGAGAGAAACCTCGGCAGTAAAAACAGCATCTTGGTAAATAGACTATTAAAAAAATTCTGACCCGCTTTATGGCTTTCTTGGCTGCCGTTCAGCTGTGCTGCCCTGGCCGGCACGGAGGGAAGGTAGCAGGAGCCGGCGTCTGTGTGGATGCTCAGAGCCCCGGGACGCAGCTTCCCTCCATCCCCCTCCGAGGAGCCGCACAGGGCGTTAAATTTAGCCACATAATGATGGCCCTGAGGAGGCAGCCTTTTGTAGCCACACTGTAATTACTGCCTCGCTTATAAATTTTATTTTTCTTATTATGTTTCCTCCTCCTCCTCTGCTGGTGAAGGGGTGGGGGGGGTCTCCCACACCCCCATCAAACCCACAGCTCTCTGGAGAGCAGGGGGTACCATGGGATATAGGGGAAGGTGGGAATGGCTGCCCAAACTGTGTGCTGCTCACCTGCCCCAATACAGGCCTCAGCCCCGCATTTAGGGATGGGGGAGGCATTGAGCTAACCCCAGTGTGGTAGGGTCCCTGCAGCCTAATGCATGAGTGTCTTGATCCCCCTGATGCTTAGCCTCACCCTCTCAGGCTGCTCTGGAGATCGACTTGTGCAGGCAGGACCAGGGGATCTCTGGTGGGGCTGCAAGCCCATGTCATAGCTAGGCAGCCAGGATCCCCACCAGGGCGTGGGGGATGCAAGGAGCAGCTGTCTGTCCCTGCTTGGCAAATCACCGGCCCCAGCCCTGCTCCTCACAGAGGTGGGAAAGACAAAAAGGGCGAGGGGTGGCCCCGGCCACCTCCTCCTGCCAGGAGCGGGCAGAGGGTACGGCTCCTCTCCGAGCCGGTGCAAGTGGGGGACAGCTCCAGGCCGGGCAAGAACGTGCCAGAAAAGGTCTCGTTCCCCTCTTGTTTTCCCAAAACAAAGGAAACAGCCTTGCATTGCTGGAAGTCGCGTGCTCGGGCTGTGCTGGCTTGTTATCATCCGATAACCTGGCGACCGGGGAGCTGCCCTGCTCCTCACCCGTGGAGCCTGCACTACGGGATGCGAACAGCTTCCGCATGAGCTGCCCTTTGCAGAGATCCGTTTTCCGCTCCCCGGGCTGGGGGGGACAGTGGTGGGGGCTGCCATGATGGCCCTGGCTGGCCCCAGGCTCACTGTGTGCCATATGCGTGGGAGGAGATCTGCCCCTGCAGGTGATGATGGATGGTGAGGGCAGAGGAGATGCAGAGATGGCAGGTGCTTTGGCATGGCCTGGGTGCTGCCATCCCATGTGCAGCGTGTAAGGAGATTTGGGACTCTGCTATATTTTGCTTTGCCCCATGCAAATTCCCTGAGAGCACCGTGGCCAGGCTTTGCTGTGGAGCAGGGTGGGCAGTGTGCAGGGTTGGGGGTGACAGGGTTCCATGGGGCATAGAGTGATGCCATCAGGGAAAGGACCCTTGCAAACTGTCCAGCAAGGCTGTCCAGCACCAGGATTACCTGCCTTCCTTTCCAGCTTTCTCCTCCCAAGCTCTTGCCTTGGGGAGGGTGCAGTGATGCCAAGGTGCCCTAGGAACTTTGATGGGACTGATGGTTACCGTGATGTTCATCTATCACTGTGGGGACATGTTTGGGGGAGCATCTCCTTGGCAGAGCTGTGTATGGGGCACATGTGGTATCACCCAGCTGTGCCCAGGGAAGCCAGCTCATCCCAAAGCAGCCCCTTTCTCCTGCCCTGTGCTATAATGGCTCTGTTCAGCACAACGATGACCCGAAGCAACCTCCATCCCTTGCTCAAGTACCCATTTCAGGGCAAGTAGGACAATACTAAATCAGCTCCTTTAAAGCCTCCTGACCTGCAGCCCCACAGACGTGCCGGTCTCCATCCCTGCCTCATCTCCTGTGGGCACACTGGGGTCTGGCATGCTGGCTGGCTGCCCAGGCACGGGGCTGCCTCGGCTGCTGGCCAGGAAGCTCCTGGCCTGCCTGAGTCCGTACCCTGACCCTCCACCGCACTGTGGGGTGCGTGGCTTGCGCCAGGCGCCAGGGATTCAGCACCGAGGTGGTCGCAGAAGTCCCCGGGGACAGCAGCCACCACCTCGCTGGTGGTGGCTTGGGAGCCCAGGTGCAGAGAGCGCCCTGGACCAAGAGACAAAGTGCCCTTTCAGCCTAAGCCCTGGAAAGATGTCTGTGTGTGTGTGCAGAGGTTAATGCCTTTGGTCCTGGGGAGAGAAGAGGAGAGAGCATGGGCTGGCTCCATCCCCACCAGGAGCTGGGAGCTGTCCCCGCACGTGTGCCTTTGCATGTGCCTGCGTGTGCCTCTGTGTGCAGGAGGCTTATGCATTTCCGTCTCGGTGTATTTACATACGTCATGTGTGTGTCTTACTCATCACTGTGTTTTTTTTTCCTTGTTCTTGGGTCTTTCCCCCACCCCCGCCATCGACCTGTAATTCTTATGGCATTTTATTCTTCGCTTTTATTTTTTTTGTTCAAATCTCCAGTTTTGGAACTTGCTGCCTCCTTAGGAAAATAAACTGTATTTTTAGTGCCTGTCTGCAAGGCTGCTGATGCTGCCTGCCCCTGCTCATTGCTTACTCACTACTTGTTTAAGCTTTTATTTACCCCTTTGCCTTGTGCTGGGGTGTGGGGGCAGCCAGCAGCATGCTGGGGCTGAGCAGCACGGCAGGAGCACGCCAAAGTTGTCAATGAGTGAAAAGCAGCTCCAGTCTGGCCTTTATTGAGGTCTGGGTTTGCGTAGCTCTGGAGCAGCCTGCCCTGTAATCAGCCAGCCACCAGAGCTGGCCAGCCTTGTAATAAAGTAGCTCTATATTTATTTGTTCTGTTTATATGCTACTCTATAATAAGTTGGGAGTCTTCCCCACTCCCCCCATTTTCTTTGGGAAGTTCCTCTGGGTCTCCAAGGGGATCTGCCATCCTGTATGCAGTGGATACTTGGGGCCCTGCATCCTGCGAGCTGCTCCGGCCACATCTGGGTCACGTGCCTCCAGCTCTGTGTGCCCCACACACCCCATGTCCAACTGTTCCCAACCTCTCCCCAGCCTCCCAGCCCCGTTCCTCAATCCAGAGAGCCCCGGTGGCTCCCCGGGTACCCCACATCTCCCCATGGCCCCTTCTCCCCCATCCCTGTTGCCCTCAGTGCTTCCTCTGCGAGCCCCCTCCCTCCCTCTCTATTTCAACCTTGGGTCTTTTTAAAATACATTCATTAAAGGGAGCTCAGTTGCCCTTTCCCCAGCGAGGCTGGAACACTGACAGCCTGTTCACCCGCGTGTCTGTAATTAAACTCAATCTCTGGGTGAATACAACAATGTGACTGCACAGAATAATTCCTGGAGATCCTGACGCCGAGGAGGAGTGTGGCCTGTAAGCAGCCCATTCACGCCTGGCTTTCTATAAATACTTTACTATGTGGCATTAAGAAAACTTCAAGCCCTTTCTCCCCCTCTCCTTTTTTTTTTTTTTTTTTTTTTTTTTTTTTTTATTAGTGCTACATAATATAGTAATTGTGTGACTAGAAGGTCCCTCCTGCGCCTGCCTGTGTTCACAGGCCTGGGTGTGACCTTGTGCTGCACTGGCCAAGCACGGGAGCCATGCCCAGAGACTGCTGTGCCCAGGGACCTGCCAGCCTCACCAAGGGGATGCAGGTGGCCTGCAGAATCCACCATCCCAGAGCTCTGCCAAGCTAAAAGGCTAACACCCCTAAAACCCTTCCCAACAGTGTCCCTGCTGGCAGCAGTGCTTGACTGATACACATTCTGTGGTCCTGGGAGCTGTGGCTGCTGGAGGGAGATACCGATGGATTTTGGGGAAGAGGGAGGAAGGACAGGCATGGGGGAGCATCCCAACATTCCCATGGCCATCAGTGTGGCTGCTCCTCAAGTTCCAGCCTGGTAGCTCTCTAACCTGGGATCCTTGGGAAGCCACAGGGCAGCTGCTCCGCAGGTCCTGTCACACCCAAGGACAGGGGTTAAGTGTGTGTCCCGAGTGTGATCACATCCTGCCCACTGTCCCCTGTGCTTCCCTGATGCCATGCCTGCCCTCCCCTCCCCTGGAGCCTACTGGTGGCATGGCTGGAAGGCACACTCAGGTCCCTGAGGAATTCATCCTCTGGCTCTGTAACCTTCACCAGTGACGCTTTCCAAAGCAGAGCCATTTTCCTCAGCCATGGGTGTGCCAGCCCCACACACTGCCCAGCTCCCCAGGCAGCATCCTTTGGCTGGCTCCTGGGACACTGTGACTGCAAGTACCTGTCATGGTGCAGATGCCACAGTCACAGAGCAGTCAGCTCCCTGCCTGCCTGGCTGTTGCACCCTGAATTTTGAGACTTTGGGGTTGCAGAGAAATCAGGGCTCCCCTCCCATTCCTCTGGCCGGCTGAAGAGCTGGAGCACAGAGACTGCAGGCATGGGCAGAGGATGGGCATCCCACCCTCACTGTGCCACCTGGTTGACATGAGGATATCGCTGCGTTTGCATGGCCAGGAGTAATATTAGATCTTTGTGCTGTGTTGATATTCTTGAAAGCCACAAGCACTCTGACTCATCCATAGGCATGTAGCATCCCTCAACAGTGTGGCCCCTACATGTTTTTCACTTGTGTGGCAGTGTAGTGCCCAAGAAAGTGGCAACGCACAGAGCCAGAGGTGCCAATCTGCCACCAGCCAGAGTTGAGCAAGGGCCATGGTTGCTGGTGCAGGATGAGCTGTGGGAATTTGGGGACCAGCTCTCCCTAGGTGCTGCCCTGTTTGGTGGTTGCCTAGTTGAGCTTGAAGATGAGCAGACCCACGAGTAGCGCCCTGGAACAGAGATCTCCAATGTCCCCGCTCTCCCCCACAGCCTGGCTTTTCTCCAGCTGCTGCAGCCGTGTTCCTGCCTTGGCACCCGTGCCTTGGCAGGGTAGCCTCTAAACTTGTCCCACAGAAGCTGCCTGGTGCCTCTGGAAGCCCTTGGGCAGGGTTTGCATCTGGTGGTGCAGAATAGAGTGCCAGGAGAATTTCAAGCACCTCCCATCCCCTCCATCTCTCACCCCCCTCTGTCTGCGTTGCCGCTGATGTCCCCCTGCATGGCCCCCCAACTGCGCCACTTCCCAGATTTATTTTGTGGGACAACCCAAAGCCCCCCCCCCCCCCCCACCCCACCACCCCGGCCGTGGAACCCACAAGAGGGGAAGCG